>OY829543.1:37650040-37707696 GCA_963691705.1 Viola odorata | reverse complement strand
AGGACTTCAATTAGCATTCTACTCATTCTACCGTTTGACACTTCTTTTCCTACTGTTAGTGTGCCTTTCTTGCAGGAGAATCCTCAGGCTTTTCAGGACAACACACACCGAAATGCTCCAAGGAGCGAAGGTGGTTCTAAACCATCAATCCTAGGAGGCATTGGAAGTTCAATTGCTCAACATTGGTGCGCCCAACGGCAAGGTCTCGAGGGTAAACCATTCCCATTTTCCCGCTTTGCCCCAAAGGTGCGTACCAAATCCTTCTTTGAATGCTCAATTGTTTGAGGCTGCTCGTTTCACTCATCCTTATACACATGATGATAATTTTTATGACCAACCTTTATTGTGTGATAAAGAGCCATTCTTGCATTTCTTTGAGCATGATCCCTTTGTCCGTATATTCGAAAACCACTTGGGTACGACTTTATTTGCATGCCCCAAAAACCACCTCGTACCCTTCATCAAGCATAATTCTTCTTGGTTTGAGCATGAAAATTACTTGAATGAAAATTTTGTGGTATGTGTTAAGACTCCTAATTTGCATTTCATCAAGTATGACCCTTTCTTGCTCAAACGTGCTAATTTTTATAATTTTTCGGATAGTATGTATAATTTATATGCATGTTGTTTTCATTTGGAGTCCATGACAAATCTGCATGAAGCATGGAAACAATTATTTTGCTCCAACTTGTTAGGATTTTTCTTGGTCTAATTGCTGCAAGGAATTGTATTTCTTTTTATGTTGATTGCTTGGTATTCCTATACGTTTTGTATATGGGCAAGTGGCTCAATTTTCTTGGCTAATCCTTATAAGCCGCTTTGAGAAAATGAACCACCGTCGACACGTTGTGTAATAATTTGTGACACCATGTGCATCCTTAATATTGTCTTAAAGACCAATGTGCATAAATATGAAAGGGATGTGCATGATTTTGATTTGGATGAATTTTGTGTTGCCAAGTGTAGCCTACATGAGCTATTTGTGAATAATATGCACTTCAATACCATGGATGTATTGTGTGTTAGGAGAACACAAGTTTATGGGCCAAACTTGTTGAGGACTAATTGGTTTAATTCCTATGGAAATTTGTGTTTTCTCTTGCCGAATTTGTTTGGTATTTCCAAGTGCATTGTGTTTGTGTATAGTGCTCAATTCTCTTGGCTTGTTGTAGTGAGCCGAAGAGAAAAGATGAGTTATTATGCCCGTTGTCCTACACTTTATGATGTCATCCGCATAATGCATGACATTTTAAGAAATGATGTGCGTCAATGTGCCCTTAACATTGTTGAATTTTCCTTGGATCAATCGGTGCATAAGCATGCGCGATTGCGCCTCTTGGGTATCTCACCTTTATTTTCAAGTGTTTTCAAGTGTGTAGGTGAGACGATTGAGGCTATGGATTTGAGGATGAATCCTTCTGAAGAGGGAGAGGTTGATGTGATCACGGCCCCCTCCGAGTTAGAACAATTTGGCATGAAGCCAAGAGGACCGGTCACGGGCAGCCGAGCCTTACAAATGAGCATAAATCATGCCCAAGGTCAACGATCAAGTGCCAAATCTTCGCAATGCCTAGGCCTAGACGCACGGAATTCCCAAGATAGCCGAGAGAGCCATGAAGTAGAGGCACGTCTAGCCCTAGCAAGTCACAAGGACACATGCACTTACCCAAGCGAAGCCAAACATTCCCAGCGTGCGCCACACAGCCTTGACTACAAATGCTCCATCCAAGAGGACCAATCATCATGAGAATTTGGGCAAGCAAATGGAGTCCGATTTGAGAGAACAAGGGCTTGACGGAAACTTCAAGATCTTAGCTTTCGTTTGGGACAAGTTTCAGCCCAATCGGACGGTTGGATCAAAAGTTATGCTTGTCGGCATGTTAGCGCGCAGTGTAAAACCTTCTTGGAATGAAATCAGCTCTTCAAAACACCATAGCGTTTTGGTCAAAACGCTATAGCATTATGGTGAAAATGCTATAACGTTTTGCCTCCCGTGAAGGTGGATTTTTGGGCTTTTCAAGCCCATTTTGCGTCTGAACTATATATAACTCTTTTGTATCATTTTCCTAAGGAGTTTTAGACTTTGTGTGATATTAGTAAAGTGATAATACTCCTTTTTGTACCACATAAGCCTTGAAACTCTTCACATTTTCTTGAGTAATAATCATTTAAGTTGAGATTACTCCTTCCGATTATTGTTCGGGGAAACCTCGAATTTGTATGTGTAAATTTGGCAAGTTTCCACGAATGAATGAAGGTTTATTAATTGCCTATTTTCAAGAACCGTAGATGTCAAGTTGCTTGGATTAATTCTTGGAAGTTCGTGTGATCAATTTCAATCCTTTATCAACTCTATCAATTTCCGGGTACATATTTTCCCTAAATCTCCGCTAATTCCTATCTATTCTCCGCTAAATATAACTTGTTCGTGTCTTTCCTTTCCTTGTGATCTTGTTGTGCTAGATAATTCGATTCGACTAGATCCTCCATAAGCTCCATTGTAATCCGGCTTACTAACCCTAGGCAGGATCACATCAAGTGGTAGCGGAGCTTTTGGCCGCCTATCGAATTTTTCTAGTTTTGTTCAAAGTGTTAGACCCTTTCTTTCTTGATATCTTGAGTTTCGTCCGTTACTTTCGAAAAATATTTCAAGTGGGCTTTTGATTGTTGGTTGTGATCATTGTGGTAAAACAAAATATAGAAAAAGTGAAGAAAATCAATTGGGTGAGATTGTGGTGTTCATCATTTGTTCTTGGTGTTCTTGGCCTTGATCCTTTTTGATCCAAAATTGTGTGACAAATTTGTTAACCAAGTGTTTAGCAAATAATTAACAAATTTTCCCTTACTTGGCCGGCCCCACCTAGCAAATCAAGGGTAAAATCATCTAATCCCTTGCATTAAATGCCCTAAGACACCTCACCCTTGCTTTGATAATTTGACCAAAAAGTAACCAACAAGTCCTAACCAAAATTCCATTCTAACCAAATACACCCACCTTTTCCTAAAAACCTAGCCGTTCTCTTCTTTTCCTTGGACCAGCAGTCCTATTCCTTTTCTTTAAGTCCTAAACTCATCCTAAAGCTCAAGTCCTAAACCATAAAATACTAAACTTGAGTCTTAAACCTAAACTATTCAAATTCTAAACCCTTTGAGTCTTTTACTACTTAAATACTTATCTTTACATCCTCTTGAGTCTTTTACTCCTCTAAGTCCTAAAAATTCAGCCTCTCCTCCTTTCCTACGGAAATTCAAAATTTCCCTCCCAAAATTGGAATTTTTGGTAATTCTCCATATCTGTAATTTTTGATGGTGCCTGCATTATTGTTGTTATCGTACTTACCCCTCTCTTTCTTTCGCAGCATGGAGACCTCGGGATGACATTTTGCATACATAATCACTGCTTAAACTTATAATTATTTCACTTATTTATTTTTCAGCAAGAAAACATTGCTCCCAAAAAGTAAACTATTTCTCGCAAGATCCACGCGACTAGCCTGCAAACGCGAAAGATGGCAGAGCAGGGTAGAATGGAGGAGACGTTGAAAGTAAAAATAACTGAATTGGAAGAACAAGTTCGGGTCACTATAGAAAGGGTTGAACAAGCTGAAAAGGAAAAGGACGAGGCAATAATTGATTTTCGCCTGGTTTTTATCCCTTTCCTACTCAAACAATGGGGCCAACCACTTCATCTGTGGTCGCTAGTACTTCCGTGCCCCATTATCTCCCGGTTCATGGCAGCCCTTTTTCCTTAATCCAGGTCCCTTTTAGTTCGTCACGTCGATTGTCCCGATCTTTGAAGTTGGCATCACCTGACAAGGTGATACACCCATTGGGCCTCCACTGACTAGGCCCACGCTCGATTTCGGCAAGAAGGAGACCCGCCCAGAATCTTAGTGTTTCCTCCCGCCTCAGAGACCTTTCATCATCCGCCCAGAATCTCAGTATTTCCTCCCGCCTTATGGCCATTCCACTCAATTCACAATTCTTGGACCTTCAGGAACTCAGCCTCCTGGGTGCAATCAGATACCACCACAAGTCTCCTTTGGGTATCCGTCAGCTATTGGTAAAATAGAAGGGCTAGGTATCGACAGGTTGAGCCTGTTAGAAGAGAGAGTGAGGGCTGTTAAAGGGACTGATCCCTTCGATCCTATAGGATCTGAGGACATGTACATGGTACCGGGGATAACCATACCCCCGAAGTTCAAAAACCCAGAGTTCGAGAAGTATACTAGGATGGAGTGTCCTGAAACTCATCTCAAGATCTACTGCAACAAGATGGCCGAGGTGATCCATAATGAGCCGCTGCTGATCCACTTGTTCAGAGAGAGTTTGGTCAAGCATGCATTGACCTGGTACATGAGTCTGGATGGAAATAGAATCAAGACTTGGAGAGATTTGTCTGACTCCTTCTTCAAGCAATACAAGTTCAACATGGAACTAGCCCCAGACCATTCTGATCTGCAGAACTTAGAGAAGAGAACCTACGAATCGGTGAAGGCATAGGCTCAAAGATGGAGAGAATTTGCTGCCAGAATTTCTCCTCCTCTGACCGACTAAGAACTCATATCAATTTTTGCGAGCACCTTCCAAGCTCCTTACTGCATTCATCTCATCTCCAATCCGTCCAACAGCTTCCCTGACATGGTCCTAGTGACGGAAAGAGTGGAACAAGGAATCAAATTCGGAAGGATCGCTGTTCCCGCGCCAGAAGAAACACCCAAGAGGGCGCCTATTATGAAGGAAGATGTCAGCTTCGTCTCCCCCCGACCTAGTTACGGGAAACCTTTTCCGTCGCCTTTGTCACAAATACCACAACCTACACGATCTAGATTGTACAACCCACCAAACGGCCAAAACAAGGAGCCACTGCCACCTCTTCCAACCCTAGTAGGGGAACTTTATGATCATCTTGTAGCAACTGGGCAAATCATACCAACCCTAGTCTGACCTCTCCAAACTCCTTGCCCAAAGGGGTTCGATCCTGGTGTTACGTGTGCGTACCATATGGGAGCCCCGGGTCACTTTAGAAAACTGCTCCGCCTTTAGGAAAAAGGTTCTTCACTTGGTCAAGCACAGAAGGATCTCCTTTGAAGGGTTAGCCGAAGAGCCCCACATGACCACCAACTCTTGAATGAACGCTCTCCAGGCCCACGGCGGACCCATTCAACTTATTCGTTCAGTGGGGCTATCCACAATATTTTTGTACATTAGTCAAGCCAACGACTATAAACAATGGCGCTTCTTGGGAGGCAACCCACGTGTTTTTTTCAAATACTTCTATTTTGTCAGTTGTAATTTCTAATCTAGAACTTTAAGGTATCCTCCCCTCCAGACTTACTGTTTAATTCCCTCTTTATTCCAAGTGCAATGAGACTTGTAAACTGGGGGCAAGCAGTAGAAATGACGACTAGAAGAAGGCGTCAGGGAATATCAGTGGTTGAGTATATTTTTACCGGGGGGCAAAGCATAGGGAGCGGTAATTCACAATAAAGAGCTCTTTACGACCATCCTACCCTTGCCTTCAGATCATCGTTGTAGCAGGTGTAGAGGAACGCTCCTCCTATCAACTCTTGAGCGATCCTCCTCGAGAAATATTACCATCAAAATATTACTGTCACAAAGTGCCCTTTTGCAAGCAGTTCCTCATCTTGGGGAAGAAACATAGCAATGATAGATGTGTGTTCTCCAGGAGTCCCAATCCACATACTTAATGCATTCTGACTTGGTGTTACAACGATATTTACGCCCATCTGGCCCTTGACTGCAAATTCGAAGCTCAACCATGGTTAAATCTTTCATGCTTTGAATTTGGTCAATACCTCCATTCTCTGCAAACTCTCTCCATGCACGTACACAATGATGGTCATGTGAAGATCAATCCCCTAAATGGTGGACCACTAAATGCTGACTTTAAGGGTAATTGCACTCATCCGCAATCCCTTGCCGTAAAAGCTAAAGTGTTAGGGTTTCCCTGCAAGGAAATAACTGATTTGATTCCCCAATGGCAATCTGAATCTCCAGCTGTACCAAAATTCTCTTCCATCACTCAGAATGATGTTCAAGTCATATTGCTTGAACAATTCATCAAGTGAGCCATTGGACATCATAGAAGATGCCTCCTCGCCAAGAACATTCAAGGAGTGAATCAAGAAAGATTTTAGGATGGTTCTTCACCTGCCACGCCAAGCTGGCCTCGTTGCAAAAAAAAAAAATCAATGCATTTTGCAAACAATCAGTCTCATGGTTTATCGTGAGCTCATCTTTTTTTGATGATCTGACCAAATCTAAGAGCGAATCAGCTATTTCGGAGAGTGGATCCTCCTAAAGAGATCAGGCAGTTAGTTTCTAATAAGGAGTTGTCGTCCACTCATAAGACACCATTCAAGAACTTAACAACCATCCTTCGAGATGTTGCGGTCGATTATGACAGAACCGTTGGAAATGTTTGCAACAATATTATCATCCAATTTTAGTACGGATGATGCTGGATCGAATCATATGGTCAATCCCTTGCTGATGAACCTGTCTGATTGTTAGCTGCTTACTGCACATATCAGAGAAGTCCATTTTCCTCTCTGCCTCTTTAAATTTTTTGTATAATCATTCTGCATCCATTCCCACATTGGGGGCAACGTTTTAAATTATTCATAATTTTTTGTGAGTAGCCATACCCTTACTTTTTGTCTATAAAATTACTAAGAGTATTTTGACTTTATAAATTGTAAACAAAATTCTTTGAAAAAAATCCACACTACCCCCAAATTTTTCAAACCTTCCGCAGATAGAGCATGTTCAACATGTTATTGCATCATGGATAACTTATGCATCCATTTGAAATTGTATGACATGCATGATCTCGCCTGCTTGCTCTTATATCTGCAGCATGCCTTAGACGTAAGCAGTCATAAACACATCCCTGTGAGCATTTCGGGCCACCATATGAGCGTAAATGCCAAACTAGGTGCTAGTTGGATTTGCATAATATCCAGGGTACATGCACCATTAGCCATGAGATAGCAGTAAAATGACATTGGACTTTGCTCTTTCTTCCATTTTTTTATTTTTTCAATAAGACAATGAGCAGTGCCTGACTGAGATGGCTAACCAGAGGAAGGGTGCACAGCGAACTCGGTTTGCGCAAGAAGGGATGCGAAAGCTCTAAGGATTGTTGATGGCCAGCGCTGGAAGAAGGCGGAACAAAAATAAGATACGAAGGCCTCGGCCTTAAACTAGAACTGAAGAAAGTCGGCACGAAAACTGTACTTGCTTTGCTTGCTGATGTGTTTTGTGTTCGAATAAATAAAAAAGAGAGAAAAAAAGGAATAAAAAAGGAAAGGGAAAAAGAAGAAAAAAAAATTTTTTTAAAAAAGAAGAAAAAAAAAGAAAAAAAAAAGAAAAAATCAAAAGTGTTCAAAGAACACAATAAAACAAAAGCAGAAGCAAGTGCAAAAGGGGCCCCAGGGTCAGCTCTTAAAAAAACTCCATCGAAAAATCACCCCCGTGAAGATCCAAAGACTCGGGCACAGTGCCCTCAAAGCAATCAAGAAGGGGCATCCTCAATGAAGATCAAAGAACTGGAGCGCCTTGTCCTCAGAAAGATCAAGAAGAAAAGAATCTTCAGTAAGGATCCAAGAATCTAAGCGCTACACCCTCAAAGTGATCGCAGGAAGAAGCATCCCCAACAAAGACTGAAGGACTTGTGCACTTTGCCCTCACTGTAGCCAATCAACAGGCCCTGTTCATTGAGAAAAATATTCACTTCTCCTCCCCAGCAAATTCCTTTCGATTATATGAAGGCCCATGCATGTGCATCTTCATTTGAAGTTTATTCACTCGGATTGACATTGCAAATCTGATTTTGTGCTATATTTGTTGCATTTTTATGAGTGTAAACACGTAGCCTTGTTTCTGAGTGTGAGCGCAAACACCAATATCCAGTGAGGATTGCTTACGTCTATATGATGTGGGAAAGACTTGTCCTTGAGGTCGTTATCTCCTGGGCAAGATGCATATGCTTTTCTAGGCCTGTATCAAGCATGTTTATATGATAGAAACTGGATGACATGTTCTCCAGAAATGCATAACTTTGCTGAACTTTCTCTTGATAAGGAAATTGTTTTCACCTTGATAAAACGCTAGGGGAAAACCTTAGGGTAGTGTGGGAATACTTTCATATGCATCATATATGATTTGTTCTCATTGTTTTCCCATTTATCAATTGTTTTTTCTTTTTCCATCCATTGCTGCTTCACGTTTGTTTCCTCCCTATTTGCAGGATACAAATATGCTTCACTGGAATCTCCACTAACAAAAGTAACCAAGCACCCGAATGGAGTATGTTACCACTCCCCATCTATTTTGTATGGTCGATCACGCTTCTTCATCACCACGATACCCGAATGGAGTACGTTACCACTCCCCAATCAATTTCGTGCGATGGATCACGCTCCTCCACCATCACCGATGTTCAAATGGAGTACGTTACCACTCCTCAATCAACTTTGTGCGGTGGATCACGAACCCCCACCATCCAATAGACATCCGAATGGAGTACATTACCACTCCCAATCAACTTCGTATGGCAGTCCATTTCCCCCACCGTCCATCAAGAACCCGATTGGAGCACGTTACCACTCCCCAATCAATTTTGTGCGATGATTCACACCCTCATTCGCCAACCCAACATTCGAATGAAGGTACGTTACCACTTCACTCTTGACTTATTTTATGTCACGGTGACTTGGCCACCCGTGTTGTGCGACGACGTTGTCATCCACATCCAATCGTGTTGTGTAGTGACGTGGTCACTCACTTCCAGTCGTGTTGTGCGACGACGTGGTCGTATACATCCAATCGTGTTGTGTAGTGACGTGGTCACTCACTTCCAGTCATGTTGTGCGACGACGTGGTCGTCCACATCCAATCGTGTTGTGTAGTGACATGGTCACTCACTTCCAGTCGTGTTGTGCGACGACGTGGTTGTCCACATCCAATCATGTTGTGTAGTGGTGTGGTCACTCACATCCAGTCATGTTGTGTAGTGATGTGGTCACTCACTTCCAGTCATTTTGTGCAACGACGTGGTCGTCCACATCCAATCGTGTTGTGTAGTGACGTGGTCACTCACATCTAATCGTGTTGTGTAGTGACGTGGTCACTCACTTCTAGTTGTGTTGTGCGACGACATGGTCGTCCACATCCAGATCCTCCTTGATATCAGAGACCTCCTCACTATCAGAGACCCTCGCTATCCGAGACCTCCCTCACTATCAGAGACATCCTTCCTCAAAATATCCAAGAAGATCAACATTTCTCCAACATTTCAAGCAAAGGTACGTAACAATCAACCAACATCCGAGCAAAGGTACGTTCTAATCCTCATTTATAATTCTGCAATTTATCTCCTCCTAGAGCAACTTTAGTACACATGCCTTTTAAAAGGTAAGCGGTCACGTCCCCCACAACATGTCTTTTAAAAGGTGTGAAAGGTCATGTCCCCCACAACATGTCTTTTAAAAGGTGTGAAAGGTCATGTCCCCCACATCCTGTCTATTAAATGTTGTGAGCGGTCACGTCCCCACTGATGCGTTCCTTAGTGGCTAGAACGCTCTCCTTAGATCGTTGTCCGACGACGTGGCTTTCAATGCGGAAAATAACTCGAAGAAGACACGTGAATCTCCATGTCGCAATGCTTGGCACTCCACGCAGAATCCCTTGAGGATCTTGCATCAAACCTTTGAATCTCCAAATCGCAATGCTTGGCAATCCAAAGAATGGATGACTCAATGAAAGGTGCTTTCAAGTTTTACTTGACAAGCTAATCGAATGCACGAAACTCAATTAGTTGCAAGGTTCATCAAGAACAACTGGATAAAGATCCAAAGAAATCTTCTTTCAAATTTTAATAATCAAGTCTGCTCAAAATAACATAGGCGGCTCCTTTTTAAAGAGGCGCTAAACCCTAATTCCAAAAATGGAAACTAGTTTAGTTTCTAAAAAATGACTTAAACGAAAATGGCAACAAGCCACCCTTACAAATAAGTTCTGAAACCCTAAAATAACATAAATAAAGTCTACTAAATAGGATAGAAGTGCAGGCACCGCCGTTTAGGTCAAAAGGCCCAAGTGGCTTTGCTTGCGGGTCCGCCGAATCACGTTTTAAGGAAACAAGGCGTTTTCCTTATTCCCTAGAGAGTTCCCACTGAAATTTGGAGGTAAACTTCCTAATACATAGATGAAGTTCTGGGCTGAATATTGTGCGAGGAAATATGCTCCAATCTTTAAAAGGCTCGGTAATGGCTTTCGCTATCCAATGCAGGCTTGTGATTTGGGCCTGTCCCAAATCCTTCGGGCGTTTCTCCTGATTTTTGGCCTGGACTCCTCTCTTGTATTATAAATGAACATGGCCTGGTCAAAAATAGGAAAAGGGCGCTGGTGGACCTAAAGGTCCGAAGTGGCCAAGTGTGGCCCATCCGCGGCACGGATCAAGGTCACAAGGCGCGGCTGGGGCGCGCGCAGGCTGGCTTCCTCCGAGGCTGTCTCTGCCTTCAGTTCCATGTGAATAAGGCTGCTGAGTCTTGTCTGTAGGGCTCGGGCCCTGGCTCGAGTGATCGGGCCCGTGGGCGGCAATGGGAGGCTCGCGGCTGCATCTTCCAAGGCTCGGGCCTTGGCGCGGGTGGTTGCGCCTGTGGGTAGGTCACTAGGGTTGGCTCCGGCGGGGATCGTATCACCCACAACATGTCTTTTAAAAGGTGTGAAAGGTCACGTCCCCACATCCTGTCTTTTTAACGTTGTGATTGGTCACGTCCCCACAACATGTCTTTTAAAAAGGTGTGAAAGGTCACGTCCCCACATCCTGTCTTTTAAACGTTGTGATTGGTCATGTCCCTCACATCATGTCTCTTTAAGCGTTGTGAAGGTCACGTCCCCACAGCATGTCCTTTTTTAAACATTTAAATCTGCATAGTTCAATCAGAGCTACATCAGCATCAGACAACACTCAAGCATCAACAGTGACGGACTGCGAGTACTACCCTCGCCCTACTTGAATTTTTCATTTCTACACCAGCGTATGGACTGCGAGTACTACCACCTGATTTTTATTTCTGCACTAGTGTATGGACTGCGAGTACTACCCTCGCCCTACCTGAATTTACCATTTCTGGACTAGCGTATGGACTGCGAGTATTACCCTCGCCCTATCTGATTTCCATTTCTGTAATAGCGTAAGGACTGCAAGTAATACCCTCGCCCTACCTGATTTACATTTCTACAATCGAAATATTTTCTCAAAATCAGAGAAGACCACTTTCCTCAATATCCGAGAAGACATCTCACCCCATTATCAGGGAAGTCATCATGCATTCACCCCATTATCAAGAAAGTCGTCATGCATTCACCCCATTATCAGGAAGGTCATCATGCATTCACCCCATTATCAGGGAGGTTGTCATTTAAGTTTCTGTGTTTTTACATTTTTCCTCATTATCCGAGTGGAGCGGCATTTTTACTCTCAACGCACTTTCAAAAATGGTACAGCAGCAACCGTCTTTACTGCTCATCAAAAACTTCGGTTACACCTTGTTTTTGATAAGACAGTAAAAAGGGGGAAACTGTTGCTACCCGATTTTTTATGTTAAATTTTGCTTTTTTTCACATTTCTTGTCATCAATTTCCTAAAATCATACTTCCATTTATTTTCATCAATCTCTCATTTATTTTTACGCTTAATGTCATTTAAATTTTATTTCATACTTTTATCGCTTTTTCCGTTCGAACCCATATTGGTTCCGAGTAAAATTCTCGAAACCAATGGTTGAACATTTTCGCTCATTAGCTACTTATTTTTTATTATTTTTCTAACTCGCGCTATCTCGTTGCGCTTCGCTCAATTTTTATTTTTAGCATTTTTTCTGTTCGAATTTTTGTCACTTATAAGAGACTTTTTATCGAGCGATACGATGAACTTTTCGTCGCTCACTATATGCTAATCATCTTAGTTTATTTTATTCTACATTTTAGCATTTTTTTGTTCAAGTTTTATGCATTTTCTGGCGAGATTGCTCGTACCATCCGCTCGAGCTAAAAAATCGATCAACCGCTCGAGCTTTTCCCCACTTTCAAATCCATCACTTGGGTCGCGCAAACCCAAGGGGAAGAAGTGCGCATCTGCGCGCAAGGGAGAGGGTTGGGCCGCACGGGCCCAGGCGTGAGGAGAAGAAGGTTGGGCCCTTGGCCCACTTGGGAGCAAGCTGGGCTGCCTCAGCCCAAGCTGAGCTGGGCTTGGCCCAGCTGTGGGCCCAATTTTTTGGCCCGTCATTTTTTCGTGCCATCGCGCTCGCGAACAACAATTGTCAAATATTTAATCGTTCAACGTTATCCTTATTCCTTTCCTCGTATCTCAAAAGGATAAAATTGCCCATACCCTTCACAAGTAAATATTTCTTACCCTTTTATTTATTTATTTCACTCTTTTTTCGCATATATATAATCGCATGCATGAATATTTAGAAGTGTTAAAATTTAATCTGTTGGGCATGATCACTAAGTTAGGACTTTTATTTTCAAACATGATTAAACACCTCTTTCTCCGGTAACCTTTTTAGGATGTGACTTGGGTGCCTAACACCTTCCCGAGTCCATAATATGACCCTGAACCACTGTTCTCGGGTTCAGACCCTTTTTGCCTTAGCTTTTTATTTTTATGCCATGACTTTAGGTTCCCTAAACCTAGAAACAAAAATATGGTGGCGACTTCATTACATTATGTGAGATGAATTCGATTTCGTCTCACATCCCATCCTAAACTCGCGTCGCAATAGTAAAATTCCAAAAAGGGGGTGCGACAGCTAGGAATCCACCTAACACCGCCGATCAACAAGTGAGGTTCGTAGGATAAGGTACGCCAAGAGTCCACTTGACACAGCCACCTAGGGTTTTTGTTCAAGTCCACGAACGTTTATACAGCAAGGCTCTCTCAAGACAAACGTCTCACAATCACAAAGGATCAAATTTGGTTGAATAATAGCTTATTTGATTAATGAAGCCAATCGGCTATATATAGGCAAAGCCTAGTACAAGTTTAAGTAAAACTAGGAAACTTATTCTAAGTAGAATTTCTAAACTAAGTACAAGTAGGAGTTCTATCTACGAAATAACTCTAAAAACTAAATAATAAATACAATATAAACATTCTAGAAGCTCTTGAATAGTCTTCGCTCAGTTGGACTCCAAGTTGGGCCTCATTCTCCAAGTTGCGGACTGTTGCGCGTTCACATTGCGCATGAAAATGTCCATTAGGCCTAACTCTTGATCCGCTCGTCCGATCGGGCTGAAACTTATTCCATTCGAAAGATAACATCTGGAAATAGTGGAAACACATCTCTCTCCCTGGTCCGAGACGAACAGGTCCGAATAAACTCTGGAAGCGTAACCTGACGCGTCTACAAGTCCGAGTAGGAGTAGGATTATTGTCAACGAAAATGTATCTTTGAATAACACGTAATAGGCTTGTGAATTTGATCTGAAACTTGGTCACAATGGAGACAACATCCTGAGGTTTAAGAATTGATATAGATCTCACGATTCTGACTAGTATAGGTCTGACTGAGTTCGGACAAAGTCGCTGGTTGCGCACGTGCATCTTCTTCTTGTGCGTGAGAATGTCACCATGAACCATCTTGCAATCTACTCGTCCAAATTGGCTCAAACTTGGCCACGATCTTCCTAAGACATCAATCGGTCTTGTATTTACTTTGATTACCCGATTGAAGCCTCGTTTCCACGTCTTGGCTTGGTCGGATGTGAAGCCTTGCGCTAAGCGCCTCCAAGCCACCTTCCAAGTCATCATTCGCCTAATGGCTCGATCCAGCAACCTCTCTTGTCCTATCTCCATATGTAGAGGTTGTATTAACCTCACTGTCTGCTTCACAACGTCCTTGGCTCGAGGTATTCGTTTGATTGGTCTTGACCGTAAGTCGTGTGCGCGTTGTGCGTGCGATGGGGCTAGGACCGTATCACCTGTGTCTTTCACATGGGTTAGTTTATCCCTCCCCCTATATATAGAAGGAGATATCCATTGTAAAAATCATCCAAGAAATAAATAAAACTTAACCTGCAAACTTCAAAACATGTCTAGCTAAATACTCTCTCTCCATCCAAGCTTCCTCTAAATTAGTCTTTCATTTCTGACTATACAACCTTCATCCTTTCAAAAATGAAAATCTCATGGGTGACGATATGGTCTGCTTCAGCAACCTGTTTGCCCAACCATGAGACTTATTATTGTTCAAACGAAAGGTTCATGGTTAGCGTCATGGTTTCTCTCATTAAGCCATGTCAGGCCTCTCATTACTCAAGTTGTTCAACCTACTAAGGAAACCGGCTAAAAGGCGTCGACTTGCACTGGAGCTAGAAGGCCATAGAGTGCCCCACGTGTATACTTTCCATTTCCTTGGTAGCCACTACGCATATCTTGGTAGCCCCAACTTTCCAACCATTTCCACTAACACTGTAAAAAAGTTGCAGTCAATCTAGTTTGGCGCAAAATTATCACTCACATTTGACCCCAATTTTATGCTCTTCACTCATGTTTGACCTCATATTTTCTTTCGTTTGTCATTTAGATTCATGTACCCCAACTTTCCAATTAGCCCCAAATCCTATTTTTTAATAATTTTTTTAACAACAAATATTATTAAAATAAATAATATTACAAAAAGTAAATAATAATGAAATAGTTTACCTTTCCTTTCTCTTTTCTCTTTCATAGTCGCAGATGCAAAATATGTCTTATCTAATCCATAAGCCGCAAACTCGATCAACCCACGCATAATATATGCGATTCGATGCGATTCTTGTTCAAAATTGACTCAAATATCAATATCGTCGCACATTTTTCGCATCTACATCTCGTATTCAAGAATCGCCCACCATAGCTTCCATCATCACCAACGCCACTTAACTCTTCGTCGTCGCTACTTATTTTTCTTGTAGGCATATTATCAACACAATCAATTTTGTTTTCCTTTTGAATTCTTAATCCCTTGAATCCTCCAAATTCCTAATTGAAAAAAAAAACTATAATTTCTAATTTCTTAAACCCTAATAAATAGTCATTCTCATTTATATATATAGATAAGGATATTACCATTTTTTTTTATTACCGTTGGAGTTGTTTTCCTTTATTTATTTATTTTTTTAATTTCTAGTCAAATGATATCGTTTTATTGCACAAGTGGGAGCAAACTAGACTGATGGTAATTTTTGGACGGTGTTAGTGGATATGGTTGGAAAATTGGGAGTACGGGGGTCTAAATAACTAACAGAAGAAAATATGGGGTTAAACGTGAGTAATATAATATAAAATTGGGGTTAATTTAGCGAGGGGTTAAAACTATGATCTGATTTAGGAATGAGAAAAAAAAATCAGGGTCTGATAGTGTCCTTCATGTCTCATTTTGGATATCAAGTTGGAACCTAATTGTTCGGAGAGATAGTCAAGCATGAAATTTGAATTAAAGGTGATCAGATAATCTCAATAGATAAATAAATAGCTTTACGTGTATAAAAATAAGCTTCAAGTAATATATTTTTTTGACCAATTTATTTGCTCAAAATAATTATAATTTTATTTATTTACGATCTAATTATATTCGAATAAGATTAGCCTCTTAGATGATGAACTGATGAAGATGACACGAAGGGAGAAAAGAGAGGCTTCGAAATATACAACGAGATGAATGGCCAAAGCTAAAATCAGAACGTGTCGTTTCTAATTGTTACTAACATGCAAAACCAAGGCTTCTCAAACATAAACTATTATTAGTCACTGCAATTCCATTAACAAATTTCATCCAATCAGCAGCAAAGTGAAAGGCTAAACTTAGAAACCGAATACCCTATATATTGTTTATTTTATCTAATGATCCATAGCAACAAAATGTAATTATTCCAGCAGTAAAAAAAATAAAAATAAATCAATGAAATCCAGGAAAAAATAAATCCCCACTGTCAAAACTCAAAAGCTGAGAATGAAGACACCACTGCTGTCAAGCCCTAGGTCCTAAGCACAAAGTCTGGGACTTTGAAACCATGCTAGTCATTGATGGTGTGTCATAACCAGAGGCCATGCTTACGTTCTCAGGAACTCCATTCGTGGAGAGGCATATAGTTGTGTGACCTCTAGTTGTGTGACCTCTAGTTGTTGCCCTCTGCCATGAATGCGAACTCATTCCAGAGAGAACGTATGCACGGCCAGAGGCGTCATATAATTCTCTACTTTCCATTCTCGCCTTAATTTCCCTCAATTCAACTACAAGTGCGTTGCAGAGACCATCTTCTGCTTGGGCAGAGGCAGTAGACAAGAGTGCCAAACGTTGCTCAGCAAGCAGTTCCTGTGCACCCACTAAATTTCCCATTTCAGCCATCTTTTGTGCATTGGAGATAGCTGTTGTTACCTCCACACGGTTTCTCTGCCTATCAACCTCCAAACTTACGCTTGCATCAGTGGGGGATAAAATCGATGGCCTCTGAATCTCAACTTTCTCACCTTCCATGTGGACCACATTTGATAATGTTGAATCTTTGTGCAGACATGAGACATGCACCAACGGTGTGCATTCTATCCTTTCCATACCATCAGTAGTGGAAGATTCAGGAACTGAGATGTACACCAGAAATTCTTTCTCTTCTTCTGCATACAGATCTCCAATGTCAATCACAGCTTCATGATTTTGATCAGAAATTTCACTCTTATATCTCCCTGAGGGTATTGATCCAATCTTCACTCCAGCTGAAAGTGATTTAATTTCAACTCGAACATCCTGAACAACAATACTTAGAAGTCCACCAATGCACCTCGCGAAAGCATCTTGTAAAATATCAATGGACTCGATGAAGGAAAATGTGCCTCCAGATGCATCAGATATGGCATGCATTGATGTAGAATCATGATCTGAGCCAAATCCAAAAGTGTGAACAGGAATAGTTGCTCTTGTATTCTCCTCTCCAATCCCATCATTATAGTTGTAAATTGAAGCAGGCAATAGTTTTAGATACTCCAATTTATCCCGTGAACTGCAACCATGTGTGTCACGACCATCAGATAGAAGGAGAATGCTTGCAGCTGGGTTACATTCGTGCCGTTCTTCAAGAACTCTAACCCCTTTCGTGAGTCCTGCAACAATACTAGTTCCACCATTTGCCGAAAGAGAGTTGATTGCATTTATCGCATCATCCTGGCCACTATTAGACATCCTTCGAAGTGGTAAGATTCTTCGAGCTGAAGAAGAGAACGTCACGATGGAAAGTCTGTCTGAAGGGCCCAAGTTTTGTATGATAAAAATGACAGCACGCTTGAGAAGGGCAAGTTTGTCTGTCATGCTGCCACTGACATCAAGCACAGTTACTAAATCAATAGATGCACGGTGACAGCTCTCAGTATTGTCAAGAGGTGGTGCGCGAATGCGGAGAAGAACACCAAATTTTGATAAAGAACTTGAAGCAGGAACAGCAGGATACTCTGGAAAAACCTCAACAGAAACAGGTTGAGAATGCACGGGAGAGCTTGAAGGAGCTGCAGAGACAACAACCAGCGCTTCATCATCACAAAACCGTTCTGGCTCTAACTGAACTGGAGGGGTGTTGTAAGGAGAAACTTGAGCTCCCCGTCCTGCATTAAGTTGTGTATCAATGCCATTTGCTGGTGCTTGAAAAGGAATATCTTTCCATTCACAACGGCAAATAGGACAGCGCAGATTTCCATGCTTGACGTTGTCAGCAATACAATTGAAGTGGAAAGGGTGGGAGCACTCAGCAAAGAAAATGGCTTCGCCTTGCCCCTTTTTCATGCTCCTCAAGCAAATTGCACATGTTTTCTGTCAGCACAATGAATTGACAGTATTAACAACTATAAGAAGAAAAAATATTAAAACAATGTTAACAAATTTATAAACTTTAAATACATGCAAATCTTCTTTTTTCCTATTGGCTGACAATGAAAGTGGTCAATTTTTTAAATTTAATAGAGTTACTATCAGTCAACCAAAAAGATGCAGAATAGTTCTCTTAAATAAGAGAAGTATCATAAACAATTGAAAGCTATGTGCATGCAATTCTTCTAAGCAGAGAAACCAAGATTGCACAATCTTGAACTAAGCACCATTCTCATCTCCTACTTTTTTAAAAGCTAATTAAAGGGAAATTTCTTAACTTTTTACACAATTTGCCAACCGGTATCCAATAAGCACTATTGACCAAGACCAAAAAAGATGTCAAAAACTCATAAGTCTAGCATACAAGATTCACAACAATAAGTTAATTAATATAACACACCTAAGAAGAAGAATGGCAAATACCAATGCCCCACAGAAATTAAGTGAAAATCCAAAAAAGTCAAACCTAACATTTAAAAAGAAGTTTCCCACAAAATTCCAAATGGGAATTTTTCTTTGGATCCTAGTACAACAGCCAACTACTCAAATGACCACCTTATTAACCTCACTAACAAAACATCCCATGTGACTAAGCCTAATTTTTCACAAACCATTGTTTAAGAGTAGCTAGAGATTAGCATAAAAAGGGGTTACCCATTACCATCACTCTTAATCATTAATCAATACTAGTAGTAATCAAGTTTAGAATTTTCCTCTTTTGGTGTGCAAGCAAGCATGAGTGGCAATTGGTCCAAATTTTGTATTGTGAAAAAAGGGCTCATCTAAGAAACGTGACTCAATAACCAACCTATTTTTCACCCTATTTCACCAAAACATCCACATCACAGACCATGAAAATCGACAAAATCAAGGGCAAACTGGTCAATTCATCAAATTCAGTTATGATGGCATTCAACGTTGATTTCTTAGGAAAAAGGGAAAACAAAAGCGGCCGCACGGCCGACGTAAGGAATCAGAAAACGACAACGGGAAACGAAAGCGGGAAAGGCGCATTACAGAGAGAGCACTGACCGAAGATGGTTGAAGGCTGAGACTGCGCGACAAGCGAGAGCCCAAGGAGGATGAAGATGTAGAGGAGGAAGGAGGAGTACGCGGCGGGCGAGACGAGGAGGCAGTGGCGGTAACAGTGTCGGTGGCAGCGGTGGTGGAGGAGGCGGTTGCGGTGGCGATGGCGGCTGCGGAAGAGGAAGAAGAACGGGGAGA
The DNA here is from genome assembly GCA_963691705.1 of Viola odorata. Taxonomy (NCBI): domain Eukaryota; kingdom Viridiplantae; phylum Streptophyta; class Magnoliopsida; order Malpighiales; family Violaceae; genus Viola; species Viola odorata. Next base: position 37,688,539 of record OY829543.1, on the reverse strand, counting down.
ATTGGCACCGGTTGCGACGGAAGCGGAAGGTAAGGAGAATTTTGAGGAGAGAGATCTCTTGAATTTACGCCACGTACCGGACATTGTCAGGAATATAGAGAGATTAATTAATTAGTGTGTAGATTTTGTCTTATGTTAAGAGGAGGAAGAAGAGGTGGAGGTGAAGGAGGAGGAGGAGCAGAGTGATGCACAGGGATAGTGGTTTTTCAATTCATGCGTGATGGGATTGGGTAAGTAGTTTTGGATGTGGAGGAAAAGGTGGGTGGGTTTTAGATTTATTTTTTAAAGAAAAATTTATTTTATTTTATTTAAGATTTATAGGAGAAGAAAAAAGTTTAATTGTGTTTATTTAGTTACTTCAATGATTTTCAATTTAAAATTTTGAATTAAGATTTTTTTATACAAGTCCAAGTTTGAGTTTAAATTATATTGTTTTTGTTTTTAAATTGTGTGATTTTTATTGTTTGAGTCAATTTTTAGTTACTCCTTTTATCTTTGAATTAAATTCAAATACCTCCTTAAATAAAATAAAAAGTTGATTTAAACCGTACGAACTTTAAAGAAAATGCAATCGCGCCCTCTTTATAGTTTTCCGTCCAATCTAACAAAAAAATGATAGTAATTGTTTTTTTTAAAAGATCCAAAAAAATAGGAAAGAAGTTTCTAAAAGAAGAAAATTTTTAAATTCTTTCTAAAAAATGATATGTTGTTTTAAAGAAATATAATAATTAAATAAATAAAAAAAGAGAAAAATATCCATAAGAAAAATATTTTTTGAAAGTGAGAATTTTTTAAGAAAAAAAAAATAGGAAATTAAATTTAAAAATCCAGAAAAAATTAAGTTTTTAAAAAGTTATACAATTTTAAAGAATTAAAATAATGGGTCATAGGACACTAACCAACCACTACATGCGTGGACATTTCCAATGGTAGGATGAGATTTTTTGTTCTAAACCCTAACCTCTCTTTTCGTCTCCCTCCTAAAGAAAAAAATTTTAGATCGCGTTTACCTGAAAGGTTTTTCTGAAAAAATCTCTAGTTTTTAAAAAATTGGAAATTTTTTTAGAAAATGTATTTATTTTGTATAGTTGAAAAACTTCTGTTTTAAAATTAATGAAGAAAAGTGGAGATGTCCAAATTTTGAGTTTTCCATTTTTCTACTCTAACCTGAAAACGCGCGTTTCAGTTGGAGACTTTAATGAAACTTTTTTAAATACATATTTGCCCTTCTTCTTCTCCTCTGCCCTCTCCTCCTTGATGGATGCGCAACGGCGACTATGCTCCTTCTCCTCCTCTTTTCAACTAAATCCGCGGAAAGATCGAGGGATCAGCAAATCAATCCTCAACCACTACAACTCCAGTCGTGAGTTCTCTACGATTCTCATTTCTTTTCACCAGAGGAAGAAGAAGAACCATGGGATTTGATAAGATCAAGGTGGCCAACCCCATCGTCGAGATGGACGGTGAGATGACTTTCAGTTTTCAGTGTCTCTTGCATCATCTTGACTTTCAGTAGTAGCTATGGTGGGCAAAAACTGCTTCGCCATCGCCAGCGACCGTCGGTTGGGTGTCCAGCTCCAAACAGTCGCCACTGATTTCCAACGAATCTATAAAATCCATGATCGCCTCTTCGTCGGTCTCTCCGGCCTCGCAACAGATGCTCAAACCCTGTATTTATACACACTACCAGTAACTATCCCTTTCTTATTTTCCTTTCTGGAGCGAATTTTTGTGGGTTTTTCTTATTTTCCAACAGTTAAACAATCAGGGTAGTGCAGTTTCGTTTGTTAAACTAGGTAATATTGTTGCCTCAGTAGAGCTTATCGGATTCAGTATATCTTTCCTTGTAAAAAATGTTCTACTTACTGCAAATTCTCAGAGTCGCAAGCCACTCTGTTATTGGGCTTCTATCTTTATGTTGTGGCTGCATGATGCTTACACTAATTTTGCAATGTTGCTTTGCATTTTTGTAACTTGTAGGTACCAGAGGCTTGTGTTCCGCCACAAATTGTACGAGCTTCGAGAGGAGAGGGACATGAAACCAAAGACATTTGCTAGCCTTGTGTCTGCTCTCCTTTATGAAAAGAGGTGTGTGACTCTCTGCGATAAGGTTTTTCATTAGTAAAAAGTGAATGTTGGGTGTGTTTTTGGCTTTGGATATCTGCTTAATGTACCATCCAATAAGTATACTTGTCACTTTGTTACTCGTAAGTTTATTTCCAATAGGGAGGATAAATTATCATCTTTATTATTATTATTATTATTTCCGGTATGCTTTTGAACATCAGGTAGCAATGCCTTCTTCATTTTTTATCCTTCAATAACCATAGTTTGACCTGCCCTTATGAAGACTGCTACATAGATTTTAGAACCATTGCTTAGAGGGGATGCTCTATAATTGTCTATGATTTTTAGAGAAAAAAAGATGCTTCATGTGTTATCGAATTCAGTTCTGTTCTGAATGTAGAGTAGATAAACTTTCTATCCTGTTAATTTAAGCACATTGTCTCGTCACTGCAATAAAATATCACCTCATGTATTTTTCTTGTGCTTCATTTCTTTTACCTGTTTTGGTTATGTAATGCACTACTGCTTTTGGTTCACTTCGTTTGGAGAATTATGTTTAATTACATGAAAATTAAATGCAATTATTGCTTTCTCAGGTTTGGTCCATATTTCTGCCAACCTGTAATTGGTGGGTTGGGTGATGACGACAAGCCATTCATTTGCACGATGGACTGCATTGGAGCAAAGTATGTTTTCCTCTCTTTTATTAGACCATCAAAAGGATTGTCGTGAATAATCTTTTAAATTCAACTACACTCTAAATCAACCAAAACTAGAGATGAATGAAAATTTGGTAAACAATGATCCAAATCAGTTCTATAAACTTGAATATCAGTTGGTTGGTTTGTATTGATCAGCGGAACCAAGATGTGATCTTTGTAATTATGAAAGCCTCAAGGGTACCCACATACAGTGTAAAAATATTGCATAGAATCTCCTCTATGATCAGTACATTTTGTTAGAGGTGTCAAAACGGGTTCGACCCGACGGGTCGACCCGTACCCGACCCTCATTTCAACCCATCGGGTCATCATTTTTTGACCCGTTAAATAACGGGTCAGTAACGGGTTGACCCTACAGGTCGCGGGTCGACCCGTCTGACCCGTTTAAATTTGAACGCAATGACTGCCTTATTTTTATGTTTGCTGATCCTTCTGCTTCTTCTTTTCTTCTTCATGTCCTCTCTTCCTCACAGATCCAACACTGTGAAAATCAAAACTATGGCAAGGAATTGAAGGCGCGATTCACACTGCTGTCCCTGTGCAAACCCCTAAAACCATAAAAAAGACAAAGCCATGGACTGCTCCCACATGCGGTGTAAGTGGGTTGGGGTTTTGAGAGCTTGGGTTTTATGGCTTGTTTGTGTGTGCGCAGAGGAGTAAGTTTTAAGGACCAAGCAGAATTTCGTTGAGAGAAGATGGCAGGAGGAGGAGGAGCGGCACCACCGCCGAAACAGGAGGTTGGCCGATACAGTGACATTGTGAATCCTCAAGAGGTTGGCCTCACTGGAAATTGTGTGTTAACATATTCCATACTTTATGATTTGTCACATTGAACATCGCTTGATGCCTTGTCACTTCCTTTTGATGTCTGTGCAGAAATTTGAGAAGATAATGCGTGGAACTCAGGGTGCCCTTATTGTTGCCTCGACTCTTCAGATTGTTTTGGGGTTCAGTGGCCTCTGGCGAAATGTTACAAGGTTCGTTTAGTTGATGCTATTTGATTAAAACCTCCAACTCTTGCCTCTGACTATAATCGCTTTTGCTCTCTGCCTGAGCTTTGTGAGAGACTATACAGTGAATATGTGTAGTTAGCAAGTCTCTTAGATGGATCACCTCTCTTACAAAATTCCAATTTCTGGAACAACCTTCAAGGTTATTTCAACTTGATTTATGCAAACAATGATAAGATCTTTCTTGCCCTGTAAGCATGAAATATATTTATCAGTCAGTTATATGACTATATTGAACAGATCTCCTACACTGCAGCTAACCAATTTTACATTGTATGTTTCCTTGCTTGGCCCAGGTTCTTGAGTCCATTATCTGCTATTCCTTTGGTTGCGCTATCTGGTTTTGGCCTCTATGAATTTGGCTTCCCTCTTGTATGTATTTAAGCTATGTATTTTTAAAAATTCACTCAGTTGGTACTTAGTACTCATTTAAACTTTGGTTTTGGTATGTCTAGCTCGCAAAATGCGTGGAAATTGGGCTACCGGAGCTCATCTTTCTAGTAATCTTCTCACAGGTAGAGTCACTAATTCATTGCCATTTTATGTCTACTACGTACTAACTCTTGGAGAGGTCCAATGAGGCTATATTTTTGACCTTATGTGTTAGTAACATTGAGTAAACAACCCTGATATCGTTTGGCAGTGTATTCCTCACATGATAAAAGGGGAGAGGGCAGTTTTTGATCGCTTTGCTGTCATATTCTCCGTGGTTATCGTGTGGATTTATGCTCACCTGCTTACTGTGAGTGGTGCATATAAGAACACAGGAATCAAGACCCAATTAAGTTGTCGAACTGATCGTTCAGGGATTATAGGCGCTTCTCCCTGGTAAGGTTCATATAGAACTCCCTATCAACTGTAAATAGTGTTGATGTTTATAAGAATGTGTGATTAAAGCTATTTTTTGACTTGAGTAAGTCTGAGAGGGTATTATAGATGGCCTTTGTGACAGACAACAATATGATTGTACATGGTGAGTGATCAAGAGACTCTCTTGCTTTATGCACTACTCTTTCATAAGTACAAGCTGCTCACGTGGTTCATTGTACAGGAAAATTTGGGCGTCTTATTGATGGATTAAAGGTAAAACTTTGTTTAAAATCATACTCTTGAACTTGTGCTATTTACAGAAATGACTACTGTCCCAATAACTTGATGTCACATTTAGTCTTATGTTGGCCTCTGTTTGCCCACCCTCTTTTTGAAGACTTATATGTAATAGTTATTGCTATTTTTTATTATTATAAAGGGTATTGACGTTATGGAGTGTTCGAGTAATCATCTAACGTATAAATCATGCAAGATGAAAAATACCTGATAGAATTAGTTTGACTTCCGATTGATAGTTTCCGTTGATAACAGAAAAACATGCAATTTTAAATTGAGTACATATGTATATGTAATTTGTTTAATGTTTATGCAAGAATTTTATTTTTAAATCCGTTTATTTCAATGTAGTATTTGTTAGAAATTTAAATGCGTAAAATATATAGTATGAAACTTCTTAATCGAAGAATCACATCAACAACAGTTTGTTCTTAATCCAAGACAGTCGAGCCCACCTCCGTCAAACCGCAAAAAATACAAAAAGTATATATATGTATGTAGTGGATATGTAGAGTGGTATTGAGAGAAGGCAAAGGAAGATGGCATAAAACCTCTTCATCCTTTTTTTTGGAATTAGTTTTATGTCATTTTTTTCTAAGAATCTAAACTGCATGCATTTAATTTGTGATGTGATGTATAGTATACGAATGGAGTTCACTGAAAATATTATTTCTTCTAAGAATCTAAACTGCATGTATAGAATTAATTTTACTTCCGATGGCTAGTTTTCGTTTAAGTACATGCAATTTTAATGTAAGAATTAGTACAAATGTAATTTGTGTTAATGTTTATGCTAGAATTTCATTTTTAAATCCGTTTATTTCATTGTAGTATTTGTTTAGAAATTTAAATGCATAAAATATATAGTATAAAACTTGTTAACCGAAAAAGCACGTCAATAACAACTTGTTTTTATAAAATATTTATTTTAAATTTTTTCGTAAAGAAAATCGATATTTTAAATGCACCATTACTTTTAAAAACAAAAACCCATATCAAAAAAAAAATTAAAAAAATTTTAAAATTCGGGTCAAAATCCGGGTCGGGCCGGCCCACCCGAATTTGGGCGGGTTGACCCGTTTTGTACTGTTCATGGGTCATTGACTGTCACGGGTCGTTGACTAGTCAACGGGTCGCGCGCGGGTCATGCTGACCCGTTTACGACCCGTTTGACTTTTTGTGGTCATAAAGACACAACATGGCAAAACGACGTCGTTTTGATTCGTCAAAATGACGTCGTTTTGATTCGTCAAAACGACGTCGTTTTGCTTAATGGGTCAGATGGGTCGGGTCGGGTCGACCCGCTACCCTGCGGGTCAAAACGGGTCGGATCATTTTTGACCCTCAACCCAACGGGTCACAGCTAAACGGGTCGGGTCGGGTCGACCCGTTTGACACCCCTACATTTTGTTATCATGCTGAGCAGTCATCTATCTTCCCACTTACATCTACATCTCATGCCCCTACATCAATGTAAATACAAGAGGAAGAATTTGGTAAAACTTGTAGCAAGTCATGTAGAACCTAGGTGGAATGATAATTTTACTTGCATAGCTACTGACAACCATGATGCCATGAATGTGTATGGCCAGAATTAATACCTTATTGAACATTGGCATGACTGAGGGAGTTCACTTATGCACATGCTTTCTGTTTGCTTGGCAATGTTGTCCTTATTAATGTGACAAGGACATGAGGCATTGTCCCTGGCTGCTTTTTGAGATGCTTGATTATGTTTTGAACACTTTCACTGGTTTTGCTCACTGATGTATTATGCATTCTTGGTGCTATAGTGCTTAAACTATGTGGTATCCTATGCAATTTTTGTTTTGCCATTATCTGGTTATGCTTTTCTACCTTCTTTTCTTTTGGTCTTTTGTGTGTGTTTTTCTCACGCAGGTGTGGGGTTGGTTGGAATTACTCAGTATTAGTTATACACCAACTCACTGAAAATTAAGATCACATATTGCCAATTCTTGCTTTTTTAATGCTAACCTTTCCACTGGTAGTAAATTTTATCACAAGTCTTTGTTTGTGGTTCCTTTTCATGAGAGGAGGAAGTCTTGGTTGAAGAGTTTAGAATGATTGTAGCTTATTTTATGACATGAAAACTTATATTATGTCTTGGTTTTAACTTGAAGGTTGTTTTGGAATGATTTATGAGTGAAGAGTTGTGGTTTTTATGTTGAATATTGTGATGACATTTATATTAAGGAATATTGTTTATGCATATTTGTTAGTTAGAAATAAATTTATCATGCATGTTCTTGCATTTGTTCATAGTTTTGATCATTGAGGAAAATGAATTGGAAGTGATTTAATTTGGAACATACAAAAGTGATTTATGTGATACTACTTTGGCAAATTTTTCGGAATATTAATTAGAAGTTTTCGGAAGTCAAATTGGATGAAACCTTTTTTTGGACTATTTTTCTGAAGATTTTTATAGCGCCATGACGCCCAGGCTCAAGGATCATGACGCCCCAAACAGAATTGATGGGTTCTTGCGAAAACATCCTAGCGTCATGACGCGCCAAACAAAAGTGATGGGTTCTTGCGAAAACATCTCAGCGTCATGACGCTCAGGCTCAAGCGTCATGACGTCCAAACATGTTTTTGTTTTTCAAAAATTTGGAAATTAATGCGAAGTAAACACGTTTTCTAGTTTTTCAAAGTTGAAAAATTTTACAGTTAGTGCGAAATAAACACATTTTTCAGTTTTCTATTTGAAATGAAAAAGTTCTAATTTTAGAGAAATAGCACTTTTTCAAACCAAGATTTCTCCCAGGTAAATGGCCCTTAGCTTCTCAATCCGGTTTGGGGGCTGCCAAAGGTTTCCTTTGATTTTTGGCATTGCCCTCCTCCTCTTTAAATTAGAAGTTTCCTAATTTTATTTTTTAAGAGCAAAGAAAAAAAATGTTATTAAATTCTTTTTACTCCCTCTATCTTTTAATAACTGACGCTTTTACTATTAGCACGTATATTAAGGAGGCTGAATGACTCACTATTTGAGACAATTTTGCCCTGATTTTTTTCTCGGACGTACGTGCAAAAAAAGTACGGAATTTTTTGGAGTTAAATAGTGAATCATCCGGCCTCTTTGAGATGCGTGCCGGAATAGTACGTGTCCATTAAAAATGGACGAAGATCTTTCTCACCACTGAATTTTGTAAGCTCCTAATTCACACAAAAAAAGTTCCTTGGGCAATAACAATCCTTTTTCTCACTAACAACCGACGAATCTTTCATATTTATTCCTTTTAAATTTCACTTAACGATAAATCATAAATATATAAATTAAATTCAAGATCTAAACACATTTATTTTTACTTTTAGGAGAACGGTGGCGGAAGAACGGCTTGAGTTGCAACGATGAAGAAGAGGGTGAAGAAAGATGCGAAGTCCAAAATAATTCTACTTAGAATATGATTTAATTTTTTGTTCTTTTTGGCTTTTTATTTATTTTTATACTTTTTTTAAAAAAATTATCATTTATTTGAAAATTTTCTTATTTTTAGAAATTTATTTCCTGTTTCTTTTTAAAACCCTTTCAGAATTTTATATCAATTGTTTGAAAACTTTATGAAAATTATCTTGTTTTAAAGAATTTATGATAGTGGTATATGTTGGATAATTCTTATAGTTGACATAGAGTTTTCATTTGGTTCTAAACATTGATCACCAATAATAACAATCAAATAATCCAATCAATCGTATCAGAAAATATCAAGAGAATAAGTATCTAAAAAATTACCTTCAACTACAATCCAATAAACGGTCAACACTGTTCACCTTGAAGAATTTGAAGTAAGGTTTGATCCCTTAAGAATCCGTATCAAAACAAACCAATCATTGTCCGTTAGTAAGCTTGAAACTTGGAACAACCTTTTCTTCTTTGCTCGACGTCAATCACGATCACGAAGTATGAAATTAACCGTCACACCTCGAATCTTTTTAAAGATTTTGATTTATTTTGGTATTCAATTTATTTAGAATCACATTAATTAGTTGATTGGTTGAAAAAGAATATAGAAAAAAAAGTTGTTTGGCGGTGGCTTTTCTAAACCATGTGAGATTAAAATTTCTAACCAGTGTGGCTTTGTTATATATATATATGCAAATTGTTAGTGCGTCGAATAGGGGTGTACAAAAACCGGTCTGAACTGGAACCGCCAGATTGATTCGGTTCGGTCCGGTTTTTTTTTTTTTTTTTTGAAAAAATGAACCGACGGTCCGGTTCTCCAACACTGAAAAACCCAAACCGAACCGTAAACCGAGAGAACCGATTTTATATATATATATATAATTATATGCACATTAATATCAAAGTACAAATTTGGTTCAATGTTTAAAATTTTACCGATTGCCTTCACGGGAGAGGTTCAAATCCCCAAACTTGCATTTTATTTTTTTCTTTCTTTTTTCTTTCTTTTTTCTTTCTAAACTTAACTTCTTATCTTCGTTTTTTCCTTATAAACTTAACTAAAATTCCTCATTTTTTCTTTTATTTGTTATTTTAAATATAAAATTTTAGTACGGATTTTTTCTAAACTTAATTAAAATTCATAATTATTTTCTTTTAAACTTAATTAATAGTCAAGTCCTCATTTTTTCCTTTTATTTTTTTATTTTAAATAGAAAAATTTATTAAGGAAGTTATATAAGAATTATTATGAGTAAAAAATATTGTCTCTTTTAAACTTTTAAATTTAACTAAAAGTCTAAAGTCCTCATTTTTTTCTTTTATTTGTTATTTTAAATATAAAATTTTACTACCGATGTTTTCTAAACTTAACTCCACATCTTTCTTTTTTTTCTTCTAAACTTAATTAAAATTCATCATTTTTTCTTTTAAACTTAATTAAAAGTCCTCATTTTTTTCCTTTTATTTTTTTATTTTAAATAGAAAAAATTATTAAGGAAGTTATATAAGAATTATTATGAGTAAAAGACATTGTCTCTTTTAAACTTTTAAACTTAACTAAAAGTTTAAAAGTCCTCATTTTTTTCTTTCATTTGTTATTTTAAATATAAAATTTTACTACCGATGTTTTTTAAACTTAACTCCACATCTTTCTTCTTTTTCTTCTAAACTTAATTAAAATTCATCATTTTTTTCTTTTAAACTTAATTAAAAGTCCTCATTTTTTTCCTTTTATTTTTTTTATTTTAAATAGAAAAAATCATTAAGGAAGTTATATAAGAATTATTATGAGTAAAAGACATTGTCTCTTTTAAACTTTTAAACTTAACTAAAAGTCTAAAAGTCCTCATTTTTTTCTTTCATTTGTTATTTTAAATATAAAATTTTACATGTTTTCTAAACTTAACTCCACATCTTTCTTTTTTTTCTTCTAAACTTAATTAAAATTCATCATTTTTTTCTTTTAAACTTAATTAAAGGTCCTCATTTTTTTTCCCTTTTATTTTTTTTATTTTAAATAGAAAAAATTATTAAGGAAGTTATATAAGAATTATTATGAGTAAAAGACATTGTCTCTTTTAAACTTTTAAACTTAACTAAAAGTCTAAAAGTCCTCATTTTTTTATTTTATTTTTTATTTTAAATATAAAATTTTACTACCAATATTTTCTAAACTTAACTCCACATCTTTCTTTTTTTTCTTCTAAAGTTAATTTAAATTCATCATTTTTTTCTTTTAAACTTAGTTAAAAGTCCTCATTTTTGTCCTTTTATTTTTTTATTTTAAATAGAAAAATTTATTAAGGAAGTTATATAAGAATTATTATAAGTAAAAGACATTGTCTCTTTTAAATTTTTAAACTTAACTAAAAGTCTAAAGTCCTCATTTTTTTTCTTTTGTTTGTTATTTTAAATATAAAATTTTACTGCCGATGTTAAATTTAAGATATCAATATTTTATTTTAATAATATAACTTAAAATAAAACCTTGAAATTGAAAAAAAATTGAGACAAAATGGCATCTCTTCACTTCCATCATGTCTCTGTTTTGTTCCACAACAATCAAGGAAAGGAAAAGGTATTCAAGCCTTCAAGGAAATCGGTTGAAAATATCAATAACACTAAGAAACAGCATCGTCACTGTCGCCGTCGGCCTCTCCACTTCAGTCTTCAACCTCTCTCTCTCTCTCATCACCACTGTTGTCGCCGGCCTCTCCACTTCAGTCTTCAACCTCTCTGTCTCTCATCGCCACTGTCGCCAGCCTCTCCACTTCAACCGACCTCTCTCATCGTCACTGTCGTCGACCTCTCCACTTCAACCTACCTCTCGGGTCACCACTACAAGAACAAAACCAAGAAGAAGATGACCACAAATGGTGAATCCATCAATGTAAGGAGTGGATTGGTTTAATTTTTCTGTTTTTGCTTATTTTAATTTATTAATTTAGCTGCTCTAATTGGTTTTTGAAGAAAAGTCGTTGCTCTATTGTTGAATGGGCAAATGGCTGCTCAAATTTATTTGTCAAACCCTAAATTAAGTCAACAATGTCGATCATATGGTTTTTTACTTATTTTCTAACTATCGGTGCTTATTTTAATTAATTAATTTAACTTCTCTGCTCTAATTTAGCTCCTCCTTCTCTGTTTCTCTTAATTTTTGTATAGTCAGTGGAGTTAGCGGGGTCTCTTGTGGATGGAAGTGGAAATGCAGTAGTCCCTACTCGGACTTCATCTACACAACAAAGTGAGATACCACCGCAACCAACAGTTGGGGCAGACGGAGTGCAAGCCAGTCAACAGTCACAAGAAACTGAGGAAAAGAAAAGAAAAGAAAGGTCATTCGTGTGGGATCATGTCTCAAAGTTTACAACTCGTAATAATGAGGAAACGATACGATGTAATTTCTGCCAAAAATCTGAGTATAAGTATGATCCTACTAATAATGGCACAACTGCAATTAGGAAGCACTTGTTTAAATGTCAAAAATGGCCATTTTTTAAAGCAGTTACACCCGAAAGTGTTGAGTTAGATGGTCAATCTCTATTAAATTTTAGTCAGAGTAACGAGAGTGTGTTGACTACATGAAAATTTAACCAGAACAAGTGTAGGAGCGCATTGGCTCACATGATTATTGTTGATGAAAAACCTTTTAAAATGGTTGAAGGTAACGGTTTTAAGCACTTTTGTTCTGAACTGCAACCGAAGTTTGTAATTCCTTCACGAGTTACTGTAGCGAGGGATTGTTATGAGATGTTTGTGAGGGAAAGATTGGAGCTGAAAAGTAGTATATCTTTAACTGTAGGAAGGTATGTCTTACTATAGACACATGGACTTCCAATCAAAGAATTAATTATATGTGCTTGACTGCTCATTATATTGACTTAAATTGGAAGTTGCAAAAAATAATTATAAATTTTTGTCCAATTTCTAGTCATAGAGGTGAGGTCATTGGTAAATTGATTGAGAAATATTTGTTGGAGTGGGGTATTGATAAGGTTATGACTGTAACTGTCAATAATGCTAGTTCAAATGATGTTGCGGTGGGGTATTTTTAAAAAATGGTCAATCATTGGAAGGGTAGTGTTTTGAATCTGGAGTTTCTACATATGAGGTGTTGCACATATAATGAATCTAGTAGTTAGTGATGGGCTAAAACTTGCTACTCCTTCAATTATTCGAGTCCGAAATGCAATTAAATACTTGAGGCAATCCCCGATGAGATTAGAAAATTCAAAGTATGTGTTGGGGAAAAAAGGATAGATAGTGAAGTTATGTTGTCTCTTGATGTGTGCACCTGATGGAACTCGAATTACTTGATGTTAGAAACAGCCTTAACATTACAATCTGCTTTTGATAGATATGCGGGGTTGGATTTTATTTTTTCTAGTGAAGTTGGACATGATGAAGAACTTGATTGTAGAAAGGGGATTCCCAAGGAAGAAGATTGGGTTCGTATCAAGAACATGATCAAATTTTTAAAATATTTTTACATGCTTACTTTAAGTGTTTCGGGTACTAAATACACAACTTCTAACATTTGTTTGAATAAAGTGAGTGAGGTTGATTTTAGGTTGAAAAATATGTGCAACAATGTTGATTTTGAGGTGGCTGAAATGGCATTGCAAATGAAAAAAAAGTGTGACAAATATTGGGGCGATGTAACTAAAATTAATGTCTTGTTGTTTATTGGGGTCATGTTAGATCCAAGGTACAAGTTGGGTTACGTGAATTATGTGATTAACAACATGTACGAGTTTAACAATGCAATGGTGTTAGTTGATAAAGTGCAAAGGAAGCTTACTGCATTGTTTGAAGAGTATGAAAGGGAGAATAACAACTCCAATGTCAATGCGGTTACATAAGCTTCTTCTTCTTCTTTTGATGTTGATTCAGTGATAGAGTCATTAGATTTAGATGTTATTGATGGTCAATATGGATCAACTGCATGTGCCTATGAATACAAGTATCGAAAGGAATTGGCTCAACGAGAGGGAGGACCAAAAAAATCAGAGTTAGATCGTTATCTTGAGGAAGAGATGATAGCAGTGAGTTCAGAATCTTTTGACATTTTTGAGTGGTGAAAGGTTAACAGTGTTCGATTTTCTACTATCTCATTGATAGCACGGGATGTGTTGGCTATTCAGACTTCGACTGTCGCATCAGAATCTGCATTTAGTTATGGTGGTCGCATCCTTGATGATTTTCGAAACTCTTTGTCCGTAAAAATTGTAGAGGCGCTGGTTTGCACTCAAGATGGTTGAGAGCACCAACTTATGAGTATCATTGTACGACTGAAGAGACGCCCAAAGAGGTTGATGAGCTCGAGAAAGGTAATATTTAAATTTACATTTTTTTTAGCTATGAATTAGTCATTTACTATGTGATTAATTCTAATTTTCTATAAATGGTAGCCTTTGCGGATATTAACTTTGCACCTTCCGTGGTAGATATTATCTTATGAGAACTTTATCAAGCCTTTTGTTTACATGCCAAATTACCAGCCTGTAAGTAACTCCAATCATTTACTGAGTTTGTTGTTGTTCACTATGAAATGCATTACAATATCCTTTTTTGTTTATATATTTTTTTCTTTCATCGTTTGAGAGTAGTTGTTGGTGATTGATTTGAGATTATTTTTTATTTTTGACTCAGAAAATTCCATGTAAAGGACGAGAGTTTTGATAAGTTGTGCGCCTGTGCAATAAGAATACGATTCTGCTGGAAATAATATTCGTCCTTAGAGATTTTATATTTGTTGTCTGCATTTTAATGGCTACTGCATGCTTTTGGTTTTGGAGATTTGATGTTTGCTTACTGTATTTTTGTTGTTCTTAGCTGCGGTTTTAGCTTAATTTTTGGCTACTGTTTGTGGCCGATTCCTTGATGTTCGCTTGCTGTATTTTTGGTTTGTTCTTGGCTGCGATTTTAGCTTAATGTTGGCTACTGTTTGCGATTGAATCCTTGCTATTTTTTTGTTGTAATTTTGGCTACTCTCTTGTTCAATTCGTTCGAATCCTTGGTAAATTGTTGTTGTTTATTTGTTTGACCAAATGAAGGAGATGAAATAGGTGTGTTTGGGTTTGGTGGGCCGAAAATCTAGCCCATCGGGAAATAGAGAAGGAAGGTAGTTGTTGTCTGTATTTTGATACTAGAAATTAGAAAAAATATTTTTTTTTTTAAATATTAACGGGCCGGAATCAGAACCGCCCCTTTAAGAACCGGATATTTTAGAACCGAACCAGACCGGACCGTAACATTTTGATCCGGTTCGGTTCTATCCTAATTAGAACCGTTAATTGCCGATTCGGTCTGACCGAACCGGCCCGTATACACCCCTAGCGTCGAATTTAAGGATTTAGAGTTGTAATTTGTGTGCCCGCTAATACGGAAGGTCGTGTTAGCGTGATTGGAGGGGTTTTATGAAAAGTGTGATAATTGGTATTCCATACCTTTATACAACTAAATGAAGACAAGACAAGGTGAGCTAAGATTGAGATCAAGATCGTGATTGAGGTGTGAGAGTTGATTCCAATAACAAATATGACCTCACCTCACTTGATCCTTGCAAAAAATAAAGGTTGTTTTTTCCCACATAACCTAACACATATACAATCATCCCCAACTGGTTCCTTATTGAGTGGAATAACCTCGAATCTTTTTAAGGATTCTTAATAACACTTTTCTGTTCATATTTTAAATTAAGTTTTTATACTCTGTGTTTATTCGATTTATTTCAAATTGGGGTGTCAATTCGGGTCTACAGGTCTGGATCCAACCCGGCTCAGTTAGACCTGAAGACAATCGAATCGAGACCAGACTCGATCCCGACCAAAAACGGAACTAAAAATCTCAGTCCCGGTCCCGGCTACGAAGCCGGGCCCTGGGTCCAAACCCGGCCTTATATTTTTTTTTTTAAGCGAAATCTTCTTCTTCCACAGATTTCTAGCGCCTCTCTCTCCTCCAACCCGATTCCCTCTCTTCAAAACCCTAGAAAAATCAACCAAAAACCACTCAAAACTTGTCCAAATCCTTCCAAAATTCAGATAATTTATCCTTTACCCATCCATAAACAAAACCCAACAAACAATTTCACTGATTAAATACCAAATCATCCCGAAATTATAAACCCCCAAATCCGAAACCCTATTTTCAATTTCGGATTTTCAACCAAAAATCCTCCAAATCTCTCTCAAATATGCGAGGAGCATCTTCTTCCAAGCGTCGTAGGACTACCAAGTCGAAGCAAACCACCCAACGAGCACGGAATCAGCCCGACTCATCCTCCTTCGGCGCTGAGTTGGGACGAGGCGACGAGGAGAGACGACAGTTTGAGTTGCTGGATTTGTTGTGGCTGCTGGAGGAGGAGGTCAGGTGTGTGTGTGTTGTCGCCGAGCATGAGAGATTGGGATGGTGGCGAGATGGTGATGGTTTGGCCGAGAGTAATGGATTTGTGGTGGCGAGGTGATGAAACAAAAGAATGATGGCGAGATTGAATGAGGGAGAGGGTGAGATGGAGATGGGTTTTGTGTATTTTGGCAGTAGCGGTAATGGAGTGATGCGGTGGTGAGAGAGAACGATGGGTTTGAATTGGATGAGATGAATTGAGAGAGTAATTGAGATGGATGTTGTGAATTGAGGGTGAATTGAGAGAGTAACTGATGGATGAGATGAATTGAGAGATTAGGGTTTTTTAGGGGTTTGTCCGGGTCTGACACGGGTCGGAACCAGACCCGATCCTGATAAAAAATGGGTCCGGTCCCGACCCAAAACCTCCAATTGACACCCCTAATTTCAATACAAGTAAAGTTTGAGTTTAAATTATGTTGTCATTTTGTTTATATTGTGTGGACTTTCTTGTTTTTAATTTCAATTCTATAAATTATGTCTTGTGGAATCAACCTCAACGGGCTATTGCAGAAATTATTGTTGGCCCGCCCTTTCTCCATCTGTTAAATATGATATTATTATTTTAGGTAACTGTAACAAATTTCGTGTCCAATTAATCCCAGTAACCCCTAATTTCTTTTAAAGATGCTTAATAATACTCCCTCTGGTTCATAATAAACGTCGTTTTGTCGTCGGGCACGTGGCTTAAGAAAATGATTGGTGGAGAGAAAACGAAGTATTTTTTGACCAAACTACCCCTAGCTGCCCTTCCTATTTACTCCTGGACCGTGGCTTCTTTCTGCCCCTGCTGGCTTGTAGCCGGGCTTGGCAATTTGGGTCAAGTGCTTCTCGGCTGGGCTGGCTTTGGTTTTGGCAGAAACGACTGTGTGTTGAGGGAAATAGGTAAGCCATCGGCTCCAAATATCCAAGCTCCCCCCATTTCCAATCCTCCCCAAATTCTCAAATGCTGTAAAAGTTTAAACCATTCACGCACAAAATGGGAACAAAATTTGTGCACAATTTGAATTGCCCGCCATTTTGAAAGCAATTTATGTTTAATTTTGTAAAGTCCTTCAATCCCTACCTCTGTTTTCCCTCCCTCCCTACCTCTGTTTGCCCTCCCAAACCCTAAAAAACCTCTCTTCAAAGAAATTTGCATAAATCAATGGAGATTGGGGATTTTAACCCTTTCGCTGACCCTCGCGGAGACCCTAACATCCCTGCTTATGTAGGACACTTACTCCAATGCGGCGACAACCAAGGTTTCTCAGATGACGGAGAGGAGGAGTTCGTGGATCCCCGAAATGACGAGGGCAGAGATGACGAGGACATTCCAGACTTAAACTTCGAGCCTCAGCCGGAAAGTGAAGATGAAGGTCATCCATATTTAAGTTGATAACTGTTTTCGTGTATGATCATAGATAAATTCAGTTTTCATTTTTCTAAGTATGTTTGTGTGTGTCAGGTGCAGGACAACATTTAGGCAAGCCACGGCGCAGAGAAATCGGCGACGATGACAGGGTTGCGGCATATGAGATGCTATTGCGGAAGAGTGAGGACGGCAAGCTTGGCCGACGAGCAACAAGTGAGGTCGCTGCAGCCTTCAACATTTCAATTCGATCTGTCCAGAGGTTGTGGAAACGGGGCCGAGAGTCTATGAATCACAATGTCAGCCGCCTCAAAGTGAAGAATAGTGGGAGGAAAAGGGTAGACTTTGATTGGCAGCAAATCCGGGAGATTCCTCTGAGGAAGAGGACCACTATGAGGAATCTCTCCATAGCACTAAAGGTGTCCAGGAAACGTTTGTCATATGCCATGAAGAGTGGAGAGGTCAGGCGGCATTCCAATGCCATCAAGCCTATTTTGGCTGAGGCTAATCGAAAAAGACGGATTGAGTTCTGCCTCTCAATGCTGGATCCACATTCACCTCCTGCTGAACAGAGCTTCCAAGATATGGCCAATGTGGTGCACATCGACGAGAAGTGGTTTCACATGACAAAGAAGACACAAACATACTACTTGTTGGCAGACGAGGATGATCTAGTAAGGAAACTTAAATCCACTAATTTCATTCCAAAAATTATATTTCTAGTAGCTGTAGCTAGGCCTAGGTATGCGCCTGATGGTACATGCACTTTTGATGGAAAATTAGGTATATTTCCTTTGGTAGATGAAGTGTGTGCTGTTAGGTCTAGTGTAAACAGACTGGCAGGGTCAATGGAAGTGAAGCCAATTCAAAAAATAGATAGGGATGTCATTAGGAAATTCATGATTTATAAGGTTTTGCCTTCAATTAGGGCTAAGTGGCATGTAGAGAACATTGGAGATCCAATCATTATCCAACAGGATAATGCCAAGACTCACATCTGCCTCATGATGAAGAATTCTTTTCAGCTGCTACCCCTCTGGGATTGAATGTTATACTGTCATGTCAACCCCCTAACTCTCCTGATCTTAATGTCCTTGATCTTGGGTTCTTTAGGGCTATACAATCTCTCCAAGAACAGGAATGTGCTAGGTCTGTGGCAGAATTGGTTGCAGCCGTACATAAGAGTTTTATTGAGTTTCCTGACATCAAGTGTAATTATATATTTCTCACTCTTCAGTCCTGTATTGTTGAAATTCTGAAACTTTTGGGGGATAACACCTATAAAATCCCTCACATGAGTAAGGAGTCCTTGGAAAGGCAAGGGCTCCTCCCTCTAGTCCTGTCATGTGACTCTTTAATCATTGCAAATGCAAGGGGTCATCTACTCCCATAGCCTGTAAGTAATCTTCTATAATCATTTTGTTTTTGTTATTTGTGTGGTTATGGATATGCTGTGATTAATTTGCTATTGCGTGCTTGCAGGAATACATGAGGATTTCAGCCGTAGTTTGTGGTAGACAGTGGAAAGGGATTTTTGGTTGTGCATTAGAAGTAATTATATAATTGATCCATATTTTGGGTAATGATGATGACCACAGTATCCATCAATCTTAGTGTTTGCATTTGCAGTCAGCAGTAAATAGCAACTTTTTGTGCAGTATATAGGTTATACAGGTCCTATACCATGATGCAATGATCAGTACAGATCATTTACTTGGGCAGTAGTTGATGTATAGGTGAACACTGTCATAGTCTAGACCTGTATCATGGATTTTGTTAACTGGAAATACTACTACGATGCATTTTCTGGGTTTACAACGCATTTTATGGCCAAACAATGCATTTTCTTCTGGGCAGTGGTTGAATGGATAATTTATGCATTGTATGATGATGATCATGATGATTATATAGACCAAATTCTATGATGATAATGTATGCAATTTTTATTGTTATATGATGATGTTGATGATGACGATGATGATCATGTTGCTCAATTTTCTTGCAGAGTCCACCCCAATGAAACCAGCTAAAAGGCAAGAGCCTAATGATCGTCTACTTCATGCCCAGGTTGTGAGTGAGCACAACCTGTTGCCGAGTTTTACCCCATTTCATAGATCTGTCCATGTTGTGGTTGGATATTTATTTGCCTTGTGTGATGTATTGTAAACTTAATGAGGTAGGCCATGAGCTTGGCCTACCTCTGTCGCTTAAACGTTAATTCAGGGCTTGACCCCGAGCTTGGCCTAGGGCTTGGCCAACACTGAAGCTCCCAATCGAATAAGTAAACAATTTTTATTTTTATTTAATTAAATAAAATTAAAGATTAACGGATCATTTCTCGGTGGAAAGTCTCACTCTTTCAAATTCAAATTGAGGTTTCCCCTTCCCAATACACCACAGAAAATCAAAAGGTCACAATTGCCATAACCGACACCAATTGAACGGCTTCTGACCCGTTCCGGTGATTAGGCAGTTGGGAATTCCTTGTTATTTAAACCGTATACACACCCTTCACCGGTGCATCCAGCATATCAACCTTTCCCATTATCCTTCCTCCTTTCTTCTTCATTTTTCCTTTTGTTTAGCCTGTTACGTTTCTTGTCGCCGCCTATCAACAATGAATCGTCAAGACAAAAGAACGATGTTAGAAGCATACGGCGTCACCAGCAGAACCCTCCAACGTGACACTGGGTTGTTGGACACCAATATCACCTCCACGGAGACCGAACTTGAGCGGATTGAGGACATGATTGAGGATCTCAAACATCGCAAGGATCAAATCTTCGCGGATGACTACATGGCGTTCGAGACAGTGAATGCAATGTCTGACTGCATTACTCATCTCTCTCTTGCTGCTGCAAAACTGGAGCAGAAGGTCTCTGCACTGCGGGTGGCTCGAGATGTTGTGAACGAGGGCAGGACTGAGATGAATAGGTTTGCCAATGCCGTGCCTGGGATCACCACTAATGAGTAGATTGTGTTGCTTTAATTTCCCTATATTGTGCCTCTGTTTCTTACTCTTTTATCCAGTGTACTTGAACTTTCGAATGTGCAATTTATTTTCCGCGAAGTATTGGGTTTTTAGTGAAAAGGTTGTATGGTGGCTTCGGTTTATTCCTTGTTCCGGATGTTACCTTTTCAATGTGTTAAAAGATGAAATTGTCTAGGCCTAGCCAGTGGCTTTGACAGATGCTTAGCCCCAAACATACACACTCTAAAAAAAATGCGCATAAAATCCAAATCAACACAACATGTCGAGAATAATCAGGTCATCATTAGGCAATAAATAAAAGACAGAAAACAACAGTTTCATAAGACAAAGTCATTCGTAATATTCAAAAAAGAGACATCCTTCCAGGTTTAGCTTTCCTTATCAGGGGGGGGGGGGGGGGGGTGGGACTGATGAAGTGGGAGCTGCCTTATTAGGGGGGGTTGAGACTGATGAGGTGGATTTGAGATCATTCAACAAATGCCCAAGGATTCCTGAGACCACTTTGTCAAGGCTTTTCATACTGTCAGTGATATTCCATAAGCACGCGGCTGCTTTTTTATAGCTTTCGGCTAGATTTACAATGTCACCATTTAGGACTGAGATAAGTTGATGTTGCTGCGAGAGCTGGTCCTGGTAGCCGTTGATGATCTGTAGCATGTTTAGCTGGCTTTCCATCATGCTGCGTGCCCAGGATGGTGGGGAGCTTGAGGAGGAGGGTTGCTCAGTGCTGGCAGCTTGGCCTCTGGAAGCATCTTGGGCTCTCCCTGCGGCTAGGCCGATCCCATCTTCTGATATTTCATCATTAACAATTGATCGGATGAAGTGTCTTCCATCATACTTCTTCCCCCAAATGTGTTCCTCCACATATGTGAACCCAACATTGTAATGAACATAACCATCTACCAAATGGAAGTACCCCATTTGGTCGAAGGCTCTCATATCAAGTACTTTAACATCACAGAATTTATGGAGATCAGTAGGATGAAGATGTAAGCTTGCAGAAGTCACAGCTAGCTTAGTTATCAAGGATCCCAGAATCATCTTACCCCCCCCCCTAATGGTATGCATGCAGTTGCCTGCATATCCAATATGCTAGGTTCACCCTCTTCTTATGCACCATGCATCACAACAAGAACAACTCAAGTCTGGACAAATTCCCAGACACAGTAGTTTTCCCAACGAGGTTAAAGGCCAGTGCTCTGTGGATCATCCTAAGGGCTGGGTCTCTAATTTGGTGTGCCTTGGAGTGTTTGTCGAATGAAGCCGTAGAGTCTCCAGTCAACTCTTGATATGCAGCCGCGAAATCAAAATCTTTCGGATAATCAGACAATGCATTCAAATGATCAGGGGATAGCAATTCATCCGCATTCACACATCCAAGCATCAAATTGAACTCATTTATTGACTTATGGTTCCAAACACCACACAATTAGAAGTTAACAACGTCAGGAGCATCAAAATCCAGTCTATTTCTTCCCCTAATGGACAGACTCTTATGGTCGAACCAAAATGTAGTATGGAATTCTAAACAAAGCTCAGAATAAGCAGCATCCAACACAAGCAGTAGGCATTCCCAACCAATATTTTGCATATAAGTTTTAATTCTGTCACCAACTCCTAAATGGTCTAGCGAATCAAAATCAAACGTTGCCACAACTAAATTTTTCCACTAGTTTGGCTTTGAGGTCTAAAGTATCAAACCTTAACCAACCTCTCAAATATTCAAGTGGGGGTACCTTGGTGGGCTTGGCCGTTAGATTGGCCAAGACTTCATCCTCTGCATCCTCAGTTAAATCTTCTATGTCAGCATCAGGGTCTACCTCTTTTCCCTTCAGTCGTCGCTCTCCTTGTGATTTGGTGGAGGCTTTAGATCTTTGCCCTTTCTTCATAGCAACCGGCTTAACCCCAACGGGTTGCTTATTTGAAGGAGTATCGGTGGCCTCGGCTTGTGATTTGGTGGAGGCTTTAGAGGTTTTCCTTGTCTTCATATGAACCTGCTTCTTCCCAGAAGGGTGCTTATTTGGAGGACTTCCGGTGGCCACCCCTTGTGATTTGGTGGAGGCTTTAGAGCTTTGTCGTGTCGTGCGTTTATCGACCGCCCCTGCTGCCTCCTGAATCTCCGTCTCCGTCACAAGCTTCCTAAGGTTTGCCCTGACGACTTTCTTTATAGCAACCTGCTTCGGTCGGGGGAGCTTGAATGCAGAACAAAAGGCTACATTACCATTGCTACTTGAGGATATTTTTCTTCTGGTCCTCCTCTCTGTTCTGCCATCAACTTCTGGTACTGGTCTCTTCAGTTTCGTTTTGGTCCCCTCACCCGCGTCTGTGTCACTCAACTCAATCGCCCTGTCTTTCCCCTTCACGCTCTCCTCTGACCCAGAGTTTTCATCTCCTGCACACTCATCCTTATTGAAGTTGGCCGCCTGTTCAGCATCTATCTCTCTGACGACTGCATCAATCATTTGTTTAAGCCGTCTTTGTGCTGACGGCCCTGCCGAAACTGGTTCGGTCGCGGACGGCGGGGTGTCATGAGGGTCGCTTGAGTTGCTGGCCATGGGATCAGGGTTTGTTTGAAAAGTGAGTGGTAAAAGTGGAAGTAATGGGAAGTTGATGCGGTTTAGAGTGGGTTTATTTTATGAGGAAGATGAAGTGGGTTTTGGCCCTTCTAGGAGTAGTATTTGCCAAAACATAATTTACTTGAATTACAAATGAAGAAAAAACATGAAAAGACTCGGTCGCTTCTGACTAGGCCACCGGCTGGGCCTGGCAAAATCCAAAATTTCACACATTGAATAATTCCACAAAATGATTATTCCATATGGCCATCTTCTTCACTGGCAATGGATGGTTGGCCTCTTTCCATTGTGATTGATGTTGCATTTCATCCATGCTTCTGGTTAAATGCTTCTCTAGATAATGACCATCTTAGATGAGCTTTACTCTATTTTAATGATAATTGTTTCAATTCTTTGTACTTATCAGTCGTTGGTGTTTTAGTTACACTGAACATCTAGAATGCTTGCCGGATAATGCACTGGAAATTATACACACACAGAAGTGAGGAATTATGTGACATGAAAAAGAGACGGTGCTTTTATTTATTGATAACAACCCAAGGACATACCACTCGGGTGGATTACAGACACCCTAACTACTCAGACCCAGATTCATCATCGATTGTTGGGATGCCTGGAATGGCATTAGCAAAGAGATTCAATTGAGCAAGAGCAAGCCTTGCACTATTAAGAGCCAGGTTGAGCCCCTCTCTCTTTTGGTTAAGGTGAGCAATGGAGAGGTTAAGATGGTTGATAGCCTCGTTGTATGACTTGATTGCAGTCAGTGCCAGCCCCTCATGCTCAGCATCTTCGTATACCTCATCCTTCCTAGCCTTCATGTCCTCCAGCAACTCATTATACTCTTCCATGTCCTGGTTGGTCTGAAGAATCCTGTTCTCCAGCTGCACGATGTCCATGTCCAGATGACCTGAGTAGCGGCCTGTAGCATTGTGGATCTCTTCCTTCCTCTCACGATCCATTATTCTCAACCTGCACAGAGAAAGCTTAAAAGAGCAAAGGAGATAAGCAGCAAACAACAGAAGAGAAGAGGCAGTTTAGGGATGAAGCATATTAGGTTAAAGGATGGTGGTATTTATAGGAGCCTCAGTAGGGTTACCTGAGGTCATGTGATAAGGTGCATTAAAGGAAAGGAGCCTGTCAACGAAACAGTCCATATGGTCAAACTGTCACGCAACACACATTAACCAAACCATTGCATCCAAACTAAACCAGTTATGAAATATACACACAAACTCCACTATACCATTACTCTAAACATTGCATCACCTCAACCAATGTTAAAGGCTGACTCCAGTAGTAATTGGGAATCCAACTACAAGTCTACAATGTGCAGAGTTGGGGAACTGTTATCTAGGCCAATCCCCTGCACTAGCTCAGGTATAGATCATTGAATGGTCCAATCGGCAACAAGGTATTGGGGAACTGTTATCGAAAATACATCAATTCCCAACAATTATTTCCAAGTTGACCTTGCATCAATAGGCATTCATAATTATCATTCCAGGTGCCTCTATTTGCAGCATCCAAGCAATCAAATCACAGAAGAAGAAGGTTTCTGAACAAGGAATAGCAAGTATTGCAAACAAGTGATGCACCTCAGAGCAAATGAAACAGAGTCCGTACTCAATGTAGTTGCTTCTGCTCATGCAATTCCATATGCAAACCAAATCAACAATTGAGAACTCATAAAAGTGGAACAGATTAAAAGAACAGGGCAGCAAAGCAACTGGATGCAACAGCCTAAAATAGGGACAATTGAAGAAAAACATACACTTTCACCATTGAAGAAAAACATCAGACAGCCTTAATGGGAACACAATGAGATAGCCAATATCAATTCATTAACTAGAGGAATAATATACATCATCAGTTGGACACTATTCCTAAAATGGATCACAACGGTTGGCCATCCTAAATCCACCATCCTACTACTACCATAAACACCCTACTACATTGCATAAACTGGCTGATAACGCGCTTGTCGAGGGCACGATCAAATAAATTATTACAACTTATCACATGCAACAAAATAGATTGAAGACAGTGGCAAGAGGATCGATCCACAGAGATTGGTGAAGACTTACACTACACAAGGCCAGATTTATAAAATAAAACAGTAAAAGAAACAAAACAGAATTCAAGGGCTGGATGGAGAGAAACTGATTCAAGGTCTTGAATGTATTCGGGGGGCAAAGGCACAAAAAGTAACAATCAGGGGGGGTTTTACTTGACCAAACGAGTTGGTCAAGAGAGATTTGGAGCTAACAAGTTTATCTAAGAAAGCAAGGTTCGGGGTCCCGAATGTCACGTTCGGGGTCCCGAATGGTAAAACAGAACCAAGCAGTAAATCAGGTCAAGAACAATAAAACAGAAGATAATAACCACAAATAATCAGATGGAGAAGGATTCTTAGCAAAGGCATTCTTGGGTTGCATTCGGGGGCTCGATCGTCATCAGCACTGAAATATTCCATTCGAGACATCATAGAAATGACATAGGGACCAGATTCCTCGGATATCCCCTACTTTTCTCTTAAGAGAAACTACCCCCCGTTTCCACATATGAGGTAGTCTTGATAGTTCGCCATCCCTCCAGGCACGAATGCGGGAGGGCCATACTCAAACTGCCCATGACGCTAAGAAAAGACAGATCTAGAGCTAAAGATCCCTCAGTTTGTCAGGCTCGTGACCTCGCTCTAATCAATTACACACCCTATCTATTCGAGACCACTTTGACACAGTCAAGACCCTTGTTTTCAGAACTGGACCGGTCCGGTTCAACCGGCCATTTTCACGTTTCAGTCCGATTGGCCTTTCGGACCGGATTGCCTTCTGACCCGGGTCGGACCGGACGAACCGGCCGGTTTTTACGTAACTGGCGAACCGGATTGAACCGGCCGGTTTGATGAGCCAAACCAAAATGACGCCGTTTTGGTTTGGTTTTTTTTTTTTTTTTTAAAAAAAAAAAATTGATGGGCCGGTCCATTACAGGCATGGGCCAGCCCATCAGAGAGGCAACCAAAACGACGCTGTTTTTGGACTTTTTCAATTTTAATAATATTTTTTGATATATTATAAAATGCTACAGTAAAAACCAGCCGGTTCAATCCGGTTTAATCCGATTTTTTCGTCTAAAATTTACCGATTTAATGTGTAAACGGTTCCGGATGGACCAGCATCTACAATCCGTTCGAACCCGGTTGAACCACCAAATTGGCGAAAACGGTTCGCTGTCCGGTCCGGTTCTGAAAACTATGGTCAAGACTAAACAGATGCCTACTTGGTTCATGCAATTTTCCTTCCGTATTCACCACACGAATGGCAACATTCACATAAGATAATTATCAGTTGATCAAGCCTCAAATTATATCATGCAAAGATGTAATTAAAACGATGGATAATTGAATATGGCATCAAGAATGTATTAAGCACATGAAGGCCTCGAATCTGCCCTTGCAACCCTTGAATCACCCTTGCTAAGAACTAATGATTTAGCTACTCATACTTGAAGATGAACAAATAATAATTAAAGAAAGCATAATAAAATAAAGAGATTAAGGGAAGAAGACTTGTTACTAAACGTTTGAAGCCCGGCGGCCAAAAGGGAAGAAGCTAACAAGAACTAGAGAGATAAACTAGAGAGAAGTCTAAGAGTGTTCTTCCTAAAAACTACATGATCATGGATGATCCAAGATACCCTAAACTCTTCCTATCATCCTCTATTTAAACTAGAAAATACAATCACAAAATATCTTCTACCCAACTAAGGAACAAAATGCATTTAAAGAAAGCCTATTAAAATGGATCTATGCTCCCTAAAGCACAAAGCTGAAAAAGCATAAATCTGTCTGATTTTTCCAGCTTTGGGCAGGTCTGGATTGGGCTCAAGGGCTGACTTGATCAGGGCGGTAGGTATTTGGTGGTCAGTGCAGACTGCAGGAACAGTGTCAGAGGAGGCACATGGAAGCTCTGGCGAGATGACACATGGAAATGTCATTCTTCGCCCTTCGGGGTCCCGAATGGGGAATCCGATTCGGGACCTTGAACGCTGCTTTGGACTCGGGACCTCGACTCTGGGTCTTGAAGCTCAAAACTGCACAAAATGCCCCAAAAATGCTTCTTTTCGCATAAACTCCCATTTTAGGCCCAAATCTGCAAAAGTAATGAAAACAAGGGTAAATTAGCAGAATCATGCCTTAATTGGGGGAGAAAATGGGAAGAAAATCGTGAATAAAAACATGCTATCACTGGCCATCCAAACAGAAAACAGCATTCAGTCTACCAGGAACACTAATATAGCAAAAACTGGCCATCCAAAAGTCAACACACTTATGTCTACAACCAACATCCTAATATATTCAGTAGTAACCAGGGAGAAGAATACGCAACATTTTGATGAAGCTCTCTTCGTCGAAAGGGTGCTCATCTTTAGGGCGAAACATACCTCGGATTGGCAACTTATTGAGATCGAAATCCATATCCACCTTCACTTAAGATGTATGCATTAAATCCTCAGTGGCAGGTAGATTTAAATCGGGAATTTTATACTTCTTTGGACGCCCATGATTAAAGCCGAGATGCCCATCTTCTTCACTGGCAAGAGAGCACGAAACCTCCTCCGATTCCAAAACACTCACACGGGCGGCCATTTCTTCCTCGGACGTTGCCACCATCTCTTCAAACACGACGTCGTCTTCACTCTCGTAGGTATCTACCACAATCACATCCATTTCACAGATTTCACTGCCAAGAGAGCACGAAACCTCCTCCGCTCCCAAAACGCTCACACGGCCGACCACTTCTTCCTCGGACACAGCCACCATCTCTTCAAACACGACGTCCTCTTCACTCTCGTAGGTATCTGGCACAATCACATCCATTTCACAGATTGCATCCGCCGCAACAGCCACCGGCCAGACATCATCTTCAACCCCCGCCTCCGCGACTGCATCACCTTCGACCTCCGCCACCGCGGCGACATCATCCTCAACCCCAAGGACTCCAATTGAATCTGGAACCAACATACCCATAACCGGATCAAATTGCATGCAACTATCATCCTAGGAATCATCCCAGAAATCAACACCCTCCATTTGGAAAATTATAAATTAAAGTAGAAATTAAAACTACAGATTTGCAAAGAAATAAAAACTGAAATTGAAGATGGAATTTTGGGATTCTGCCCTTCTTCGTGGAGGACGGTATAAATAGGCAAAAGTTTCCGTTCCCCCCAAAATTTGAGATTCAAACTCAAAATTGAGGGATAAGGAGTCAGTAGTTGAAGCTGAAGCCGACCTCCGAGCCGTCGTCGTCGTCACCAGCAGCGGCAAGAGGCACCCTCGTCTTCTCCAGCCTGGGAGTCGCCCACGACATTTGTTGGGGACATGCTTTTGGGGCGTAGATCTACTTTTGTTCCGCCCCAGAGGGAGTACATTTTATTCATTGTTTTTAAAATTAAGTTCCCTATGAATCTCATTATATTCTGAGTTTTGTTCAATTTGTCCCATTACAAGTAAAGTTTGAGTTTAATTTGTATTTGTATTTTTAAATTGTGTGGACTTTTTTATTTTTATTTTTAATTTTATGGAGTATTTCCTATGAAATCAACTATGTCAAGCTATTGTGGAATTATGGGTTTGTCTGTCCTTGATTTTTTCAGTTAATAAACACTATTTCGAAGAGGTTGTTAAAACCGAACTGGATATCGAAGCAAAAGTTTCAAAAATTAGAAGTTAGGATTCAACGTGATTAAGAATTTCAAATATTCTCATATAGTATTAAACTCATTTTTCTGTAAAAATATGATTTTTTATTTAATGTAGTAAGGAATTATTAATTTTAAAATTAATTGTTAAAACATAAAAAACAACTTCACATCTAATAAATATAGTGACGCAACGTGTAACTTGAAAAATAAGAGAAAATTAGGAATAGATGTGGTGTGAAATAAACAAGAAAGTATGAAAAAAAAGACACAATTTTAAGGTTGTCTAGATATTATTTCCCCAATTAGAACGGTTGATATTTGCTCAATGCTAGTCTCGATCATACTCATTAAATTTGAACTCGATCCAACGGTTGAATCAAAAGTTATAGTCATTTAAAAGTTAAAAGTAAATAAAAAATAAACCGATTGAACCATAAAATCGTCCATAGTTCAAACGGTTTCATAGTTGAATCGGTGGAGTCACCAATTTTTTACTGGTTGAATTGTAAAACAATTCTCAAGTCAATACCAAACCTAAAAACCAATAATTCCCCAATTTTTCCTGGTTCTAAAAACTATGCAATTGGTTGACACCAAATTATTTTCCAACTTAAAATAGAAAAAAAAATTCCACCTGCTAAATTCACTACTACCGGTTATCCGAACCTTAAATCTGTGTCCTTTGGACAATTAGTAGTTTTCCCCCTTTGCAAATATAATTTTGCTGTTTTTTTTAGAGGCTAGTCTTGTTTTATTTTATTTTATATAGAAATGAAAGAAAAAAAAAACAAAAAGTATACAATTACTTTCCTCAAAAGAGAACAACTACTAATCTCCTAAAAAATTAAAATGAACATTAGACGAGTCATAAAAAATCATGTGTAGAACTCGAGATGCATAATTACACAAATTCACTAAAAACATACTCCCTCCGGGGTTAAATAAACGTCGTTTGACTTTGTGGCACACATATTAAAGCGGCTGGATGACTCACTATTTGATCCCAAAAAATTTCGTACTTTTTTTCGAACGTACGTTAATCCTTCATGTACGTTCAAAAAAAAGTACGGAATTTTTTGGGGTCAAATAGTGAGTCATCCGGCCGCCTTAATATGCGTGCCACAAAGTCAAACGACGTTTATTTAACCCCGGAGGGAGTAGTTTTTATTGGTAAATACTATTTCAATAATAATTAATTAATACCAAAATATTTTCCTACTTAAAATAACTAAGTGAGACTAAAATTAGTTGTTACATGGTAGATTCATTGCTACATGTTCGTCTTTTCTTTTTTCCTTTGCAAACAGAATCGGTGTCGTTTCTTAGAGGCTAGTCCTCTTAATTACACAGATTTACCAAAAATTAGCAAATACAATAATTGGTATTTTTTCTCGATAAGTTATTGTGGTTAAATTACTCTAAAGCACAAAATAAAAAGAGTTATTAGTTATATAATGAAAAAAATTATACTGAAAGAGTCACTTTTTTTTTTCTAGAGAGTTTTTAAAATTCGAACCAAATTACCCCGTAAAATATATAAAAAAATAAAAAAGAAAAGGAGTTATGACAAATATTTTTGTGACATATAAAGTTACGTATCTCCATAAAAATATATGTATTGAAATTCCTTTTAGTATCAAATTAAGGACAATAATTCGGTAAAGTATACTAGATTCACCGTATATCAAAGTATACATAAATAAAACAATTGTATACGACAGAGTCTTCACCTATCAAATAAAAGAATTTTTCTTTTCTTTTTCTTTTTTTTTAAAAAAGAAAGAAAAAGAAACAGAATACGCACCAATAAATACATAAAATTTTAAAAATATATTATTGTTATTTTCTTTTTCTTGAATTTTTCCTTTAAGGGGTGGAGGAGAATTTAAGGAACTTCCAAAAGGCTAAAAGGTAGTTGCAGAGAGGACGGTAGAGGGGGAAGGGACATGACTCTACTCCTAACGTTACACAGAATAGAGTGCAGAATCAAAATTGGAAACACAGATTTTTTAAGAGTTTTACCTTCCTTATATCACCAGGACTGACCAGAAGACAGAGAGGTTTTTTCGCCACACAAAAAAAACCCAACAATGTTCTTCTTATATATATATATGTCTATCTTGCCTCTGCTACTCTCTCCACCATATCTCTCTGCTCTCTGCAATTCGCAATTCTTTTATTCCTTCATCTCATCAATTTTATTGGCGTCCTATTCTAATATCAAGGTACCATCTTCGATTCCTATTGAGTTCTTTTCTATTTATTTATTAAAAACATCTTGATGCTCGAAGGGTCTGAGATTTAAGGTCCGAAAGTTTATATTCATGTCAGAATCTTGTGCTCTTCTCATGTGTTTTTCTATTTTGATTTTAAATTTAAATAAGCCAAAAACTAATAAAGCTTTGTGTTCTTCATAAACGAATGAAAAAACCAATAGATCTTGGAAGTTGTGGTGGACTTTTCTATGATTGATATATCTAATTAATATTTATTTAGAACTCGTGTGTGTGAAAAATTGAAGAGTAGTTTTGATAGAGATATTGAGATTCGTATAAAAAGGAAAAAAGAAAAGAGGTATATGGAAGATCTTAAATTTGAATCCATAAAATATTGATAATTAGAGTGTTTTTATGCAATTGTTAGATTTGTTGACCAGTTGGAAAATTTTGTTACCAAAATAATTTGCATCTTTCTTTTCGTCTTAAATTATAAATCCTAGACTTTTAATCTCCTAATAAAATGAGTATGGTTAATTATTTTTTTACATTGAAAATATAAAAATGACTGGCTATTAGTGACGGAAGAAGAACTCGTTAAGAAAATGAGGTTGAATATATATATATATATATATATATATATATATATATATATATATATATATATATATATATATATATA
Source organism: Viola odorata (assembly GCA_963691705.1). NCBI lineage: Eukaryota > Viridiplantae > Streptophyta > Magnoliopsida > Malpighiales > Violaceae > Viola > Viola odorata. The sequence goes on along the minus strand of OY829543.1, from coordinate 37,657,282 downwards.
TATATATATTTTTTTTTTTTTTTTTTTTTATTTATTGTTTAGCAGATTTGACCAATTGCTTCGTATCCTACGGTACAGAACTAATTTAATTATTTGATTTTTGTTTATGTTATTGGTTGGTGTTCAGAAATAAATGTCGAGCGTTGACCAGATAAGGAGTTTTCTAGGCACATATGGGTCTTTATGGGATGCTGATCAGGAGCAATGGATGATGGACTTGGGGCAACAATATTTTGGTCAGATGCAAAATGTTCCACCATATGCTATCCAGCTCCTGAACACATCACCGTCTGATCACTACTCATCAGATCCCTACTTATCTCATCAAGATACATATGGAATTGGGATACATGAGTGGGAGTTGCCTTCTAGTTTACCCCACCAGAACGTTCCAATGTTCTTCCCTAATCATGATCGGTACAATCAGCAATATGATTATGTTCAACCGTCTCGAGTTCAAGTACCCTTGTCGTCGTCCCGACTGCAGGATTTCCAGCAGCTGGAGATTGACGATGTTGAGGTTGAAATCATCTCCCAGGCCACATTTGATCAAGTATGCACATGACCACTCTTTTCTTTTTAATCTGTGGTTAATTAGCATATATTTACGTTTATATCCTGCTCTACCTTATGTTCTGCAGGCCAAGAAGAAGGCTAGGAGCAACAATGGCACTGGTCAACATGGAGGAAGCAGAGTGGACATTCAGGTTTCCTTACTTATTTTTTGTCTTCTTGAGTCTGGTAAAGATGAGTAATTTCAATTTTGATTGCTGGGAAGGTGAAAACAGGTCTGATGATGTTGAAGCAAAATTAGTTCTGTATCTAAAAAAATTAGGGAACACAATTGAGGAGACCCAAAGAAAAATCTTGTGACATTGGTTTTATAAGCACTCCATTATTTGACTTTGGGATCTGTTTAGAATTGTTTTTTGTTTTTTCCACCCATTAGATTCAATAGAGAGGAGTATATACTTTGATGCTTCTAGTAGAAGCATTTTTAACTATTGAATTTGTTGTGGAAAAAAAACCAATCTCAAACAAATTTCAGAACTAGCCGTATAGTTTACAAATTTTGTTATCACAAAGTATTTATCAACTTATTTGCTTTTTAGCGCATCTCAATTAAGCACTTTCTATTTCGTAGAAAATATCATTCAGTTACTGGTTCATTAACCCGGTTTCATGATTTGGGTGGTGGATTATGGCCTTAATTTCTTGTTTCTAATTGGATAATTAACGTATCAATCAAGAAAATTTTGTTGTTTGCAGCTGGGATTGGGCCTGAATCCTGTAGGAGCAGCAGTAAAGAACAGTGGTGTGGTTGTGGAACAAGGAGGAGAGGCAGCAGCATACCGTTGCCCAATTTGTATGGACAAAATAACAGAAGCGACATCGACAAAATGTGGTCACATCTTCTGCCAAGGTTGCCTCAAGAAAGCGTTGGCAGTTAAAAAACAATGCCCAACTTGCCGGAGAAAATTAAGATCCAATTCCAACATGAAAGTCTTTCTCCCCGAAATCTTCTAATAACTTCACCCAATTTTAGTCACCAACACCTCTCCAAATTTTTGTCTTCTACAAGGATTTTTGTTTGGTCTTTTCCAACCAAAGTTGTTGGTTTAGGCATAGAATGATAGTCGGCTCAAAAAATTGTTGTATCATGTCTCCTTTAATATATACACAAGATGGTTTTAATTTGAGTGCTATTTGATTTGCATGTTTGCTGTTCATGAGAACTAATTGTGATATAGGTTGTTAAAATCAAGATTGTAAAGAAACTTAAAATGGGGCTGGTGAAATTAAAAATGTAAAATCGTATTGTAGAATTGAGAGTTTACTTATTACGATAATTTTTATAATTCTAAATAATTTGATTAATAATAATCATTAATAACTTACACAATAATATTTTTAAAATGTATAATATAACTATATGCTCCTTGCAATATTTTTACAGCTACAAACACCGTGTAAGGCACAACCAATTAAAGGCTGGGGCCCAAATGAAAACAAAGCCCAGCAACCAAAACATCCCAGCCCATCTCTATGACTCCATCGCCGCTGCCCTGCAGTTTCTATTTCGGCGCTGTTTTTTTGGGTAAGAAGACGCTGTTTTTTAATTTTTTTTTTAAATTGTCATATTTTCTTAACTCAGTAAAACTTGGAATATTTTATCGAGTTTATTGAGTCAACTCAAGATTCATATCATATTCACTTAATTTTGTATTTATATGCGAATTGGCTCGTTTGGGAGGGGTGAAGTCTGATTCTACGAAAATTGTGATTTTGATAACACTGATTATGAATGACCTGCAGGCCAAAAGGAAGACACATAGTTAATGGGCTCGAGGGCAATTGAGGTGATTTAGCAAGTAACATGTGGTATCGTGTGCGTAGGTGATCTCATGTGTTTACGGTGGTGCTTGGTAACAAGTTTGGAGTAAAATTCTCCTAGCTGTATGATAGAGTATGAGTTGTACCCCCAATTTCCTTATAAGAATAAAAATGTAACTATTCAGAGAATATATCTTATCATCTAATGTGTAGAAATCTAGATATTCATTCTAAGATATTAATTGTCGAATTTTAAGAGTACGAGAATTTTATCTAACATATTGTTAGGTAAATTTGACAAAAATAGTTTCGAGTTAATGACATTGTTGGACCTAATTTAGAGATTGGGCTAGCTAGATCTCCAAGTTAATATCCAACTAATCAAATACTCTTTTTTTTTTTGGAATTTTTTGGGTGTATTGTATGACATTAATAGCGTTTGAGCCTCTAAGTCCAAAGGAATTAACATTTTTTTTGTTTGAAACGGAATGAACAATTTTGTTTCTTCTATAATGAGAAAAAGAACATAGATCACTATATTGAAACGGACAACACAAATAAATCTAATATAAATGTTTTTTTGTGTGTGTTTTTTCCGTATTACAGCTTTCAACAAAATAAACTCCGTAAAACTTCCCGGTAGTCCAAAAACGGGTGCTTTTATTTTCTTCGATTTTATAAAATAATATGAAAACGAAAGCTTTAAGTTGGTACTATCTTAAAATAATATTATATGGAGAATTTAAGTGAGGACATGTGAGAAAAAACTCTTTGAAGATGTCACATGGATTTATAAAATTTACTAATTATTTATGTAATTATAATTAATATAAAATTTAGTTTAGTGACTCTAATTTTAGGATTATTTTCTTTTACTTTTATTTTTTCTTCCAAACAATACTAGTTACACTTCTCCACCTATTAAATTTCCAAAGTTCATGCTGCTTTACCTATATCTATCCGATCTTCAAAATTACAAAATAAAAAGTGTCTTTTTTATAAAAAAATTATTATATTTTCAAAAAATGTTCATCGTATACTTTAAATAATAAAACTCTTAAAAGTTAGAGATCACTAAGATCAAATTCTTAGATTTTAGAGCTCATGAATTAGAGACCATGTAAAATTCTATATAAATAGGTCTATCCCAAACATATAAGATCACATTTTATCACACAACCTTAAGGCATCACTACAATTCTCCCGCACAATTTTAGCATTAGTTTCCTTCATGTTTCTTTAATTATAAGGTCAGATTTTTTCTCCTTTGTTGAAATCTTCCTTTTCTTTCTTATCTAGCCTCCTCAAAAATAAATATGGATTAGGATAATATTATTTCAAAACTTAGATCAACAACATTGTACTACCATTACTTATAAATTCTTTTAAAAGTATCATTCAAATTCCTAAACATCAATACCATTGCAATAAATTACAAATTAAAATAATAGATATGTAACACCATTACAATTAGTCAAAAAATGAACAATAAAATAATTAAAAGTAAATATACAAAAAGATAGTACTACTATTAATTCATTAATTTAACTCATATAAAATTATTTAATTTTAAATCATAATAATAATAGGATAATTTATCCATAAAAAACATACACACTTTTTTTTTGTATGAAGGATATAATAACGTATTATAAATATTATTCATACTAAATTCTTAAAAATAAAATTTCTAATATGAAAACGCAAATAAAGTCACAATTAACAACAAAGTTAAAATTTTAAATAACTATATATACTAAGAGAAGGAGTTTAATACATTTGCAATATACTTAACACATTACTATATTCACTTTCAACTTTTAAGAAAGCAATTATACAAATACCATGAGCGAGTACAAACCTAATTTGAGATAAAATGATTGACCTTGTAACTGTTTTTATCATATATTTTCATGCAATTCAGATGGTGACACTATTGATTAGAGTTGAATTTTTTTACATTTTGCAGAAGACAGTATTGGAGCAATAAAAATAGAAAAGGGGGCAGAACATGGCGAAAAATGGACAAACCTGTACATAATTTTTTCTTGGTCGGTGTCTTGGCCTAGAAGATTCCTCTTGACCTCCTGGAAGTAGAGAATTCTAGTCTTTGTGTGCTATTTGAAGACAACAATTTGAAGAAGGCTTGTGCACTATCCTAGTTGAATTGTCTCCAAAAGAGTTGGAGCTTCGACTTTCTCTCAACTTTAGAATTGTTATTGGAGAAGAAGAGTGATTTAGATACAATTAGTATTTTAAGATTTATTATTAATTCTTTTTCTTTAAGGATAATACTAGGGGAGAAATTATATAAATCTCCCTAGGGTTTTTGAGAAAGGGTGTTCCCTTCTCTTTCGTTTTAGTTCTGTTTTATTTTAAACCCCTTGTTCCTTTCGTTTTCTTCATAGAAACGAATGGTTCAATTTGTGCAATCAAAACTTTTGTTTTCTTCAATCATGAACATTTCTAACTAAATTTAATCTGATGCGGTCCAAGGAGCCAAAGATGTGCTACCAATCCCTCAAGTCCCATTGACACGAGCTAGGAGCAAGATGTAAGGCACTTTGACATTGCTCATTCAAAAGGAGCTTGAGAAGGAGGCAGCGATTGAGGAGGCGCTCTGGAAGGAAATGGTCAAGTCAGAGGTGAAGCTTGTCAACATCATTCAAGCTTGCTTTGATGAAGTCTCATCTTGAATTTTAAGTCAATCCGAGCCCGTTTAATCCTTGAAACGTAAGGAATACGCCAGCTTGCTTGTATGTGCATTCTTGCTGTTTTTGCTTATCAAGACTTAGTTAAATTTCAGATATTTATTTACTATTATTAGTTGGATATTTAAATATGTTATTTAGCTAGAAATCAACCAGGTCTAGTTACATAAGGAAATTCATTTTACTTGTTTAATTAGAAAGCTGAATTGTACAAGTTCTATTTGGTATAGGATTAGTATTTCAATTCTAGTTAGTGTAGGACTTCTATTTGGTATGGGACTAACCCTAGCCGTTTGTAATACTATATAAGCTCATTTAGAGCTTTATTTTCAGCAGACATTCATTGATAAAAATAGATTATTGTGAGGTGTCTCATCTTTAGTTCTAATGAAGAACTCTTAAGTTTAGTTGATTGGAATTCAGTTTTGATTAAGTAAAACAAATCTTTCCCTATCGTTTATTTCGCTATAGGGTTCTAAGCACAGGTTGGTTTAGGAACTTAGAGGTCTTGAGTCGAGATTCTAGTTGATTATCGAATTAGGGTTCTAATCATCCTCTATAGGAACTTAATTGGGTCAATTAGTTACTTGTTTGCTGTTTGAAGAGGATTCCTTGAGAAAGATCAACAACAAACGTTTCCTAACAGACCAGGAATGTATCATAATCTTTCCTAGTAGAAGCGTTAAAGCATGATTTTGAGTTTGCATCAGATCTTATCGTTCTTAATTAATTTTTATATCTGCATTTAATCAATCTCCAATATAATTGTATTGCATTTTTCATTTATTTTAGATTTGGTCAATTTAGAGTTGAACAGATTTTAGCAAGTGTCATCCTTTTTAGCTACTACAACCCATTCTTGTGCCACTTACGGGCCAAAAAAATCCAAATAGAAGTTAATAGAAAAAATTAATTTGATTTAGAATCGATTCACAATCGAGGATCCTAGATTAAGAATTGTTTTTTTCTAGTCAGTAATCAATCAATTATAATAAATTCTTTAACCATCAATTTTACGTATGCCACAAAGAAGCTCTCCAAAATTCGCATATCCTTTCAGCTGTCATCGCATATATGAGTTATATGATGGCATAAATCCTTGGTTTATGTACGGATGGAAACAATATGAAATACTTTGATATGGACAAGAAATGAGCTAATTTAAATACTTATCTAACTAGCAAATTGAATTCTATGTTGCAAGACTGAGCCAAAAAAAATTAAATTTTAAATTATTAGCAATGTAGGAGTCTAATTGAAATAAAAATTATTCACAATGAATTTTAAAAAAATTATTAGAACGAATAATTATGTATATTATAATTGAACCAAATTTACAAACACATGACAAAATATGAAATTTCAAAAATATATGAGTTTAATTAAATTTTTTTACGAACATGAGAACTAAGTTAATCATTTACAGATTTGATCGAATTTTTTTTACCAATTTCATCAATGACGTCAGAGGGACTCCTTTTTCAGCAATTTATTTATCAACAACGTCAGTTTGGATTCCTTTTTCTCTTCTTACTGCGATCTAAGTTTACTTTTTGCTAGTTGTTGATAAATAGTGTCAAAAGCTTCAATAACTTCCTACATCGGTCGTTTACCAAAAGTGTGATTAGGAATTTTTAATTAATTATTCTACTAGGAATAGGATTGATTTTATAAATAAACCTTTTATTTTATTATCTCAATGTTATTTCTATAAAAAACATAGTTTTAAAAACCGACCCGGAGTGACTCGTTGGATCGATTTGAACCGGGTTTCTACTGGATTAACCCATTGAATCGTTCCAGATCGTTCACACATCGAACCGTTCAATCTTAGATAATTAAACCGGATTGAACTGGTGTTTATAATGGGCCGGCCCATCAAATTTTCCATATTGAAAAAAATAAAAAATACAAAAATACAAAAATACAAAACGACGATGTCATTTTGGTTTGACAAAACGGCATCGTTTTGATTTGATATTGACCGAATCGATCGGTTTTTTTCGGTTCAATTGTAGGTCCAGTCAGATAGCTGAACCGAACCGAAAAAAAATTCGGGTTATAATTTTTTCGATCCAACTATCAAATTGGTTCGATTATTAAAACTATGATAAAAAGAGTTGGAGAAACATTAAAAAGGTTGTGTATTAAAACAGTTTTGGATGTTTTCAACAACCGCAACAACAAATCATGGGTT
>OY829543.1:37297632-37649840 GCA_963691705.1 Viola odorata | reverse complement strand
TGGTTTTAGGAGTAGCTTGGTGCTGGCGTACCAGAGCTTGGGCGTGGTTTATGGTGACTTGTGCACGTCACCAATCTACGTGTACACCAGCACTTTCTCGGGGCGGTTAAAACTTCATGAGGACGACGAAGACGAGATTCTCGGTGTACTTTCTTTGGTCTTCTGGACTTTGACTATAATCCCTCTCCTCAAGTACATTGTCTTCGTATTAGCAGCCAATGATCACGGCGAAGGTGTGTGTTCTCGCATTCGCTAATTGCTATGATTAGTTCTGAGTTTGATTTTTGTTTAGTGTTTTCAATTTGATTTGATTTGATTAGATAGTATTTGTTGGTTTTATATTTAGGGGGGACATTTGCTTTGTATTCCTTACTGTGTCGCCACGCGAAATTGGGTCTTTTGACTGGGATTTCTGATTATGATGATGGTGGTGGTGGTGCAGCGACTGTGGGAGAGACAAGGGTGGGTGGTCTATTGAAGCTGTTTTTCGATAAGCATAAAAAATCACGCATAGTGTTGTTTCTAATTGTGATTCTTGGGACTAGCATGGTGATCAGCGATGGCGTTTTGACTCCGTCAATGTCAGGTATTACATTCCCATGTCATTCATGCACAATGATATGTCATTTTTGGATAGCTTCACTATCCTTGTTCGTATTAGTGCTCTGTTTTCTATACAAAATAGAGGGGATTGAGTGGTTTGGTCATTTCTTGTAGGCATTTTTTCTTTCTTTCTATATCTACTTATACTAGTAGGAATCAATCCTCATCTTCTGTTGAAAAGTTATTTGTGTTTTATTCTACAGTTCTCTCTGCTGTTTACGGTATCAAAATTAAAGCTACTGGTCTACATGAGAGTAAGTGAAACCTGGCATTCTTTATTTGTGTGGTAAACAGAAACTAGACCCCTTACTTTGAAAAGTTTGAACTGATGTTCTGATGAACTTGCTTTGTTTAAATAAAGTTATGACATGCATACTTTATTCCCACAAATTAAATTCTCATTCAATGCTTCTCAGAATATAATACAGCCTAGAAAATGGTTCTTACGATCACTTTTGCAGCAAGGCAAAAAGTTGCGCAGGATTACAGTCAATATACCCTATTGACATCTCTGTGCATTTCTTGTGCAGATTATGCTGTTTTTATAACTTGCCTGATTTTGGTGGGCCTGTTTGCACTTCAGCATTTTGGGACTCATCGGGTTGGCTTTCTTTTTGCCCCTATACTTTTAGCTTGGCTATTGTCGATAAGTGGGGTTGGTATATACAACATTGTACGGTGGAATCCGCGGGTTGTGAGGGCTCTGTCACCATATTATGCATACTACCTTTTCAAAACAACAGGAAGGGATGGGTGGTCATCCCTTGGAGGGATTGTCCTTTGCATAACAGGTTGGTTGCTTTACTACCCTCATAATGAAGCCCTGTATTTTAAAGGGTTAGCTTTATAAGAATAGCTGAAAGGAATAGCTGAAAGACATTTTGTGTGATAAGGTGCGGAGGCTATGTTTGCTGACCTTGGTCATTTCTCTCAGCTTTCAATCAGGGTGAGTTTGACTCTCTTAATTGCATAATTTTTCATAATGATCAGAAAAGATTTCTTTAACCTGTCTTGTATGTGATGTTCACAAAATAATTGTAAAATAGATGCTTTATTCTCCTTTTGTTTGTTTGGTTATCAGATTATATTTTCTCCTCTCAATGCTTTCGCAATGATTAATTTTCCCCTGTTAATTTTATTTATTGTTATTATTCCCAGATTGCTTTCACCATGATTGTCTACCCCTGCTTGATTGTGGCATATATGGGTGAGGCTGCATATCTCTCTATGAACAAGGAGGATCTTCAGAGAAGCTTCTACAAGGCCATCCCAGGTAGGACCTAATTCCTCATCTAAATTATCTTCTAATATTTATGGCAGCCACAGGCCATTGGAATATCAATCTTGGAACTGAATCATACTAATTAATTTGGACTAACTTGAGGTGAAAGGTGCTATACGTTTTTTTTAGCGTACTTGAGGTACCTTTATATCTGGCATGATATGAGTTGAGGTCATATTCCTCATTTGCTGAAGTGTTAATATTTTCTTTCTAAAAGCTGAGGCTATGAGATATATTTGGACATTAGACGTTTTGTGATTTCTTCTACCTACTGAATGTTGGATTCCTTCAGTTTCTTGCTCTTATTGTATTTGCCGTGGATTGGTTTCTGGTTTTAATCAGTGCCTATGCCTGAAATATTTTTGCTCGCAGATACTTTTTGGAGTCTAGACTGCATGCTAGCTATATGAGTGTTGTTGTCGATGTTGTTAAATATTTCAACCTTCTTCCTTAACCAAATCTATAAAATATAAAGAAGGGGCTTGAAGAAGCAAGTTGCAGATTTTGAAAACATTATTTCTGTAGGTTAAAATGGGGATTTGCGTAGAGGTATGGGCCTGGCCTTCACATAGCTGAACCCGGGTGCTTAGGAAGTTAAGGTAGCTGTGTACTTGGTGATATTCTCATGGAATTTTTCTTCTATTCAGAGGCTGTATTCTGGCCAGTCTTTGTCATTGCAACTCTTGCAACAGTGGTGGCAAGTCAGGCTGTTATATCTGCAACTTTCTCTATTATCAGTCAGTGCAGTACTATGAAGTGCTTTCCTCGGGTTAAAGTGATACACACATCAAATGAAATACATGGGCAGATATACATACCAGAGGTGAACTGGATTTTGATGGTTTTATGCCTTCTTGTGGTGACTGGCTTTAGGGACACAAGCATGATAGGCAATGCATACGGTACATGCCCGTCCACTGTCACCCTCCTTTCTTTCTCTCTTTTTCATCGCTGTTAACTAGTTGATTGCTTCTCTTTGTGCGCAGGCCTTGCAGTCATTACAGTAATGGTTGTTACAACCTGCTTGATGTTTCTTGTCATCGTTATGGTCTGGAAGCAGCATGTGCTAGCAGCCTTTGCTTTTGTCGTTGTTTTTGGATCATTAGAGTTCCTCTATTTATCTGCCTGCCTTGCCAAGGTCCACAAAGGGGGGTGGGTGTCCCTTGCCTTCTCCCTAATAGTCTTGACTGTAATGTGCATTTGGTACTATGGTACTTCGAAGAAGCAATCATATGAGGCACAGAATAAGATAAACTTGGACACCCTTTTCTCTGTGGGCCCAAATCTTGGAATAAACCGTGTTCCTGGTATAGGCCTAGTCTACACAAATGTGCATTCTGGGATCCCACCAATGTTTTCCCATTTCGTAACCAATTTTCCTGCCTTCCACCAAGTTCTTATATTTGTTACATTGCACCACCTGGCAATCCCAAGAGTTTCTGCCAATCGGAGATTTATTGTCAGCCGCATTGGTCCCCCAGAGCTCCGTCTCTACCGGTGTATTGTCAGGTATGGTTATAAGGATGTGAAGAAGGACAGTCATGCCCTTGAGTGTCATTTGATCGAAACAGTTGCAGAGTTCTTGCAGTGCCATGGTGATGATTGTGACACCAGAGACTCCGGAGCAGAACTGACTGGAAATCCATCAAACTGTCTGGTGGATGATGTTTCCAATATACTTGAGAACGGATCAAGCGCTGAATCTAGCCAGAAGACAATGAGATTTCGTGGTATGAGATGTGGCAAGGAATTGGAGGACCTCGATCAGGCTAGGGAGGCTGGTCTGGCATATATGATGGGAAATACAAGTGTCTTGGCAGGGGAATCATCGTCGTTCTTGAAGAAGTTTGTTATAAACATGGTATATGGGTTCTTGAGAAGGAACTGCCGTCACCCATCAACAGCACTTGGGGTACCTCATACATCTTTGATTGAAGTAGGAACGGTATATCGAGTCTAACATCATGGATTAGTAATTTTGAGAGGGGCACGGTATGCACTGGACTAACACGACTGAAGCTGGTAGGAGTAAAAGTGTAATACGAGGTAACATGAATGAATTTTGTTTTAACTTTGACAGATTGCTGGGTAGGATTTGCAATGTTGCAATAACTCCTGGTAAATACTAGTATATAGTGGGAACTTTTTAACAAAATATCCTTTAGAATTAAGCTGACCTCAATCAATTTTTACACTGTTAGTATGAGCTTACATGACAGATTCTTGGTTTTATACATGTATATTCTACAACTTAAACGACATCGATCTCATTTTCTTTCATACCGGATGATTTAGTCCATCAAAGTTTGATTATACAGTGGATGAAAATTGTGATGTCTCTCTTTTTCTTTTTCCATGTCTTTTGAGTTTTGATGTTATGTTGTTAGATTAGAACTTAGAACTATTCCATTTCCATCCTATGAGGTGATTGGCCGCTGTAGACCAGAGACTTCTACCCAGATGCCACAATGTTCCATTACGGTTATCCTTTCTAAATGAAGCATCATGGAAATTATCCCAAAAAAAAGAGAAATATTTTATTATCACTTCTGTTGATTCACATTAATGTAGCCAAATATACAAGAGAAACACATACATGAAAGCCCAGCTAGGGTACAATATTGCATGCCCCAAAACTCACACCAATACAAGAGATTTGAAGACCTTAAACTTTGTCAAAGTTGTCAGGCTTGAAGTGAGGGTGATGTGGTGGGGATGGAGATGGAAAGGAAGAAACATCAGCAGCTGTTCGGCCAGGAGGTGGAGCGGGGACACCGTAGACCTGAGCATTTGTACGGACATCTTTCCTGCCTCTAGCTCTGCCAAAGAAATAGCACCCAAAACCAAGAAGTATGGAGAAGAGGATGAAAGGCAAAGATATCACCACTACCATACCCATCTTTCTTCTATTTTGTGTGGCTTTCTTCTTCCGATTTCAGATGTTTTTCTAGAAAGTGGAACCTAATTTCGTGACTTTTTAAAGGCAAATGTCTACGGTGCTTTTCACTTTCTCTCACTGCCATATCAGCTTAGCACCCAACTAAAAAATATTTAACACTCACACGCTCACAGCAGGGGATTATTCAGGGTGTTAAAAACTTTTTCTCCCTTCCACATCATTTATCATATACCCCACCATATTTTTCATTTCTTTTTTTTATTAAATTTATAATTACTATAATAATTACTTTTTATAATATAATAAATAATAAATAATATTTTTTTAATATAAATTAATTAAATTTCTTAATTTCTTTTCAGATTTCAAAAAATCTATACTTTTTTAATAAAATAAATAATATAATATTTTTTAAGAGTAACACACGATATTATTTATCACTCAGAAAATCAAACATCGACTTAGATTATTGCAAACGAACAAGAAAATACACACAAAATAAACTCGTAAACTTGAGAAACACACAAAATAAACTAGTAAACGTGAGAAATAATTTTTTTAAATCTAATCGAAGGTAAAAGGTTTTCCTTGCTGGAAGAGTGGAAGTTGGTTCGCGAGCAACCCAGATATATGTCAGGAGCAAATGAATCTGCAAGTAGCGGATCGAAGAGAAAAAGTGGTGGCGATGACGTTGATTCCTCAACTCCTTCCATTGTACGTCCAGAAGGTAGGGATGCAACAAAGAAGAAAGCTAGAGCTTCATCGAGCAAATCATCGACTTCTAGAAAATCAAAGGTTGCTATTGAGGAGGAGTTGTCTAATTTAGCCCATGCTCGTGAAAACCTTGAACAATTCAGGGCTAGTACTGCATCAGCTATGTTGGAGTATGCACGTGTTAGGAAGATGGAGATGTTCTTGTCCTTGAAGAACAAAGAAGATCGTGATGCTGTAGATGAAAATATGTATAAGATGCTACTGAAGGAGTTGTTTGAGAACTAGTTTGTTATTGTATGTTTTACTTTCAAATCGTGTGTTTTAATTTTGAATTGTGTATTTTATTTTCAAATTGTGTGTTTTTATTTTCAAATATGTTTTACTTTTAAAATATTTTGAGTAATTATAATGAAAAAATTCATTTAAAAAAGAAGAAAATGAAAAAAAAGTGTAAAAAACTCTGATTTTTTTTAGTGTCCAAATTTATAGATCTCAAAAAATTAAAAATAATGGTATAAAATTATTTTGAGTAATTATAATGAAAAGAAGCATTTAAAAAAGAAAAAAAAATGTAAAAAACTCGAATTTTTTTTAGTGTCCAAATAATACAAAACTAGTCTCAATTTATAGATCTCAAAAAATTAAAAATAATGGTATATTTTTTATAAAATTATTTTCAGTATTTATTATAAAAAATTCAATTTAAAAAATGAGGGAGAAAAAAAACAAAAAGAGTCATCCAATGGCAGCGCGCGTGGCGCGCTACCATTGGATGACTCTTTTTTTTTTTTTTAATAAAACAACTGACAGTGGGGGTCCCACTGTCAGTTTAGTCCGGAACCAAATTTTAGTCCCTAGACTATCCCTCGTGGCTTTTGCTCTCCTGCTGCACCATCATCTCTTCATTTGCACCTCATTTAACACCCTGTTGCTGATGGTCTAACGGCTACTTTTTTTTATGGGTCCCCACCAAATGAAGGACGAATTAAAGAACTTCCTACTTGGCTGTCTTGGAATTTTGTCTTAGGTGCGAACTGGATGTCAGATCTTTTTTAGAAAATGGACCCCAGTCCATCATTTTATGAAAGATTCGATTGAATTTCTAAATTTAATAGAATTCATAACGTTTGGGTATAATGATTGATTGGATCCTTAGGTGTTCCCTTTATGCGTCCTCCATAGCCAAAATTATCAGACCCAAAATCAAAATTATTGGACCCCAAAAATTCAAAACTGTCTTCCACCCAACCTCAAGACCATTAGGGTTAAGACGTTAAGTAATCGTCCCATGACAAATAAACTCCGACCTGCTTGTTTGGATCTTTGGACCGCTCAGCTGATAAAAACACAATCGCCATGAAATAATCGTCCCATGACAAATACTTGAAATCAAAGCAACCGGAAAACAATTAGGGTTAAGACGTTAAGTAATGCAATCAAGTCCACCAATTCAGATTAGATTTTCTGTTCCATTTACCCTTGGCGTTTCGAGGGATCGTAGGATGAGCATTTCTTGGAAACTTCACCGTTTTGGACGGAGAGGGTTCTGGAAAAAACGCTTCTTCTTGCTGGAGGAGAAGTAGTGAAGCGTAAGTGCAGATGCAATAGCACCAAAGACCGATGCCGTTGAGATGATCATGAGAGCGCGAGAATTCATCAAGTTTGGTTTTGCTGGAATTTATTACAGTAGATCTTAGTTTTCTATTTCTTGCGTTTTCGTGGGAAGTATACTTTTTTTTTTAACTTTTCTTATTTTTAATATCTTATATTATGTCCCACTTTTTAGAAAATATTAATAAAAAAGTAAAACATAACAATAGGTAGTGCCTCGTCGGATTATTTTTTTAACAGAGGGACCTAATCGAACATCATACCCAAACGTTAGAAATTTTATTAAACAAAAAAATACGTTAAAAATTTAATCGAACTTTTCGTAAAACAATGGGGATCTTGGGGTGCATTTTCCCATTTTTTATCCTCGAACATTAGTAGTAAATTCTATTTGTTTAGTTTCGCTATTGTTGTTTAAGTGTGTGTTGTGTTACTGTGCATTTTGACATACTGAAAAATTAAGAAATTGAATAACTAGAATAAATATTTTTAGAAAAAATAGAATTAAAATTAATATTGACTAACCGTGTTTGTGAAAGTTAACTGAGTAGTTAAGAGCTTGGGTGCTAAAGTGAGAAAAAAAAAATTAGGTGTCAACTTAAGTAATAGAGGAAAAAATTAGTACAAATTTCAAATAGCCTAAACAGTTGGATGCTATGAACGAGAAAAAAGTTATCAACGGTTTCTATAATTTGGATGAAAAAATAATATTTAAATGATCTTTGATATGAAAAGTTGGGGAAAAGGCACCTGGGGTCCTGTGGTTATTATTTTCATTTTAGTCAGTCTTATTTTTCGAATTTGGTTCAATTGGGTCCTAACCGTTAGCTCCGTTATGCACCCCAAGTCTCGCCGTCTAAATCGACCCTAACAGACACTTTTTACCATTAAGTACTATTATTTTATTATTATTTTTGACATCGTGTCAGTTTTATTATTTAATTAATTCAAAAAAATATTATTAATTAAAAAATTCAGAAAACAATATAATTAATTCAAAAAAAAATTAATTAATTTAAAATTTTAGAAAATAAATATAATTAATTAAATAAACTCAGAAAAACAATGTAATTAATTTAAAAATTCTGAAAAATAATATAATTAATTTTTTTAATTTTTAATTTTATTATCTCTTATTTCCTTTATTTTCACTTCTCCTCATCTTTTCAAAAATATCTCAAAAATAGTTTTATTAATTATTTCAAAAAATAACATAAATTAAGATTTCTTTTTGCAGCATAGGAGAGATGATGAAGAGAGGGCGACGGTGTTGGGTTTGGTTGGAGATCTAGAAAGTGGAGCGTGGCAGCCGAGATGAGTGGCCATGTAAAGGTGGCTCATTTTTAAGAATTTTTTAATTAATTATATTTTTTTCTGAAATTTTAAATTAATTACATTGCTTTTTATAAATTAATTATATTTTTTTTCTAAATTTTTTAATTAATTATATGTTTTCTGAATTTTTAAATTAATTACATTTCTTTTTATAAATTAATTACATTATTTTTTGAATTTTTTAAAATAATTATATTATTTTCTGAATTTTTAAAATTAATTAGATAATAAAACTGATTTTTAAAAAATTAATTAGATAATAAAATTAAAAATTAAAAAATTAATTATATTATTTTTCTGAATTTTTAAATTAATTACATTGTTTTAAAAAAAAATTAATTAATTATATTTTTTTTGAATTTTTTAATTAATTAAATAATAAAACTGTCACGATGTCAGAAATAATAATAAAATAATGGTACTTAACGGTAAAAAGCGTCCGTTAGCGTCGATTTAGACGGCGGGACTTGGGATGCATAATGGAGCTAACGGTTAGGACCCAATTGAACCAAATTCGAAAAGTGGGACTGACTAAAATGAAAATAATAACGATAGGGACCCCGAGGTGCCTTTTCCTTGAAAAGTTAAAGTATATATATTTTAGGGAAAACGACATGCAAGCCCCTAAGGTATCAAATATTGGACAAATAGTCCTCTAAATTTCACCAATCTCATAAAAGCTCCCAACGTTTGTTCCGTTGCCCATAAAAGCCTCTAACGTTTGCTCCATTACCTAAGAAAGCCCCTAGGTAACCCACTTAGTAACCAACTTTAACTAATGGTGTTTTTTTTTTTTTTTTTTTGAAGGGAACTTTAACTAACGGTGTTAGGAATCCGACATGTGGCTATTAACTGTATATGTGATATTTTTTTATTAATTTTTTTTCCACTATCATGATACTATTTTAAAAAAAATTCAAAATTCTGAAAAGTAGAAAATAAATTCGTAAAACTCTAAGAAAATTCTATAAAAATGATACAAACTAAATTAGAAAAGGAAAATATTGGCAAAGATTATAAAACATGAAAAATTTGTAAAAAAATCAGGACCTAATCCAGCGAAAACTATCACTAAATAATTCTTGTCCAAAACATATAAATTAACCTACGACGACTTTCGTCACCCTGACACTTTTGTGCGACGAATTTCATTTTGATAAAGAACTTTAGGAATGAAATTCGTTCCTATAAAGGACTTTTAGGAATGAAATTCATTCTCTTAGAGGATTTTAAAGTTTCTTTGGAGGAATTTTGGGGACGACATTCATTCCTTAGAGGACTTTTGAGGAAGAAATTTATTCCTTTAGTCAATTTATAGAGAGAATTTATTTTTATAGAGGACTTTCAAGGACAATTATGTTAGTAATTGGAATAAAAGACAATTAAGTTAACTCTATCGTAGTGCCACCGCAAGTAATTTTGTGTTGGACAAACTCGTGAGGAGAAGTATTCTTTCTTTCTTTGTTGTGTTGTTTATTAATTTTGGTAAGTTGGTTGTCTAGTTTGTAGTACTCCATTATAATTTTTTGGCACTCGGAGCTATTTGTACTCTCATTTGTCAAAATACTCTTATTGTGTTTTATTCAAGAAAAGAGACACACAATAAGTATTAGCACTCTCATTTGTCTATTAACATTTCTCTTATTTTAGTTATAGATAAAAATACTCTTATTGTGTTTTAGGTGAGCCTTATTTTTTTTTTTAAAAATTGGCTTTAATAAATAAGATGAACATTTGCTCTAGAAAAAGGTACAAAGTGTGATGGGTGTCGACTCCGTCAAAAATAATTAATAAATACAACTTTCTATTAAGTACAAGATTAATTGTAGATAGTTGACTGGGTGCCGAACCCGTCAAATATAAATATGAGTTACAACTTGCCACTAAGAATAAATAGATTGCAGATAGCAGTAAGAGGATCGATCCACAGAAAGTTATGGTGTGATACTTGTGTGTGCTTGTAGAGACCAGAGTTAACACTTAGGTGAAAAGTGGGGTTTTCAATATCAAAACTAAAACGGAAAGTAATTAAAGCAATAAAACGGTCTTGGCCAAGAGTTGAGATCTTGGTCAAGGCAACAAATTCAGAGATGGAAATCAAATATGAGAGTGCTTCCTAGTAGAGGCTGGCGAGCTATGAGACATGAGTTGCAATCATCGACGCAAGGATGTTCAGCTTCAATCTACAGAGTTGCTATAGGATCAAGGTACGCTTATGACCCATGCTTCCCTCCTGCATCAACACCATCTCAGATACGCTTAGAGATGATACCTTACCAACTAGCACCTTGCTGGTTAAAGGGTTTACTGAGTTGGTAGATGAACGACTAGGCGAAGACAACTCCAGACAAGTATCCTCGGGCGTCAATCGGGACTAGATCTGATTAACATTCCCCCTACCATTTTCCGATCCTACCGGTAGCGCGTAGGTATCTACTTCGATCCTCTTGGTCGATAACCCACAACCAAGAAGAATGATTGTTGCGTAATCTACCCAATCCTAGGTTGATCAGGTCTAAAATTAAATAGAAAACGCATTAAGATTAAGTGCGGAATCAATTAAATGCAGATTTAAAGATTACTAAAATCGATTAGGTCTCATGCATATTCATACTCATGCTCCAAACGCCTCTACTAAGAAGAATGAGATTAGCTACTCATACTCATAATTGAAAAGCAAAATAACAATGTATTAAGATAATAAAAATCCTCCGTTTCAGAAGGAGCAAGTGTATATGGAAGCGAAGATTAAGTGCTAAATCAATTAAATGCAGATTTAAAGATTACTAAAATCGATTAGGTCTCATGCATATTCATACTCACGCTCCAAACGCCTCTACTAAGAAGAATGAGATTAGCTACTCATACTCATAATTGAAAAGCAAAATAACAATGTATTAAGATAATAAAAATCATCCGTTTCAGAAGGAGCAAGTGTATATGGAAGCGAAGATAAAACCAGAGAAGGAGTTTCAAAACAGGAGCGACCGATCTCCTCTCCAAAACCCTAAGGAGGGTATTTATTCTACCTAAAAAATAGTTAAATGCGGAATTAAAGGAAAATCAAATCCTAATCAAATTTAAATTGTATTTGAGATACTCTCATCCTCACAACAGAATCGAATCAAATCAAACAGCGGGGCACATCCTCAATCAATCCGTGATTAACGCTCCAATCGTTAGGGCAAGAAAATCATTTGCCAACGCCTTAATTGTTGTCTGCTCCGAAGATTTCGCCAAGTGAGGGATTAGTCAAGCACGAACTGTCTTGATCAAGAGAGATGACTTCACCGTCTTGGTCTAGAGTGACCGCCAAGAATTCGATTGCTCCAAATGTGCCCAAAACCATGCACAATTCATTCCGTTCTGCTCTTCTCCTCTCCAAAGGTTGTTTCCTACAATAATCGAATGATTCAACCAGAAATCAATAACATACCATTCAAAATTGCAAGAGAACAGGTGGTAAAAACTACTACAATTAAGCTCAATCAATAGTAGCAAGAGGTTCGTCCACAGAGAGTAATGGTATGATTTTCGTGAATGCTTAAAAAGAACAGTTGTAACACTTAGGTGAAATTGGATTGGGGGGTTGTTTAAAATTAGAGACTGAAAACAAAATAAAGCAAGTAAAACTTTCAGTCCAAGAATATAATTCTTGGTCAAGAAACAGGTCAAGAGTGAAACGATCAGAGAAAGAATTCCTAGTAGAAGCTTAACAAGTTATGATACATGAGCAACAATCATCGATGCAGGAGTATTCATCTTCAATCTACAGAGTTGTTATAGGATCAAGGTACGCTTATGACATCTACTTCCCTCCTGTATCAAAATCACCTCAGGTGCGCTTAGACATGATTCCTAATCAACTAGCACATTGCTGGTTAAAGGTTTACTAAAATTGATTGATGATCGATTAGGGGAAGATAACTCCAAACCTAGGATCCTCAGTTGTCAATCAAATTAATCTTTCCCACTAGCTTCTCATGGCTAGTTGTCTACTTCGATCCTCTTGGTCCGTAAATGGCCTAAGAAAAGGTTCCTGTAACCAAGAAGAATAACACTTGCGGGAATCAAATCAACTCTAGACTGGCCAGATCTAAAATCAAAAGGAAACACAATACAATTATAATGGAGATCAATTAAATGTAGATATAAAGATTAATAAAGATCAATTAGATCTCATGCAAAACTCATGATCATGCTTTAAACGCTTCTACTATAAATATATATTTAGCTAGCATAAATCAAATCCTCTGTTTCTGTGAAGAAACGAAGGAGCAAGATGTTTAGAATTCAGAACATAAGTAAAACACAAGAGAAGGGGCGAAGACCACTTTCTCAAAACCTTAAGGAGACTATATATATTTTCCTTCCTCCATGATATCTCTAAAAAGAAAGAAATAAAATAAATCCTAACTAAACTACTAATTGTAATTGATCACCCTTCTTCTCCGATTAGAAGTCTAAGAACTGAAATAAAGAAGGAAGGACGCAGCTCAAACTCTTCTGCGGATAAACCAGCAATCGCAATCGCATTAGACTTCTGTCTTCAAGTATCGCTCGGAGGATGGTATTCTCTTCCAGTCAAGACGGCTCCTCTTAGTCAAGAGACCAGCCAAGAAAGGTGTTTGCTCCACTCTGCCCAAAAATAGCTTTTTTCTGCCCCTTTTTCACTCTTCATCCTCAAGGACTGCTTTCTGCAAAAAGAACGGAAATTGTACTCATATCAGTAGAATCACCATTCAAAATGCATGAAAACAGGTGGTAAAAACTACCATAAATTAAGTCCAATCAAGCTGTAAACCTTATTTTTTATTAAATATTTTTCTAATATTTTTCCTTATTTGTTTTTAAAGTAAAATTTTTAATATTCTTTGTATTCTAAATAAGAAATGAGAATTACTTTAAAAGACAATAAAGATATTTTTATCTATAGGTAAAATAAGAGGTTGTAAAATTGTATACTAAGTAATTAAATTGTTAGTTAGTAAAAACACTCTATTAGTTCGATCTTAGAAAAATATAAATATCTAAAAAAAACTATATAATCGAATCAGACCTTTTCAACTTCATGTCTAAAGGGGAAAAAATGAGAGGAACAAAAACCAACAAATTTGAAATTTGACATTTACATGAAAAATATTTTTAAGTGTCTATATATAAAAAAAAATGTATCACATCTTCAAGTATCAATGTTTCTCAACATTTTGAATGAAAAAACTAAAGATTTTTCAAATCATCATCATAATCTCTCTTACACACACATCTTCAAGTATCAATGTTTCTCAACATTTTGAATGAAAAAACTAAGGGGCTGCTTCATAACGGAATTAATTCCATTTGGAGTTATTTCTGTTTTCCATCATTTTCCATCTGTAGTTATTTCCAGAATTATTTCTGTTTTCTAAAATTTTATTTCACAGCTACAGTACGTTTCCTATTTTCCAACCTTAGAAAACTTGAAATCGTATTCACCTAACAAATATTTCTTATTTTTTTGAAAAAAAAACTACTACTATTGTTAAATCAATTTTATTTTAATTAAAAAACAATGCTAATGTTATTTTTTTGTTAAGATTAATAAACTAAATAGTAGCCCATTTTAAGTTTATTAAAGATCAAATATCAGTATGGTAAACATATTCATGTTTAAATCCAAAAGCACAAGTCATTTAAAGGTTGTTTAATTTTTAAAAAAAATTCCAAAAATTGGGAATATTTCCAAAATCTGTTTCACAGCAATATTTTCCCAAATGGAAAATTTTTCAGTTCTCCAATTACTATTTAGTTCTGGAAATAATTCCAAAATTAACACTACAAACACTCCAACTTTTGGAAACACCATATTTGATGTTTTCCAATTTTTTCTTCACTTTATTTCCAAAGTAGGGTATATAGGTCAACTTTACTCTCTCTCATCTTTTTTAATTTTTCTTTCATATAAAAACTCAATCTTCTTAATTAATACTTTAAAATAAATAAATTAAAAATTACAAAAACATAATCTTCATCTCAAGATTAGTAATTATATATCCACTTTTCTTATTTTTTTAATATTTTATAAATGAGTTTTAAACTAATTTAGAATTAATATAGAAGTTTTTTCCCGCCTAAAACACTCCCTTCAAACTAATATTTAAAAAATGGGTCTTGTGACGTGGCGGGATGGGATTGGTTTTCCAAATGGAGAATTTTGGAATTAATTTCTTTTGGAGAAAAATATTGTTGTGCAACAGATTTTGGTTATTGAATTTTACTCGTATGATTTTAATTAGGAGTATTAGTTAGTTAAATATCAATTATGAAGTATTTTTATTACAATTTCTATCAATCTACATATTAATTTTAGCTCAACCAATCCATATTGTTAACATAAAAAAGAAACAATGTTATGTTAGACATGTCTACCCTCATAATTTATAAATATACTAAATCTATTCACATTAAAGATCAAGTATAAATATAATAATTCCGTTCATGAAAATAAAATACATAATTTTTTCTTGAATTATTTTTTCATGACGTGAATACTACAAACTCGAAATCGGATTCACCTAAGAACTATTTTTTCTTTCTTTTTGAAAAACGAAAACTACTACTTTTGTTAAATCAATTTGTTTTGAATCAAAAAATAATGTTAGTTTTTTTAATTTTTGAAGATTAATAAACTAAATAGTAGCCCATTTTAATTTTGTTAAAAATCAAATATAAATATGCTAAATCTATTCACGTTAAAGATCAAGTATAAATATAATAATTCCGTTCATGAAAATAAAATACATATAAAATAGTCTTGAATTATTTGTTCATTATGTGAATACTACAAATAACAACATTCAAAACATACTTAATTTAAATTGTTACTTCTTCATATTCTAACAATTATTATAATTAGTTAAATATCAATTATGAAGTATTTTTATTACAATTTGTATCAATCTACATATTAATTATCAAAATTACGAGAATAGACATGTCTAAAATAACATTATTTTTTTTTAGATTAACAATATGAATTTATTGAACTAAAGTAATAAAAAAAAAGTTGGAAAATATTTTCCAAATGGAAATATTTCTGAAAATTTTCCAAAATGGAAAATTTTCTTTGTGAAATAGATTTTGAAAATAATTCCAGTTTTGGAAATTTTTTAGAAAATTCTCCGTAACTAAACAACCCCTGTACTTTAAAAAACAGCTCCTGAATTTTTGCATGAAGGCTCCCTGTACTTTAAAAAAAAATAGCTTCCTCCCCTCAACTTTAAAAATTCAAATACTGCTTCCTGAACTCAAAGTCAATTGCAAATGCTAGTCCCTCCATCAGTCAACGCTGACGTCCGTCCGTTTTGACCTTGAATAACAGGTTATCAGGTTTTTCCCTTTTTTTTTCCTTTTCTTTTCTTTTTTTTTAAAATTCAGAAAAATAAGATAATTAATTTAAAAAATCTAGAAAAGTAATATAATTAATTTTAAAAATCCAATAAAATAATGTAATTAATTAAAAAATTCATAAAAATAATGTAATTAATTAAAATTTTTAAAAAATAATGTAATTAATTAAAATTTTTAAAAAATAATGTAATTAATTTTAAAAAATCTGAAAAATAATTTAATTAATTTTAAAAAATCTGAAAATAATTTATTAATTTAAAAAGTTGAGAAAAATATATTTTATGTTATTTTTAAAAATTCAGAAAAATTGTAAAAATTCAAAATGTAAAAATCCCAAAAAAATGTGAAAATTCTTTAAAAGTAATATAATTAATGTAAAAAATCTAGAAAAATAATATAATTAATTTTAAAAATATAGAAAAATAAAATAATTAATTTAAAAATCCAAAAAAATAATATATTTAATTTTTAAATGCCATAAAATTAATTTAAAAAATCTAGAAAATTAATTATATTATTTTCTAGAAAACTAAAAAAAAGTCAATCTTCTAAAAAATAAAGACATGATTGGTTCCACTCAAAAAAATTAATTCTGATGTTTTTAAGAATTCTTCATGTTCACACCAAAATTGGTTACCTCCATATGAAATTCAAATCAATAAAACCTTTCAATTATTTATACTCATGGATTATTATACTCTCCAATTAATACAATCTTCACTTTAATTAACACCAAATCCAAACCCTTGCAATTAAACTAACCTCTCTGCAATTAATTGATCCAGTCTGCAAAATCAATTTCAAGTAGTCCTCTGCAATTCAATCAACCCCTCTTGTAAATTAAAATTCCCAAAACAGTCGGCCACCCATCACAACCGCAGCCGCATCACCATCTCTTCAACCAAATTCCAAATCACCATCGCCAAACCAAACCCAAATTAAACCACCCAATCCCTCCGCCCAAACCGCCACTACCAAACCCATCAAACCATAACACCACCGCCACTGCCACTCACCAAACCCCCCTCAGCCACCACAGCCGCACACCACAACCATCCGCCCAGCCACCACGCACCCAAAACCAACACACCCCACCACGCACCAAACCCGCCTCAACCCACCCATCCCACCATTGCCTCACAAACAAACACCAACAAACCTTACCCAACACCACAGCCACCACACACTCAACCCATTCCAAACACTAAAGAAAAAGAAAAGGGAAGAGAAGAAAAGAAAAGTAGAAAGAAAAAAGAAAAGATAAAAGAGGTGGTGGCTGCAGTGCTGGTTGAGGGAAAGAAGATGATGTTTTGGGGTTGTAGGGTTTGGGAGTAGATTTTTTTTTTTCATAAGCTGAAGAGATTTTATTAGCCGCTATCAAGCAGATAGCAGCAAGAAGAATAGGAAAAAGAATGTACAAGAGTGGCACTTCCTCAACAGAGGAAGCACTAGAAAAGATAGTCAAGACACAACAAAATCCCTACTGATACTACGCGGAAGACTATCTATTAACACTATCCCAAGACAATAACCAAGTCGGCGACAACAACATCATGCCCAAACTGTATGGGAATGTGGGCTCATTACTCTTCACCCATCTAAACCACAAAGATAGGGTTTGGGAGTAGATTGGTTGCTGGGTAGTCATAAATAAAGATGTTTACTTTCTTCTTTTTCTTTTTATAATTTATGAATACTATTTTTAAACTATCTTTTTGTGTAAACAAAAATTAAAATAATTGATAAAACTAAAATTAAAAAAAGGAGAAAAATAAATAAGACCAATTAAATTTTATATTATTTATTATTACTGAAAAGAATTTTTTTTTTTGTAATTTATAATTTTTACATTTTTTGAATTTTTCTGAATTTTAAAAATAATATAAAATATTTTTCTAAAATTTTAAAATTAATACATTATTTTCAGAATTTTTAAAATTAATTACATTATTTTTTTAATTTTTAATTAATTACATTATTTTTTTGGATTTTTAAATTAATTATATTATTTTTCTATATTTTTTTAATTAATTATATTATTTTTCTAGATTTTTTAGATTAATTATCTTATTTTTATGAATTTTTAAAGAAAAAAAAGGAACAACGGGTTTCTTTTTTGGGTAATAGTGTTTCCTTCAACTATAGTCGAAAAACACAAACTACCCCTCAACTAAAAAAATTCAAATCGAGGTCCCTAAACTAAAGGTCATACAAATCCAAGTCTCTGCCGTCAGTCAAACTAACTTTCTGTTAGTTTTGACCTTTGATAGCAGGTTGCTAAAAAAAAGAAACTTGTTGTTTCACGTTTCAAAATTCTTTTTTCCTTTTTTTATTTCTTATTTTCTTATTCCTTAATTTCTTTCCTTCTTTCATTTCCTTTCTTTTTTATTTCTTTTTTTATTTTTTTTATTTTTGAGGGCACATGTATAAATTCTTTACTTTATTTAATTAAAACTATTTCTACAAATTAAAAATTCTATAATTTAAATCAGTTGCTGCCAAGAAAATACTTTCAATTTCCTCCTCTCTGCACTCAATTTCAATTTCCCCTTTTCTTCCTCAATCTCAATTCAATCTCAATCTCACTCCTCTGCAAAAAAATCCATCTTCACTCTCACCCCTCTACTTCTCTGCCCAATCGATCTCACCGTCATCACAGCCTCACCAAAACCAACTCCGATCCACCCTCTCCAAAACTAATCTCCACCAAACCGCTTAAACCAATCTCACCTTAACCCAAACCGCCACCAAGCCCAGCCACAGCCACCACATTCTCACCTCCAGTCCAACCGTCGCTCCCTCTCCTTTCCTTATCGCAACAAACCACCATAGCAGCCGCCATTTCCACCATAAGCCAGCCGCCACAAGCCAACCACCACCACTGATTCCCGATCTACCACCAGCAGCACCACCACTGATGATTTTAGTTAAATGAGGAAATGAACGGATATAAGATTCGAATTTGGATTTGATTTCGGGTATTTTGTACGGGTTTGATTTGTATAGGGTTTGGATTTGTTTTGTATGGGTATATCGATTTGGGTTTGATTTATATGAGGTTTTATTTACTTTTTAGGTAATTTGTACAGGAGGGTCTTTTTGAGCAAAGACTGGAGTGTTTTAGAGAATGCGGTGAGGGAGATGGATTTGGTTTTACGGTTGGCGATGAGGGAGATGGGTATGGTTTGGCGGTGGTGCCGACGGGGCAGAGAAGGAGATTCGGCGGTTGTGACGGTGGTACTCTCCTGTGTCACAGCGAATCCAAACTCGTGTTCGTTGATTGCAGTCATAGGATCGAATTCTTCATATCATATTTGGGTAACTCGCGGCGGAAATACGATTCAGATCTGGATAATATGGTCCTTCTTTTTCAGATCTGGGTAATATTAGGAAAAGTTTCTAGTTATCTGATTTTACATTTATTTATTTTTTCAATTTTTGAACAATGAGATCAGAGATGAAAATATGATGAAACAAAGGAAAAATAATAAAGTTTTTTTTAATCGGTTGTCTTTTAATTTTAGGATTCTTAAATTGTAAAATTGATTTTAATTTTAGGGTTTTTAAATTGTAAAATTGATTTTAATTCGAGATTGTTTAGTTTGTTTAATGTGTTTTTTCCTTTTATATTTTCGGCTTTTATTTTTTATATTATTTTCTTAATTTTTAAAATTAATTATTTTTTTTTTTTGAAATTTCAAAATTAATTATATTATTTTTCTGAAAAAAAATTAAAATATCTAGAAACAAATTAAGGAATAAGAAAATAAGAAAGAAATTCTTTAATTTTTTAATTTTTGAAATTTTTAATTTTTTGGAATAAGAAAATAAGAAAGAAGAAATTTTGGAATTTTTAGAATAAGAAAATAAGAAAGAAAGATTTTTTTTTTTTTACATAATTACCTGCTAAAACAGATTTTTAAAAAAAAAAACCTTTTGTAGCAGGTAACCCTAACAAAGTGTTAAATTTGACTGACGGAATGGACCTAATTTTCGTTGACTTTAAGTACAGGGGAGGTGGAATAAAAAGTTGAAAGTTAAGGGGAAGTTTCTGTTTTTAGCGAAAGCACAAGGGGCCTAAATGCTATTACCCCTTTTTTTTTTGGGTAACCTGCTATTGAAGTTCAAAACGGACGGACGTTAAGGTTGACTGACGAAGGGATCTCTCTCTCTCAAAAAAAAATGTAATTAAAATTAAAAGTATTTTAGTATTAGACCAAAATATCTCTTTCATTATGTTGCCACCCGATTTTTGACTTTTAATTTTTCATCATCAAATATTTTCTCATTTCAAGCATCAAATTGCTAAAAATCATATGTCAGTTTATTTTCATCCATCTGATATTTATTTTTACGCTTAATGTCATTTAAATTTTATCTCATAACTTTTTCACATTTTTATCACTTTTTCCGTTCGAACTCATATCGGTTCCGAGTAAAATTCTTGGAACCAATGGTCGAACAATTTCGCTCATTAGCTACTTTTTTTTTATTATTTTTCTAACTCGCGCTATATCTTTGCGTTTCGCTCAATTCTTATTTTTAGCATTTTTTACATTCGAACTTTTATCGCTTACAAGTGAATTTTTTTATCGAACTATAGGGCAAACTTTTCGCCACTTACTGTATACTAATAATTTCATTTTATTTTACTCTACGTATTGGCATTTTCGGTTCGAATTTTCGTTAATTTTAGGGTGAGATTGCTCGTACCATCTGGCTCAAGCCAAAAATCAAAAGGAGAAGTCAACCTTGATCTCAACCATTGATCTGGTTGACCAAAGAAGTCAACCAAGATCAAATGGTTGAGATAATTAACGCATGGACATAGTCCATTTCATGCCCAGTTCATGCATGAGGAAAAGCGGGCCCGTCTTCATCGCCTCGCGAGCCTGGCCTACCGTCCCTAGGCTACCTACGAGCAACCATAGCCACACAAACACCCTGCTCCTCCCTTGCTCCCCAAGTCTGCCTCGGCCACGTGCAGCTCACCGCCAAAATCCACTCGCGAAGCTTGCCTATAAATAGCATACTTCCTCCCTCATTTTTCCTCGCCAATTCACGAACTACTTCTCCCTCTTTAGCATTGCTCTCTATCACGAGCAATTGCCTACTTCAACCAAAGGTTAAAGTTACTCGAGTTCAAAGTTTTTTTAAATGTTTGCATGTGTTTTTCTTTCAAAAATTATTTGTTCGTGTTTTGATGAAAACAGTGGTCGTTTCAAGAGTAAATAATTTATATTCAATGTCTAGTTTAATTACATTGCTTTGTTTTAACAAATCACTTAACGATTTGGATGAATTTCGGATTTTTTGTTAATTAAGTTTAAATTCGTTTTTAATTAAATTGAGCCCTGTTTTCTTAAAATTAAATTTCTGTGATTGCATATTGAAATTTCTGCTGTTGTAAGGATGATTTTGGTATTAAAATTTTATGTTTTTGTCAATATTGGCCGGACCCTGGTCGCCGGCAGTGTCGCCGGCGAACCAAGGTTGAAGAAGATGATGAGCAGGCTGTTTTTAAAGGTTGGCTTGGCTGTTTGGTTGATAGGCCACGTGGCCCATGCGGAAGAAAGGAAGAGGCCAAGCGTGGCCCAGGCGTGGAAGAGTGGTGGGCTGCGCTGTGCGCCTAGCCCAGTTGAGGAGAAGGGAGAGGCTGGCTGTGCGCCAAGCCTGCGTGGAGAAGAGATGGGCTGGCTTGTGCGTCCAGCCCATGCGCAAGAGAGGAGAGCTGGGACTGCTCAGGCCCAGCAAGAGAAAGGAAAGGCCTGGGCGCTTGGCCCAGGCGTGGAAGGAACAGGCTGGGCTGCTTTAGCCCAGCTGTGGACTCAGCCTGGTGGGCCCACTCTCGGCCCAGTGGGCCGAGCTCAATTTTTCGGCCCCTCATTTTTTGTGCCATGCAATCTTGGACTATTTATTTTTCGTACTTGTACTGTTTATTTATTTTCCCCATGTACTATTTATTTATTTCCGCACTCGTACTATTTATCTATTTTTTGTATGCTTGCATGCTTAGATAATTATTCTTGTTCGTGCTTGTTTAAATTAATCATTTTCACACGCATAGATGATCAAGTATTTAAACGTCTATCCTCGCCTCGTGTCAATAACTCCGATCAAAAAGGGTAGAACCGCCCGTACCCTTCATCAAGTACACGTTTCTTACTCTTTTATTTATTCCACGCTTTCTTGCATATATACTCGTATGCATGAATATTTGTTAAAATTCAAAATTATCTGTTGGGCATGATCACATAAATTAGGAATCTTTGTGTTCCCAAACATGATTAAACACCTCGTTTATCCGGTAACCTTTTTAGGATGTGACTCGGGTGCCTAACACCTTCCCGAGTCCATAAATCGACCCCGAACCACTGCTCTCGGGTTTAGATTCTTTTGCCTTAGCTTTTTATTTTATTTTCTGCCATGTGCTTAAACAATAGGTTCCCTAAACCTTAGAAAAAAAATTAGGGTGGCGACTTCAATGCATTATGTGAGATGAGTCTGATTTCATCTCACATCTCGTCCCAAATCTCGCGTCGCGCAATTAAATCCAAAAAAGGGGGTGCGACACATTAAAATTAAAATAGTGAGTTCAAAAGTTTCACACATTATTCGTGCTTTTAAGTATAGAGGTAATTATAAGGTAAAGATTTTCTTTATTATTTTAAAAGAAATTTATACATTTATTTGTATGAATAATATTAACATAATTGTGTATGTATTTAGTTGTTGATATTTATTTAACTATTGGTTTGAATTTCTTTCTCAATACTACAAGATTTATATTGTTATCTTTATCGAAATAGTAAAGGAATGGAACAATTAACATTCAAACGGTCAATTAATGAACCTAAATTTAACTACTGTTAGTAAATTTGTATGCAACTCTATAAATAAAATTAAGCAGGTAATTAAAATAATAATATTGGTTGTTAATGAATGTCAACTATAAAATGGAATCTATAATATTCTCTTCACTTGCACTTAGAACTTCTTGCTATTTGATTCCATATCATTTAATTGTAGTAGTAATAAAATATTTTAACCATATATTGTCTCATATTTTAATTTTTTATTAGTATAAATTAGAATAATTAATAATATATTCGCGTATCCCGCCGCATGCACGAGAATAGTTATACTTTATTACTCTTATTAATTATTTTTCTTCAATAATTATGGGTAAATTAATAAAATTAGTCCAAAATTCATATAAGAAGTAGTAATTTTTTTTTTATTCGCTGATGTTGTTCTCTCAACTGAAACTAATCATATTTGAGTTATGTCAAGCTCCCAAAGGTGATAAACAAAGTTTAGTGAGTGATATCTTGTTATCACACTGTAAATTAAAGTTTCATTAGTATTTGGAGGAAAAAAAACTCTAAAATCACAGTTAATATGAAATAAAAGGAGTAATATTGTGTTACAAATTATTCACACCTTAAATTAAAATTTTGAGAAGGAAAAAAAACATATTTAATACATTTACTTGAGTTTTTGTGTGTTGACTTATTGATTGAGCATTAAATTATCATATTTTTACTGTCTAATTACTTATAAATTGGGTAGTAAAGCTATTGATTTTTATGAATTCTCCCCACTTTTGTAGAATTACTTGGAAGCGCAACAATTGAAGGACAACAGCAGGAGATGAAATCTGGCATTCAAATCTGTCCTGCCCGCGGGCTTGGCCAAGACAGTAGTGATAGAGATAGACACAGTAGGAGACTTGAGGACGCGAGATGGCAGTTGCAGTGGCTGCGAAATTTGAGGGATTTGCAATCACGACTGAAAGAATCCCTCTTGAACAATATTTGATTTTTCTCAAATAATTATCTTTATCTTTTATCCTTATCTTTTTATTTTGAAAGAGATAGAGTTAGAATAGGACTAGAAGACAACTTGTGTTAAAAGCTGTTGGAAGCCCTTGTTGAAGGGGACACTTTTTCTCTTTTCTCTGAACACATTTCATGTTCTGCTCTGTAATTTTCCAAGCCTGAAATTTATAAATTTTGTATTCTCTTTTATGCAAATAATAAACTCATCTTTCTTCATGACAAGATCCTGCTAAACATCCCTTCTTGGTAAGGGCCAATAGAGTTATGTTCCTATGATTTGTGAGATTTAACTACTCTTAATAATCTTCATTTTCGTAATTGTTTATTTTTTGATTTGATAGAATCATTTTCTTGTTAAAATCTAAAACTGATCACTCTTGCATTATAACCTGAAAGTTGCAGTCAACCTTGAAGAGGGCGAGCGAAATTGGATAAGTTAAAGTAGACAACTAGTCTCATGTAGGCTAGAGAAAAGAAACAGTATAACTCAAACTAGATTGACAACCTAGGGCCTCGACTGTGAGGTAGCTTGAGTTAGGTATTGTCTTCCCATGTGCATTTGATGATGATTGTGCTATGTCCGGTCAATTCATACCATCAACCAAATTAGTAAACCTTTTAACCAACAAGGTGTTGTTTGGGGAGTACCTGCTAGGGAATTTGAAGAGGAGGGAAGTAGGAGTGTATATGAGTCCTTGCATTCTATAACAGTACTATGGAAATGAAGGTAAACATCATTGAATCAATTATCAAATTGTCAGGAACGTAGTTCATCAGGTGCCCTTACTAGGAATCTCTACTCTCTACATTTTCAACACTGTTATTTTATCTTGGCCAAGCTCTTAACCAAGCTGCAATTAATTGTTTCATTTCAAGTCGTTTGTTTTCTAGTTTCAGAACCAACCAAATACTCGAAAAAGTCAAATAAAATCTACACACCCAGAAGTTTCTGTGGACGATTCTCTTGCCATTGTCTGTAAGTTGTAATATAATATTATTTTTTACGCTTTCTGCGGGAGATCACTTATCATTGCACATTGTTAATGTTTTTTATTTATTATATGTATATAAAATTATAATTTAATTGATTATTACATGTTCTTTTTATGACGTAAAATTATAAGTTCGGTTCTTATAATGATATTAATAATATACCGACTTGTGTTGCATTTCTTAATATATTGCTGTTTAAAAAATAAATAAAAACACTCCAATTAGTTAAGCGGCAAAAAGCGGCGCTTCCTAGGTTGAGCAACGAGCATCTTAATTCAATAAACCGGCAGGATTCACCAAGAAGAGAGAGAATCCAAACCGGTACTATATAGTATCCATTTGAAAGGCAGTAATTTGATAATTTCTGGATTTCATCCCCATATTTGGCAGGAAATAAAAGGCAACAAAATCCAAAATTCTTTTAGTAATAAATAAATCCATTGTTCTGATTCTTCTATAATAAGTGTCACCGCCCTCTGCTCCCGTTTGAAGTGCCGATCTCTCATTTTCAATCACAAAAGGCTTATTTAGTCTCCAGATAGATACAGAGAAGACAGGGAGTGATGGAAGGAGGTGTAAAATTGGACAGATGGGGTTGCCAGGTGAAAACCGCTTCTGATGATTGCATCTCTGCAATCAATTCTTATTACCACCAGGTGGGTCTCTGTCTTTTTCTTTGTTTTCTTCTCTTCTTTTTGCCATCCTGATTATATCCGATAGAGAGTCTTTTTTGCTTGATGTGGGTTTTTTTCTTGTTTTTTGTTTTTGGTTGATTAAAAGGTCCTTAGTTATGGAAGGGATAGAGCTATGATATTGACGGCGACTGTTCATGACAAAGATTGTGTTCTTGCCAACATCTTGGCTGCTCATTTCCTCTGCTTAAGTGATCATGCTCGAGCTGCTTCTCATATTCAAGCTGCAAAGTCTCACCTTGTAAGTTTTAGATTCTTTTTAATTTCAAAGTCATTTTTCATGGGTTTTGTGCTTCTCTTCTCTTCCTTTTGTGATTGAAATTTCTGTTAATAAAAAAACAGGAGCAAGCTACCTCGTATGAAAGAGCGGTTTTTGATGCGGTTAGTTATTTTATATCTGAGAATAGAGACGATGATGTCGCTCTCCAGCTTCATTCTAAGGTGCGCCGCGAGCAAGATTTTATGTTGAATTGTCTTTATTTTGATGTGGATTGCACTATAACCACTCTTTTCAATGACTTGCACTTTGTATTGTGGGTCTTTCCTAGGTCTTGCAAGTTGCAACTTACATTATGAACCTTCTTTTTGCCGAATGGTGGCTCGTTTTCATGTTTTGATTAGTTTTGTTGTTACCCACCCGCATCTTGATTTTGATCTCATCTTAAATTCACTTCCAAAGAAATTAGTCTCAACAATAACTGATTTTCTCCTTTGAAGCCAAACTTTTTCTTTTTCTTGCTTATACAAAATTAGGGTGTTTATTGAGTAGATGTGCTCTTTGGAGTAAGAACGCGATTTTTTTCTGCAGCGGCATTATATTCATCTGCAATTTTGTTGTGGAAAGTACTTGGTATTTGTTGCTACAGGCCTGTTCATTGTATCCTCTTATGTATGTTTGCAGCTCTTGAATGACTACCCAAAGGATCTTGTTTCACTGAAAAGGGCTCAAGTACTATGCTTCTATCTGGCTAGACCAGACATATCTTTGGATCTTGTACAACAGGTTCCTTTCTGTCTGAATGACTGAAGTCTGTTTCTTTATCTACTGGGTTTAGTGAAACTTTTTGTTTAAGTAGGTTCTACCCAAAAACCAACAAGAAGATTATATATATGGAATGCTTGCTTTCCCATTACTAGAGCTGGGTCGAATGGATGAGGCTGAGCAAGCTGCACGAAAAGGATATGAGATCAATAACAAAGACTACTGGACACAACACGCCGTAAGTAGAGATCATCTTAATTTATTTGATGAGATGGATATTGTTCTTCCTCATGCTTTTTCCTCTGTATTTTCCTGATTCTCCGTATCATTGAAATGTACTAGTAAGTATTAACTTCTAGCTTACATGGGAAATAGAGATATAGGTAACAACAAGATATCTTACCTAAATACTATAAAAAAATGGAACTTCTTGTCGCAAAAACCTTGGATAGCATTCCTAGTACTTAGTTGCTACTCTTTGTGCAGATTTGTCACGTACTTCAATATCAGTGTCGTTTCAAAGAAGCAGTGAAGTTCATGGAAGAATGTTCCCCTACATGGAACTCTTGTTCATCATTTATGTATGTATAAAAAGTGAATCCGGTGAAATTTAATTAATTCAAATTACATCTTTGATGTCTTAGGTGACTTTGTTCTATAAACGTGTAGGTTGACACATAATTGGTGGCATGTGGCTCTTTGTTACTTGGAGGGTCATTCTTCAATTAGAAAAGTGTTGGAAGTTTATGATAATCATATTTGGAAGGAATTAGAAAGAGCTGATGCCATTGCTGCAGAGGTAAATTAATTTTTCACCCTTTTAAGAATGAGCCAGGTTTTGTCATTATAAGGATTACTTGTCTTGCTCATTTAGGTGTACTTGAATGCTCTGGGTTTGTTGTTGCGGGTGTACCTGCGGGACGAGCTTGATGTATTTGAAGGCCATCTAATGGACTTAGCACGCCGAGTGACGGATCAAGTAAGTTACAGTATATCTTCTTCAGAGTGAAACCTTAAATCGAACTAAGAATATTGTGATTATTACATCTGTCTGGAAGTAGTAAATTTAGGGGTGTGTGTACATAGCACATGGCAGTGACACCATGAAGTTTCTGGATAGGAATCGTCATTTCACAGATTGCAAGTGATGTTGTTCTCTCACAGTCAAATATGATTGTGGAACAAAAAACCAAAACAGTTTTGTATTATCTTCTTAAGCATATGACTTTCTTGTTAGAACGATTTCGTGTAACATGTTTAGCACTGGTCCTCGCTTTAGGTGTGCTGTTTTCTGTTGATGGGAAATTACTATCTAGAATTTTCTGCACCCTTTGGGGTTTTACAAACTGAAACGATCTTATTCATTCTATAAATGGTCTTTGTTAGGTGTTCTGTTTTCTGCTGGTGGAGAATTAGTTAATGTCCTGTCTGAATTTATTCTGAAAATGCGCTTTCAATGTTTCATGAGCACTAGTGTCAAAGTATCATCATTATGCAAACATTATTTTTTCAATATTATGTGGTGCAGTATCTAATTTTGACATTTATATGTGCATATATAGGTCAATTGGTATTTAGAGTGGCATCTTGATGTGTTGATAGTATGGGCCTTAGCTAAGACCGGGGAACTGTCGAAAGCAGAAGATCTACTGAAGGGATTGAAATCCAGGTAGAGGGGATTCATTTTTTTCTTTCATAGTGTAACATGTACTCAGGTATTTACTTGATCTCAATTTTGCGCTCGTTGTGTAGGTTTTCTAAGATGACTGAGAAGAAACAAAAAGCAATGCACCGAGCAGTTGCGGTATGTTCCTACTTATTTTATCAGTGACGCTTCGTATGCAATTTTTTTGCATCACCCATATTCATTGAGTAGCCACTATGGAGGGATGTTGGTATTAATTTGCGCTTGTTTTTTTCCTGTTAAGAGGATAATAAACTTTTAACCAGGCTGGGCTCCTATTTTAATCAGTTGCGGTATATTGCATCTATTATAGGCTGTATTGTTACTCGATACTAAAATTACGCGTCGTTGGAAATTTTGTTTTCCTTTGCCTTTTGAAAATGGTTGACAAATGGAAGGAGCGTCATTTTCCAGCTTGCAGAATCCTTGTACGAATATGGGAAGGGTAATGAACAGCAAGCATTGGATTTACTCGGTCTGAATTTTGATGCTAGTGATTGTAAGGTATATAATCGTTGAATTAATTTCTTTCTTTTTCTTTTTTTGCAACAACTCTAGATTTTATAATTTAAAAGATTTTATTTTTTGGTAGATTATCGGGGTGTCTGATGAACAAGCTGATGTATTTAAAGAAGTCTGGTACATTTTGTTACTAAATACTGGACAAGCTAGCAAAGGTATTTCATCTCTTTTCTCTCTTGGTAGTTTTGAACTTTATGGTGGTTTCTCTAACATTTTACTCAAATTGCAGCTATCGATGTAATGGAGGAGCGGATCAAGAAGAGGGAAGGTGCTCCTTTCATGTGGCGCCTGCTGGTATAACTCTCTTTACCAGTAACATCATTTTACTCGCAAAACAAGATACGATTCTTATAATTTTTCTGGCAATACTATTTTAGGAGAGAGGCTATACCATGTTAGGGAGGGAGGAAGCTTCGGTTGTTGATGACAGGGCAAGGGGATTAGAAGCTGCATACTTTGCTTAGCGACATGAACAAAGCTCAGCTAACAGTTAGTTATCTAGAGGATGTTTAGATTTCAGAAGTGGTGCCAGGGGCAGTGTTGTAATAATCAAGTTCGATTATAGTAATCACTGATGGGAAAATAATGAAGTGTGTTTAAAAACTAGGGAAAAGAAGAAGATGTGAATTCACCTTATATTTGTATCAAGTCATTATATTTGTAATTGAGTTAAATAAATTATTATATTTTTCTATTTGATTTATATTAGTTATTTTTTTTTAAAAATAGTTATACTTTATTTGTCATGTAAAAAGTACTGACTTAGAAATTAAATTTAAAAATATGAATGTAAAAAATTGACATCTAAAAACAACCAAATAAATAAATTAAGTGCATAAGAATGGTGGTTTATTATTTTAATTTTATTTAATATTTTATTACTAAAAAAAGGAATATTATTTCCATCTCACTTAATTTTTTATTTTTGGATATTTTGATCCTAATTTTATATTTTTTAATGACTTTTATGTTACGTCATTTAAAAAAATATCATGAAGTGCACAAATGCAATTGATTTATTTATCTCAATTATAAATATAGCGTTTTATTTTAACATATGATATAAATATAGAGGGTAAATCTTATAAATTAATTGTGGTGGATCCGGTGTATCAAAAAAAAAATTCCCCCATGTAAAAAATAAAATGTATGAACGAGTGTTCAAAAACTTTGGTGCAAAAATGCCATATAGATTACTAACTTCATTATAACCTAACTTGAAATTGGTTACCGGTCAACCACCAGAGAAACAGTACCAAAAGTACAAAGCAGTAAAAATGAGAATTGAAATAAAAAGAGGGGAGCATTTATAAAACATGCTATTGACAAATTTGACATTCTTCATTATATAATTTTCTTTTTTTCGAATATGGTCAGCATAAAGATAAAAACGTGACACTTCCCAAGTCAAAATTTCCCACACACGTGCACACCACACGTGATCTCAATCAATCGATCACCCTTCGCCCACGTACGACACTCTCTCTCTCTCTATGAAATTATTCGCCCACCCGTGAAAACAACCCGACTTGTCGGGTCCGAATCCTTTTCAGCTCCTCCACAATCTCCTTCGAATCGGGCCTGTCATCCTTATCCGCCGCCACACACCGGAACGCCAGCTCCGCCACCGCATTTACGCCCTCAATCGCCGAACTCTCACCCAACAAAACTGGATCCACCACCTGATGGAGGAGGCCGATTTGGATTTTGGACACTACCAGATCCGCCAACGCCATTTCTCTTCTCTCCCTTCTCTGGTCCACCGCCCTCAACCCGGAAATCAGCTCCAAAAGCACAACCCCAAAGCTGTACACATCGCTCTTTTCCGTCAACCTAAACGACCGGTGGTAATCCGGATCCAAATAACCCGGAGTACCCTGCGGCCCGGTCCAGACATACCTAGACGACGACGAAGAAGTAGAATTAGACGGCGTCGTTTCCAGCAGCCGCGAAAGCCCGAAGTCACCGACTTTAATCCTCATATCTTTCTCTACAAAAATGTTCGCGGACGTCACGTCTCTATGAACAATCGCCGGCTTCACTGCGAAATGCAAATACTCCAAAGCCAGCGACGTCTGCAACGCAATCTCTAACCTCACCTGCCACGTCAGCGGCAACCCTTTCTGGCCGTGAAGATGGTCGGCGAGAGTACCATTCGGTACATAATCATACACAAGGAGCAATCCTCTCGGGTCGCTGCAATACCCATGGAGTTTCACGAGATTGGGATGATTTATAGACGATAAAATCAAAATCTCGTTACAGAACGATTTGGCCGAGAAGGAGGCGGCATGGTGACGTTTATGGAGGTACTTGACGGCGACGATTCGGTTATCTGGGAGATGACCTAAGTAGACCGATCCGAACCCACCGTCTCCGATTTTGCGAGATGGGTCGAAGCGGTTTGTGCATGATTCGAGTTGGTCGTAGGTGAAGACCGGTGGGAGGAGGCCGGCGGGGCGGTGGCGGTGGAGGAATAGTGTGGTTGGGTCTTCTTGATCTGTGGGATTAAACACGGTGGATCTGAAGATCGCTGCAATAACTAGAACTACAAGCGCCAGGCAGAAAATGGTGAAGATTGAGCAGAGAATGACAACTCGATTCCGATCGTGGCCGTGCATCCAAGGAGGGGCTAATCGGGTTTTGGATTGGGAACAGATGAATGATTGATGTGGGTCGGATGAATTAAAGCCGCAGATCCCATTCCTGGATTTGCAATCTCTGCAACTAGTGAAGTAGGGGTCTTGAGATTCGTCATACTCGAGTAAAACCCCATTTTTCAAGAAATCGTAGAGGTATTCAAGGACATCGGTTTGGCAGCCCTGTTCGGAGATGGGTCCGCGAGTGGTGGATGTAGAGCAGCCGTGGAGGAGGCGGATTGGGTTTTTGATGAGGGAGCAATGCCAGGGGCAGTGACTGCAGTTGGGGAGGGAAGGAGGGGAGCAGGAGCTGAGAACTGAGAGGCGAGAGCAGGAGGAGTCGGAGAAGCGAAATGGGGAGCCGGAGAGGTTGATTGGGTGGGGAGGGATGGTGGTGGAAGAGCAACGGGTGGTGGTGATGGGAGAGAGTAGGAGAGTGGAGGAGTTGGATTCGAAGTGGAGGAGAGCGAAGGAGAGGTTGTTGATGGAGAGAACAGAGTGAGGGGAAGAGCAGGTTAAGTGGAAAGAAGAAGGGTGGCCGCAGTTAGGGGAAGAAGAGAAAGGGAAAGGGAGATGATGAGTGGATGTGAATGGAGGGCAAGAAGATGAAGATTGGTTTGAAATGCAAATGTTGGCATTTACAGAGAACAAAAGTGTCAAGATACTCAAGAAGGAGAAGAAGAGGAGAGTAGGTATTAATGGAGGAAAAGTGAAGAAAGAAGAGTTGTGATGGTTGCTTGCTGATGTTCTTGCCTAGTTTATTGGAGTGTGGGTTTATTTTGATGATTTAGACTTTAGAGGAGGAGGAAGAAGAGGAAGAAGGGAAGGAGGAAGGTCACGTGAACAGAGGTAGAGTAAAGACAAGGAAGCTCGAAAAAGGAGGAACAATGGAGGAGGGTGGGTCAAGCCTGGAAGGTGTTTGTGGAAATTTCAATTTCAGAACTTTTGGGTTTCTTTTATCTTTTTATTTTCCATTTTTTATTTTTGTTTTTAACTGTGTGTGAATTTTAAAATTTGGTTTTTGGAATTTAACATCGCTTTCTTACTTTGAGTTGGGTCCTCAGATTCTGACTTCTGTGCTAAAAAAAGAGAGGGTAAACAGTAAACTGGAACTAAGTATGTATATGGGGGCAGGTGATGACCCCACCACCAGTTGAATACTAGTCTGCCTGCCAAGTGTCAGGGTAATATTAGGGATGGTAATTTCGTGGATATTCGTTCAATACCCACAATTATGGGTGGATATTATTCACATATTATGAATATTTTACGGGTACAGATGTGGGTATGGATAATGATTACTAGTTCTAATACCCGCAATATATATATAATATTTTAATATATAATATATTTTGATAGGATAATGCTTACCCGTTCCAATACCCCCAAACCCAACCTATTTGTTTTGCAGGCTGTAGCTTAAAAGCCCATTTTCATTGGCTAAAAAAAAATGCAAC
Organism: Viola odorata; assembly: GCA_963691705.1. Taxonomy (NCBI): domain Eukaryota; kingdom Viridiplantae; phylum Streptophyta; class Magnoliopsida; order Malpighiales; family Violaceae; genus Viola; species Viola odorata. The sequence goes on along the minus strand of OY829543.1, from coordinate 37,617,197 downwards.
AGAGATGGAACGTTGTCGTTCCATTTACTTTCTTGCTTCAAACTCTACCAATCTACCTCCCTACAATAATTCCCGAACGAGCAAAACCTAGGTTTTCTTTTGTTCATCCATATTCAATTTTCATCTATTACTGAAATGAGACGAAGAGGTCAATAAATTGGGAGAGCAGAAGCGGCGGCGGCGGCACAATACTGTTTTATTTCGGTAAATGCAAGTTCATTTGTTTCCTCTAGTTAATACTCTTGTTATTCCTTCTTTTGGGTTTTGCTTGCTTTCGTTTTAACTTCTATCTTCCATGACAGCTAAGGAAAATTGTGCTTTGCGATGTATTTCTCCTACCTGTTACGAGCTTATCTACAGAGTGATCCGGTGAGTGAGATTTTCAATATGGGTTCTCTTTGTTGGTATGGGGACATAGTGGGTTAGTTTTATTGTGCAATTGGTGCAAGATGATTCAGTGGAGGTGAACTGTTACTTAATTACTACAAGAGCAATATGAAAGATGGAAAACTTAGAACTTGGTGATCAGGCCCACCCTCTATGGTTAAATTTTTACCGTCATGGCTAAAACTAAGTAGTTAATCTGAATTCTATTTATTACCCTCTTTTGACTATTAATGTTTCCCAGAAATAACCAATCTACCTAAAATATTGACACCCTATTTTCCTACAAGCATCTCTAATGTAAGCTTAAAGAGGGTTTTTGGTTGTTTCATGTGCACGAATTGTTCTTCATTAAATCATTTTTAATTTACAGCTCCTTTTATGATTCTTTTTGAGAAATCAAATATAATACCATGAATTTTCCTTTAACATGTTAGTTTTAAACTAAGAGTGCGAACAAAAGTTTTTTGTGTAGAGCATCTTGAATTAAGAAAAAAAATATTGACACTACTTAATCTCAAAAAATAGGTAAGATTCACATTTGGTGTATGAAATTATTTCATGGACAAACTTCAGTAACTATTGTGTGTTGTTTCACTTTGTCAATTTATTTTAGGGGAAATAGTTTTTTACTCCCCTATACTATCGTCGATAAGTAAAAACCTCCCATGTACTTCATTTTTTCAATTACGCCTCTCCTGGACTACATTTTCCAAGCAAATTACCTCCTTCCGTTAAATTTAGCTGTTAAATCTAACAGATTACCTGCTACAACAGGGTTTTTTTAAACCTGTTGTAGCAGGTAATTATGTATTAAATAATATAATTAATTTCAAAATTTCAAAAAAAAATATATAATTAATTTAAAAAATCAGAAAAAAATTAAAAATTTCAAAAAAAGTAAAAAAAATTAAAAATTCCAAAAAAATTCCAGCTATATTTTTCTTACATTTTACTATTTTATTGAGAAAATAATTTCCAATAGAAATTTTCTAATTCTATTCATTTCAAACAAAACATTTTTAGAAAATTAGGATTACGAGAGAATCCTAGATTACTTAAGTTCAAACGCGGCCTGGGGTAATCAAGTTCACTCATCTCTGGTTGAAGTCGACAAATTACATTTTCCATCAATTTACCCAGTTTCACATAATCCTAGCATTTGTAAGATCAAGCCAAACCGAGTCAAACTATTAACTATTGTTTGGTTTACTTCTGCTCATATACCGTTATTATGGGATTCGAGTTTGTTTTCTTAGTTATGGTAGTAGAAGCAGTACTTGTAACAAATGGGATCCTACAGCTTCCCTTGAACTCAATCACCCATCTCTTATTCTGCTTGAAAAAACCAACAACAGGAATCAATTCAAACAGATCTTGGGTCAGCTTATGAGATACAACCTCACTAGCCAAACATTTCCAATGAGTAGGCTCATTTTGTTCTCAGCCATTTCATACCCAGAAAACTTGGATGTGGCAACTACCCTTTTCACTCACTTCACTCCATGTCCTAACATTTTCATTTACAACACCATGATTTCTACTCTGTCTTTACTGTTATTGCCAAAGACTCGATCTTTTGATGTTTACAAGTCTATGTTGATGTTTGATGTGTACCCAGATAAGAAATGTAGCTGGTGTGCACTCGATCTTTTTCTTTTTTGACCTTTATTTTCATCAAAATTCCTCTGCACAACCCCTCCCTTTATTCATCTTCTCCACCCACCATAACCACTCACCACCATTTTCCACCCACCACCGCCACCTCCCACCTCTACCCACCCACCCACCCACCCACCCACCCACCCACCCACCCACCCACCCACACCACCACTTCTCTCTTTCACCACCACTACCTCTCTACTTCTCCACCACCACTGTTCTTCACCGTTGAAGCAGATCTGGCGCACCACCACCACCACGAAGGAGAAGAGAAAAGAGTTTGATTGGGATTTATTTTCCTTGTATAAACAAAAATTAATGAAAAAAAAATGGGTGCCATAAATAAAACGAATTTAGCTAGTCTCCACCGTTGCAGTAGATCTGGCGCACCACCACCACACCACGTGCTCCTTCACCAGCTTCAGTTTGCCGAATCGGCAGTGTGGGATGGTGTTCCCACTCCGATTCTGGCGTTTCCAGCTGCTGGTCGTGGTGGCGATGGCGGGATTGGGTTTGGTGAAGACGGAGGAGTCATGGCTGTCCGGGTTGCAGGAGGGGTTGGCTGTGTCGACGACGGAGTAGTCACGACTGTTAGTTTGGTGATTGGGGCGGTGATGGAGGTCAAAATCGAGGGTCACTGAACAGACGAAGGTTGATTTGGTGGAATGGGCATAAGATTTGAGGAGAAGAGAGAAAAGAAAAAAAAATGGAAAAGAAAAAAAAAGAAAGAAATTAGAGAATAAGAAAATAAGAAGGCGTAGCAAAGGTGAAGAGAAGAAAAAGTAAATAAAGAAATAAAGAAGGTGTAGAAGAGGTGAAGAGAAGAAAAAGGAAAAACAAAGAAAAATGAAATAAATACCCATGACCGGCTATAGGAAGTGTTTTTAACAGATCCGTTAGTGAAAATGGACGGAAGGGGATTTTTGCCCGAAAATAGTAGTCCAGGGGAGACATAGTGCAAAAAATGAAGTACAAGGGAGGTTCTTGCTTTTCGACGATAGTATAGGGGAGTAAAAAACTATTTCCTCTTTATTTTATTAGAGTAGAACTTTGCTTATCTTTGCAATTTCTTGTTTGTAGATATAATGGAAAATCAAGAAAGTGAGCCTACAGTGGAGACAAGTCCCTATCCTTCGGTTTCACATAGTGGTACACTTGTGAGAAGTTTCAATTTTCCAGTTTCTAGTATTGGTACACCTATACCCATATCAACTTCTAATCCAATTGATCCAAATAAATCATCCACGCAACAAACAACACTAGAAGAAGAAGAAGAAGAAGATGACTCCAATTTAAAATTAGAAAAAAAAGAGACAAAGAAGTAATGTATGAGAACATTTTACAGAGGTGATGGTTGGTAATAAGATGAAAGCAAAGTGTAAGTATTGCAACAAGACATTGACGGGTGGGCATGGTTCCGAGACATCTCACTTGCATAGTCATGTGAGAAGTTGTCCAAGGAGACACTTGGTCACCTTTAATCAAAAGTATTTGACTGAAAATGTAAGTAAAAGTGGGAAGGAAGAGTTGACTTCAACTACATTTGATCCTAAAATTGCAAGAAAAGAGCTTGTGTACTTGGTTGTGATGCATGGACATCCCCTTTCTTTGGTGGATCAAATCAATTTCAAGAGGTTTGTTTGGTCGTTTCAACCACTTTTTAAGGTTCCCTCCCGGAATACTTTGAAAAGTGATATACTAGGGATGTATGCGAAAGAGAGAAGTAATTTAATGGAGTTGATTGAGAAAAATGAAAGTCGAATAGTCATCACCTCTGAAATGTGGACCTTTAATCAAAAGAAAGGCTTTATGGCTCTCACAATACATTTCATTGATCGCAATTGGAAATTGCAAAGTCAACTTTTAAGGTACTTTCATAACTTATATAAAATAGCTAGTTTATGTTTGCATTCAATATTGTTATTTTTATCTTACTAAGTGTTTATATCAACTATAGGATTTTATATGTGCCATGTCCGCACAACAAAGAAGTACTTTCTGAAGCTTTATTGAAAGCTCTTGTCAAATGAAAAATAGATGTAAAGTTGTCTACCGTTACTTTAGACAATTGCTCTACTAACGATGCTATGATGGTTGTGGTATTGGATGAGTTAAAGTCTCTGTCTCTGATTGCTAATGGGCTTTACCTTCATATGCGGTGCTGTGTTCACATTCTGAATTTGGTTGTACAAGATGGACTTGCAGTTATCAAAGAAGGTATTAGTGCAATCCGTGAGAGTGTTTCGTACTGGACGGCTACTCCAAAAAGATTTCAGAAGTTTGAAGGTACGTTTGTTAGTCCTAACAAACCTGCGAAAAGTCTTTCTCTTGATTGTCCAACTAGGTGGAACTCCACCTTTTTACTGTTGGAAACAACACATGTTTTCACTAGGATTAGAGTTACAGACACCGAGTGTAGAACATGTCTTGCTGTCATTAAATTACAATGGAAATTTGCTAAGGATATTTGTGCTAAACTGAAGGTTTTTTATGAAGTTACAGAATTATTTAGTGGCACACTTTATCCTACAACAAATGTGTATTTTTCTAAGATTTGTGACATGAAATTAAGATTGAGAGATTGGTTAACTTCTCCTATTCCTATTGTGTCAACAATGGCTAGTGAAATGATGGCCAAGTTTGTCAAATGTTGGGATGATGTTAATGTTCTTATGGTTGTTGCTGCAATACTTGATCCACAATACAAGATGAAATTGATTCAGTTCTACTACTGTGAGATTTATGGTGATTAATTATGTTGCGGAGGTTGAAAAACTTAAGAGAGTTTGTTATGATATGGTGAAAGAGTACAGTGAGAGAGGAGCAGATGCAACATTGGATCCATCTTTAGCTTTATTGTCAATGAATTCTTCCCAATCCAGTATGACTGAATATGATATGTTTGTGATAGAGTCCCAAACTGATTACACTCCACAAGCAATGCGTGAGTTAGATCTTTATTTAGAGGAGCGTGTCTTGCCAAGAACAAAAAATTTTAACATTCTCGTATGGTGGAAGGTACAAGGAGTTAAGTACCCCGACTTGAAAGGCAATTGCTCGTGATATTCTAGTTATTCCAATATCCACTGTTGCATCTGAGTCTGCATTTAGCACAAGTGGTAGAGTGATCAGCCCACATCGTAACAAACTTCATATAAGAACCATTGAAGCTTTAATGTGTACTCGTAGTTGGTTGTGGGCAGCTGAACATACAGGTACAATAATAAATATAACTTTATTTTTTCAGTTTTGTACTTATATATAAGCAATTAAGTATCTTATTTATTTATGTACTTACATTCTTAGGTGGTGGTGCCGCATGTCTAGATTATCATGACATTGGCACTGAAGATGATGATGGTAAATAAATTGAAGTTATCTTATTAATAAATTAATAAATAGTTCTCTTTTTATTACATTTATGTTAAGTGATTTTTTTTGGGTACTATGTATCTTCTACAGTCGATGACTAAATGGGAGAAGATTTTACTTTTCATCAAGGATTAATAGGGATATTAAATTGCAAGCCGGAGCTGTTATTTTTTTATTAAATTGTATTTTCCTATGAATTATGATTTCTTTGTTGGATTATTATGGATTATCATGTTGGATTAGTGTATCATATTATTGTGTGGTATTGTTATTAAATTAGATTGATTTTTTTTAGATATTAATTTGATTGAAATTTGAAATTCAACCAAATTTGTGGGTATCCGCGGGTTATCTGCGGGTACAATTACTCTTCCTTTACCCGTTCCATATGAATGCGGGTGCGGGTATAGATAGTACTTACCCGCCCCACTGCCATCCCTAGTAATGATTCCTTTTTTATTGTTGAGAAAATTGGTAATAATAGATTTGATTATTACTCAGATTATATGGATTAGGGATTCGGTGTTAATTAGAAGAGTCACAATTTTATATCCAAGCTTCTATAAAAATCAAACGCAATAGTCCAAGATACAAAATGAAATATAAGCAACTATGAATTTCCACTGCCCATTCGAACTTCTTCCTAGTATTTTGGATATCTTTCTGAATTGAATAATTGATGTATGTGAATTTTAATATAATTTTATTTCAAAATTAAATGAATTTGTTCGTAACTACAATTTTTTTTAGATTATCTAAACATTTAATACATCAAAAAGATTCAAATAAGCTTTTTTTTCTTGCTCGAGTCAAATAAAAAAATTCAAATAAGTCATTCAAAATGACCTAAGTAAACCTTAAAACATAATTCCATTCAAGTAGCTATCTAAATTTTGGATAATAGTTTGGTTGGGCGGTATCCAGAAATTTCTAAAGGGAACATTTGAAATTATGTCTAAAAATTTGAATAATTCAATTTCGAATATTCAAAGTTTTAAATTGATTTGTAGATCAATTGAAAATAATAAATAATAAATTATTCAATTTATCGATTCGTTTATATGATCTGGTGATATTAGACCCTCAAGGTTCATGGTAATTTGAAGTAAAAATAAAAATGGTAGAGAACTAGAGATGCATGTGTGTTGGCTATGGAGCACCGTGCCTTTCGATGCTTTCTCAGTTCTCACACCAGCGTGAAAAAGTTAGTAGTAGTAGCCTATTAGTATAATTTCTTTTAGCTTCCCATTATCTTCTCAATTGAGATTAATATTGTTCGAATTTTATTGAATTTTTAAAAGTAGACTCTTTTATCATAATTTTTTTTATTTTCAAAATTCTCGAAATGTTAATTAAAAATAAACATATTTTTTACAACCTGATCATAACTAATAATTTTTTTTTATAGACAAATGTTGATAGAAGTACTAGTGCGAGGGTTCTTCCTAATTCCATGAGCCTAAGCTCACTCGAAAATGTCAAATATGATTAAACAACTGTTATATAATCATACAGTTAAAAATTGTAGCATAAAAGTATGTAAAACAAGTTCTACCATAAGTTGCCTATAATTTTAAGAAAATGTTTGGGATAAAAACTATTTAACAAATAAAATTGTACAAACTAATGTGTCAAGATATGATTAGAGTTTATCCCTTCCTAATTAGGTTATGTTATTATTTTTATTTAAATAAATAACTACCAAATGAACGTGGAGATGACATGTGTATTTTTTGTATAAAAAATTGTAAAAGTATTTATATCTTTAGCACTGCTCTAATTTTAATTGTGTATTTGTGTATTGTTTGTTCTCAGAATAGGGGATGTTGATTTAGCAAGCTTCAATTGGTTGTTTGTCCCTCGAAATTTGGAAAGAAAAAAAAACACTTTGATGTTCAAGTTAGTATTCCCCTAAGGTGAATTGTGAAGAAAATAGAGAGCAAAGTATGTAAAAGTTATGAAGGGGTTTAGAAGTTGTTACGAAGTTGAGTTTAGAGAAGTCCTTTAGAGCTATATTTATACCCTTCGATAGCTAAGGATTGGAGTACCAAATATAGTAGGAGATCTAGGGGTTTAAGGACTTTCTATATCAAGTATGAGTAGTATTAGGAGCATTAATTATATTCTTTAATTAGGTCAGAATGAGAATACTTTCTTCTTACTCAAAGTAGAATTGTCTGACTTGGAGTGCGCGACAAACATACTAACTTCATTTCCAGTCGTAAGGTGGTGGAATTGACTTTGGTAAGAAAAATTAAGTTCTTGTCCAAGTACATTGTTCTTTCCCAAACGGGTGGTAGGGCAATATGAGTGTAAGTCATAGCCTGGTAACACGATTCATATTTGTCTGGTGTGTTGAGCTAGGAAATATAGTCCTATTATTCTAGGTACTAACAGTGTATAATCTTATAATTAAAATTTTAAAAGTTTTTTTAGAATTTTCCTCAAAATAATTGTAGGTTGGTAGCCACTATAAGTTGAATTTGGCTCTTCTAATGTTGCTTATAACATTGGATAGTTCAGATTAAAAGTCTAAATAATTAGATGACATGGCTATTGGATTTCATTAAAACCACCGTTAACTTGTTTTTGTTAATTTTTTTTTAGTTAATTATTTGCCCTCCCTCTTCGTCTTCCTCACTCTTCATCTCCTCTTCCTGCTCCACTCTCCTCTCCGCGCTCCTTTATGATCTATTCCTCAACACCTTCACTTCTGACCCCTCCCTTCGCGCCACAACTATTACCTATCTTCGCGCCGCATGAAAGCGTGACCCTACTTGCATGTCATTCTCCCACTGCTTGCTCAATTACAAAGGATTCTTGGCTTGCCAGGTATTTATGGCAATTTACTTAGATAATCAACTGAGATTGATAATATTCTGCGTTATTTGTGAGTTTTTGTTCGAAGTATTTGTATAATCTCTTATTAAATTTGTGCTTGATTCATCTGCTGTTTTCCTTTGGAGATTCTGACTGAGTTCACATCTTTACGATCTGTCATTCGTTCTTGTAGTGCTATTTGTTCAAGTCTTATGAATTAATAAACTAAGTAGTCTTGTAATTGTTGGGATCGTTGTTTTATCTATCAAAATATATTTGATTTATTGCCTCAAATCATAACTGCAGATTCTTGCTTGTATGAAAATTATGTTCTGTTAAACTTCTACAACTACTGTGCTGGCTCATTCAGGGGAAAGTATTGATTTTACTTTTTGTCTTTCATATTTAAGAATAAAGTTGATGCCCTGAATAGAGGCATGGAAAAATCAAGAACTGTGGATGATGTAAGTGATAAAACAAAACCCTAGAAGTTGGCTGAAATTGTGGACCATGGTGACTGCCGATTAGTTACCCTTCCAGACACCACTGATACTACCAGCAAGGTGTGTTCAATTCTTCTATTATAATGGTTTTTTGTTTCATGATTGGGTAGCTTACAAGCCTGCAACTGTATCACTGATAACTAAGTAGTTAGACTTCTATATACAAATTCTGGTGTGGGAATTTTGGCATTGGGATCAAATGGGGTTCAGAAGCTTTGGAAATGGCCGCGCAATGAACAGAATCTGACAGGAAAGGTAATTTCTGACTAAGAATGGGTTTCTGTCTTTTCCTTATTCTTTGCACCTCTTGCTAGCCTTATTTTTTCTTTTCTTTGAGGCACTTTTTTTTCCATTTGTGAATGAGTTTTTGACACTAGTGAATGTTTAAAGGCAACTGCCAATGTCGTTCCACAGCATTGGCAACCAAATAGTGGTCTTCTTATGACTAATGATGTCTCAGGTGTCAACCTTGAAGAAGTAGTCTAGTGCATTGCACTGTCAAAGAATGATTTGTATGTAATGTCAGCCACGGGTGGGAAGGTGTCACTCTTTAACATGATGACATTCAAGGTATTCTTTTGTTTGCATCCCTGCATGTCTTGGAGCCTACTCATTAAAGTGGGAACTTCTAATATTTAAGGCACTTATTAATCCATTCCATTAAATCATTGGTGATTGCTGCTCTAGGGATCGATATCATATAGCCACGAAGAAGGACAAATAATGGCTACTTTCCAAAACTGGATATTCTGCTATAGTAGGACGCACCTAAATGTAGTCACCGGCAGAAACTTTTGTTGTAATTTTTGGGATGCTATTTTATCTGGGGAGTTCAAGACTTGTTAATATCTTCTTAAGTTGGGATCATTCCCTTGATGTATTTCTTCTTTTCTACTCAAAATAAAGAATAAAGACTCGTTAATTTCCTGACTTGTTAATACCTAGATTTCATTTTGTTTTTAATTAGTCAAGGTGACAATTGCCATTTGAGTCCAGGAAATGGAAGACAGATGGGCAAGGACTACTCATAGTTTTTCAATTCCACTTGTCGTAGTTAGAGATAAGCTCCTTTCATTTATATAGCAGTAATTCTGTCGCTTTAGCTATCTGTTAATATCAAAATGAAACTTTTTGTTCATAAATCAAAACACTCGCAATAATAGTCGGGAGCCATGAAAGTTTCACAAGATAAAAATTGAGGTTTGGATTCAAGTTTTTATCTGCTGTGATGGTAAATTATTGCAATCATGAACAAATACAACATCTCCCTCATTATGCAACTCCCCGAGGTGATGTTGAAGTTCCGATTTTTGGTCAAATGTACCCGCAAATAAGAACTTAATTATGTTCCATATGCAGTTAAGTAATTCCCTGTGTACTTTCATCAATGTTAATGACATGGGTTGGTTCACCATTTATGCCCTGGAAATAAACATAAAAAATTTAATCAATTCTAAATTATTTATGCAAACAGTAAAAAATATTAACTTATTTATTTATTTATTTTTCAAAACTTACATTATTGTAGCTTGAAGCTTGAGAGGACGAACCAAAATTAAATGGATTCTCGCGGTTGATTGGTCTAGTATTGCTCATAGCCTAAATATAGTTTAAATTAGTAATGTGTCTCTAAGAATTTAATAAGACAAAGCACCAATTGATCCATTGCGAATTATTTACCATCAATAATGCAATATGAGTATTTGACACTCTTTCGACTTGACTTGAACTCATGAATGTCATAGCATTAGAGGCTTTAACAATCTGGTAAAAAAAATACCACAGTAATGTAGTTCGATTCACAAAAAAAGAAGAAGATTATGAACAAAACAAGTACCTCAAATGATTGACTCTCTAGAATAGTTTTCTTCTTTTTCCTTGTAATCTTTGGTTGTTTTTCCACCCAACCCTTTGGCCTTTTTCCACATTTTTTTCTAGTTCTCTTCTTCAAACCTAATATTCTGAGCCAACAATTCTTCAGGTAAGTTCCCATCGCCATTTAAATGATTATTATTGGTATCAATTTCATTAAAATCAGAAGCAACACGACTTGTACAGATGTTTTCAATTTCTTGGCTTGTATTGTGAAGGACATTATTTAACAATTCATAGGCCTCCTCATTTTTAGATGCTCGATAGGCTAACTTGATCAATTTAGGACATAAATACTTATAACGTCTAGAGGCTGCCAATTTAACATCAGCAAATACTTCTTCCCTAAGTGCATCTTGTACACTTACATTCTTAGCTCCTCTTGTCCATCTCTTTAGAATGTAAATGTCAGGAACATGTTTTATATCCATAACATCAAGAACCTTCAAAGCATGAGAGCATAAGATGCCAAATGTATCAAACTTTTTGCAACTACAACAAACAGTTTTTTCATGTGCATCACCAATTACTCTATACTCTCCACCCTTTTCATACATAGCAACTGTGAACTCACAAACTTGATCGCTCTCTTGACGATTTTTTATGACAGCTGCTAAAGATAAATCATACTCCTCCTGAAATAGTTCAAACACCGCTGGAGTATAAATATGTCCCATTTGTTTTAACAAAGGTGAGTAGTGCATTTTCAATCTTGGTAATTTTTGCCTCGAGTTGTACTCAGCTTTCAACTCGTTGTATCTCTTATCCTCCACAACTCTTTCAAAGTTCTTAAAGAATTGTATAATGTCTAAGTATGATTTCAAATGATATTTTAAATCTCCATTAAAACTTTCACTGAGTTGTGTACTTTGCATACCTAAAGTATAGGTATTTTTCATGTAACACTTAGCCCACTGTTCTTTCCTCTCATATATGTGATGCAACCAACTATTTTGTTGAATTTTGTAACTAATGAACATCTTTTCCCATGCTTCTTGGAATTCATTTTCTTCCTCATAATGATACATGCATCTATTAAAATCCTTGAGCAAATGAGATCCTTCTTTCAGTAAATTTCCTAAATGCTTTATAGCATTTTGCATGATATGCCAAAAATATAACCCATGGTATGTCTTTGGCATTACTTTACTAAGTGCACTAGCCATTGCAAGATCTTGATCAGTAAAAATAGATCTTGGCCATTTTCCTTTGTGTGCTTCCAAAAAAAAATTAAATAGCCACTCAAAAGATGCACCAGTTTCATCATACAGAAGTACAACTCCAAAAATTGTGATTGCTCTATGATGATTAAATCCAAGAAACACACCTAGAGGTCTAAAATCTTTATTTGTGTTGTATGTCGTGTCAAAAGTAATCACATCACCAAAAAATGCATAGTCCATAATCATTCTTGCATCAGCCCAAAAAATGTTTGTAATTTGTTCATCATCATCTAATTGTTCACATGATGGACTTATGATTTTTCTTAATTTTTTACCTTTTTAAAGATTAATATCTAGTTCTTTTTCAGCTCATATTTTATGAGTGTCGTCTCAATAATAATTAACTTATCGGGAAAAAAACAATGTGGTTTTGCTGTTTCTTTCTTCTTTTTCTTTTAGAAAGAAAAGAGAGTTGGACATTGAAAATTTATTTTGTGCCATTTTTGTTTAACAACTGGTAAGGGCTGTTTTTTTTTCCAGAAAACATTTTTCATAAATTAACAACTATCCGTGATGGATGCGCAGAAGATTAAAAACCATTTTAATTTTTACTGCGTATGTCAAAGTGTCATAACATAATCAACATTGATTATGGACAATGGTAAGCAACTTGTTCATTTTTAATTAAAATTTCGAGTTCGAATTTTGGAAATGAAAAAATATCATATGGGGAGAGTCACCATCTTTTAGGAAACTGATAAAATTCGAACGAGATTAGTATGAATTGAGAGTATACCGGAGAACCAATACCATAGCAAAAATGAGAATATTTGCTTGCCCTTTCGAACTTTCGGTCAAACTCAATTACCTTTTCTCAAACTAAAAGAGTTTTCAAATACCCTCTGAACTATTTAGATACTTCAAATTAACCCATTAATTAACTTTTTCATCTAAATTAAAATTTAAACGTGTCCCGTGAGTCATCATGTCTATTTTAATAAAAAATGACTCGTTTATAAAATTAATTAATTTCTTTTTTTTCCTAAAGAAGATGACGGTGTAAAAAAATCAATTATTTAGATATTATTTTCTTTTTTTAAGTTAATTGTTTATAGTAATAAAGTATTTAAGTTTTTTTTAAAAACATGAATAAGATTCGAATCTAAGTTCAAGACCCTACTCGTAACTATGTCTGACCACAAATCAGTTGCATGGTTATTGAATTTAACTTTTATTATTACGTAAATTAGATGATTTTTGTAGGGCGATACAAAATTTCATTTTAATAGTTTTTAAAAAAAAAATCAGCGAGATTGAGTTAGTTTATAGGGCGACACAAAATTTTATTTTAATGGCCTTTTAAATTCTTTCCAACGAGACCAAGTTTATCCTAAAGGGAATTAAGTAAATTTAAATTTAGATGATAATAATTAGATAGGTTAGTAAGCTTATAATCAGTTAGAATTTACTTTATTTTCAAAATGTAAATAAATACAAAAATAATTTTTTAAAATATTTTAAAGAATTTACTTTCTAAGCTTTTAATTTTCATTTCTAATTTTATTAAATGAGTTATTTATAAATAGTTTGAATGAAAAAAAAATGATGCGTTAATTTGAAGCATCTAAATAGTTTAGATAAGTATTTGAATAATATTTTAATTCGAAAATGATATTTGAGTTTGATTGAAATTAAAAAAAGGGAAGGGTAAGTAGATACTCGTAGGAGAAAAAAATAAAAAAGAAGGGGCGCCACCAATTACAATTAACAAGTGTGTGATGCAATTTAAAAGTCCAATCTAACATAGGTAGGGGAGGAACTAAGAAAAAATTAATTATAATATAAATTTTAAATGGATCCGGCCCTAAAATTTGTTCTTTATCAAATATAAGCTGGAACACGACGCATAAAAAACTTTCCTACTTTCAAGTTTCAATACAGGAATTATAGTGATTCTAATTTGCACTGCCGGAGTTTTGTATGTTCTTTTTTTGTTTATGGACAAATAATTTTATAGGATTAACTCGATAAAGAGTAATCAAACTCTTGAATCTGAATATTGAGAATGAAAAAAACTATATAAAAAGAATCATCATTTTTTTAGTGTCCGATAAAATTCAAATGAGATTAGTTTAAATTGAAGAAAAAGAAAGTTTACTAAAGAGAACTAAAATATCTCATACCATGCACCCTTTGAAGTTTATAGTAGCTAATTTTTTTAATTTATATATTAGTCAAATATAGAAAAAAGAGAATATAAAAAATAGTATGCATAGGCATGCCTGGCAATGCGAGGCACACAATAATTGTCAGTAGAAGAATGCAAAGTTTGAGGCCTTTCTCAAATCGAAAAGACGAGGAGAAAAATGAAAGGGTCGTGTGTCACGGCTTCCAAGTAAGTTTCAACGCATGCATTCTGCTAGTCTTAGGGCCAATACTTATATTAAGTTACACCCTATTCCAATTGAAATTCCAATCATGTCTATATAAATATTAAATATATATTTAATTTATTCATTCTACATGACGATGCTCATCTTTTTTCCCCACATAAAATCATTATTTATTCTACATGCTTTCGTAATCTTGCACACTAAATTCAGTAACGAAACTATATAGTAGCATAGAACGAGTGTCTACACAAAATTTTCCATTTCCAATTCCTATATTGTCTTGTTCTCTTCTTCTTTTTTGTTCCTTAATGGATTTTTTTACTAAAACCAAAGTGGTCAAGCTCCGGAGTCACGTCGGTAAATACTTAATCGCCGATGAAGACCAACAAACCGTCCGGCAAACCCGAAACAACAACTCGCGGAGAGAAGCAAAATGGTATGTGGAAATCATGCCACACAGAAACGGCGTCGTCCGCCTCAAAAGCTGCCACGGAAACTACCTAACAGCGTGCGACATGTCGTTTCTTTTAGGAATGACCGCTAAGAAAGTCATCCAAACCTCGCCGGTAAGTATCACCGATCATGACTTGAACATCGAGTGGGAGCCCATCAAAGATGGGTTTCAGGTCAGATTGAGGAGCTGCCGGGGCGGTACGTTCTTGCGCGGAAACGGCGGGCCGCCGCCGTGGAGGAATTCGGTGACCCATGACTATTGGCTCGCCGGCGCGACGCAGAAATGGGTTCTCTGGGATGTGGAGGCGGTGGAGGAATCGGAGACGAAGAATTTGGTGAACTACTTGTCGTCTATGTCGGCTTTCTTGTCGGTTGATGATCATGTTCTTGATGCATTTTCAGATGAGTTTAATAATTATAGTAGTTCCGAATGGAGTTCGCCGGTTCATTCACCGGTTTATGTCAAATCAGCGTCGTTTAAGAGTCCAAGGTTAACTCTGATTAAGTCCTTGTCTCCAAGGTTGTCAACGCCAAACAAGGTACTGTGTTTTTAATTTTCTACAACAGTATTTTTGCGAAGTTCTTCCCTTTTAATTGACATAAACCTTAATCTGTCTTACATTGTGAGTTGAAAAGAGTGGTTAATAACTTTCATCGGATGAGTCTACCATATATATTTGTATTATTGTTAAAATTTATTTCTATGCTATTATTTATTTATTGTTTTTTTGAATTTTGGTTGTGATGAAGAACTCCTACAACAATGGCATGGCAACTCAGAATGGAATGGAGATTGAGAAACAACCAAAGGTTGTTATAGATGATTGGGCAAAGGCATTTGGTGGATCAAAGAAGAACCGGGTCATTTGTTTTGGTCCGCTTATATCCGCCAATCCACTTTATAATAGACGCAAAGGTCAATCCTAACAAAAATGCATTTCATACTATTATTTAATTCATTTTGGGGTGATTTTAACTTACATATTCACTCATAATTATTAATAATAGGAACAATACCAATTGTAAATATATTTGTTTTTCTTATCTATTGATTTAGGATTAGTCACAATAGAGCATCTTCGCGAGCTTAATGAGAAGCATGTGAAGGAGCTTCGTAAGCGCGACGAACAACTTCATGAGCATGATGAGAGGTATGCGAGAGAGCTCAAAGTTCTTGAAGAAAAGGAGAGAAATGAAAGGGAACAAATGGAGAATAGGTTTCGTGCAGAGATTGCAAACTTGTGTGAAGCCATGGTTATTCATGGTCATGGACTTTCTTCCTCTCCTGAAACCAACTCCAAGGTTTGACTTCTATTAACTCCTCTCTTTTTTTTTGGAATTTATTTTTAATGTTTATTTGAGCATGCTTACAATTGAGATTTATTATTATTTCCTCGAATAATATTATTTACATTAGGTTCATTGATATATGTATTAACGGGGCGGGTGTGAGTTGCCTCGTATTCCGTCAAATCGGGGTAGGTAATCTCTATACTTAAAATACTAGTATTCAATATTCGGAGCAAATCAACTCGGACCGGGATACCCATAACTTCTTGTTAGGTCGGGTCAAGTTGGTATGTCATGTGGGCCTTGGGCCTTTCGATAACAAAAAATAAATTAGAATGAAAGGAGAGCCCAATTGCCGCGGGCTTCTCCCAGTTTCAAGTTTCAACACAACATATTCTCGTCTCTAAAACCTTCTAGAGCGAAAAGACAAATCAACGACGGGAAGAACGGGTTAACCCCCACGCGTCATTAAAATATGAATTGTAGTTGAATAATAAGTGATTTTTTTACAATTATTTAGTTCATATTTCAATTTCGAACTGTGTGGAAAAATTACTCCTTTTAAGTTCGACGATGTATGAACGAAATTAATATAGATAGTGACCGAAACAAAAATACCTTAATCTTCACCTTCCTGCGCGTCCCGCCGAAACTCCTCAGTAATTTTGACAAATTGTCTGCTAACCCTACTGCCTCGAACTTTCCCGTGATCCATAAAAATACTGACCAATAACAATAAAATATTAAGACAAATTAGTCCCCTTTCAAACAAACATTAAGACCAATTAGTCCTAAATCCCAATTTCGTCCGCTCTCCTCCGCTCCTCCTTCATGCTTTCTTAATACCCACATGAAAAACCAAACATAATCAACCTTTACAATCTAATCATTAATTAATAATTAATTAACCAAAACTACTTTTAAATCATTAATTAATTAATTTTCTCTCCACTTTCCTTCTCTCACTCCACGTCCACCCTCTTTTTATTTCCCCCAATAGTAGTTGATCAAACGAGCACTCTTTATTTGTCCACCTATTTCTTTTCCCTTTCCAATTTAAAAAATAAAATCCATCAATGGAATTCTTTACCAAAACCAAGGTAGTCAAGCTCCGCAGCCACCTCGACAAATATTTAATCGCCGACGACGACCAAGAAACCATCCGGCAAACCCGACGCAACTCCTCCAGCAGAGCAGCGAGATGGTATGTGGAAACCGTCGAGAACAAGACCGGCGTCGTCCGCCTCAAAAGCTGCCACGGAAAATACCTAACAGCCAGCGACGTGCCGTTTCTGCTAGGTATGACCGGTAAGAAAGTCCTCCAAACCACGCCGGATAAGATCTCCGACGACTGGAACATCGAGTGGGAGCCCGTGAGAGATGGGTTTCAGTTGAGGCTCAAGAGCTGGTGCGGCACCTTCTTGAGGGGCAACGGCGGGCCGCCGCCGTGGCGGAGCTCGGTGACCCACGACGAGCCGGTCACTGGCGCGACGCTGAAGTGGATTCTATGGGATGTGGAGGCGGTGAAGGAATCGGAGACGAAGACGACGGATTTGGTGAGCTACTTGTCGTCCATGTCGACTATCTCGTCGGTTAGTGATGATGTTCTGGATGCGATTTCCGACGAGTATAACCATAGTTCGGAACCGGGTTCGCCGGTTTCTGTAAAATCGGCGTCGTTTCATACTCCAAGGTTGACTCTGATTAAGTCCATGTCTCCAAGGCTGTCACCGCTCAAGAAGGTACGTGTTTTCTTCAACTTGGTTATTACTTATAGCAACTTGGTCTAATTAATTATTCCTTGGATTTGACGACCGATTTTGTTTAGGTTAGTTAGTTATTCCTTTAATTCTTTCCTTACCATATTACAAATTAGCCACAACTGGAGAAAAGTTAGTGGGAGCATAAAACGACGCTCCCAATTAGTTAGTTTTTGTTGAATTTATTTATAGAATTCCAATTTTACTAAAGAAATTACGGTAAACTTTCCCAGTGTTGTTATGATGATGATGATAAATGTTAATGTTTGTAAATTACGAATTATTAGATTAGGTAACCGCTCAAAGATTGAAAGAATTTATTTTTCTGAAATCAACCATATTTATTTACTTAATTTCTTAATGTAGAGACGTGAGAGGGGCAAGAGGCTATCAACCCTTTTCCATTATTGAAAAGAAAAGAAAAGAACTCCTAGCTCCTATTGTAGTGTTCTTTCACAAGTTTGTACTCCCTCCGTCATAAATTAGATGTCGTTTTACTATTTATGCACGTATTTTTAGGAGGCTGAATGACTTACTATTTGACCCCAAAAAATTCTGTATTTTTTTTGAACATACGTTAATGATTTACGTATGTTCACAAAAAAGTACAAAATTTTTTGGAGTCAAATAATGAGTCATCCAAATCTCCTAAGGAGACGTCCATGAACAGTAAACGACATGTATTAAAAGCCAGAGCTAGTACAATAAAAGAGTTAAGAGAGAGAGAAAACGACACACGCAAATTACTAGTAGGGGACCTTGAATTCCACTTCTTATATTGATAAGATCATAAGAGTGTAAGATGCAGATCACGTGTCTCATTTTTTATAAATAATTTAGAGTATTTTGTTTTTCTTTCTCATAATCTTCTCTTGGTTACAACTTTTTTAAGGAAAAAAAATACCTCAAGTTTTCTTAAGATTGTATTAGCCACGTCGTAATTTCCGTGGCCCAGCAGCAGCCACTACTGACCATCGTCATCGTCATCGTCTTCCTTCCACGTCACCAGATGATAAATATCTCCAAATTTTCAACGCTTCTCATGTCAAAGTGAAACCCACGGCCACGACACCTAACTCAAAACTTGCAGTACCTATTGTTCCTTACCCGGTACGATACTCAATCTAATTTCGCTTCCCGTTTTCATTTTTCTCCAGTCCGATTCCAACCTCTTCCGTTCCGGAATGGAGTTCTTCCACAACGCTAAAGCCGTCCGCCTCCGCAGCCACCACGACAAGTACCTCCACGCCGACGAAGATGAAGAATCAGTGACCCAAGGCCGAAACGGATCCTCCAAGAATGCTCGATGGATCGTGGAGCTTTTACCCGGATCCAATGATGACCCACCTCACATCATCCGTTTGAAATCCTGCTACGGCAAGTACCTCACCGCTTCTAACCAGCCTTTTCTCCTCGGCATGACCGGTCGGAAAGCGGTCCAGAGCTTGCCCAGAAGGCTCGACTCGTCGCTGGAGTGGGAACCCATCAGAGAAGGAGCTCAGGTGAAGCTCAAAACCCGGTACGGCAACTTCTTGCGGGCGAACGGTGGGTTGCCGCCATGGAGGAATTCGGTTACCCATGATATACCTCATCGGACCGCCACGCAAGATTGGATCCTGTGGGATGTTGACATTGTTGAGATTCAAGTTCAGTCTCCTTCTGGTCATGAAGGTGTGGGTCAAGAGAAGAAAACGGCGGAGGCGCCGCCGCCGCTGCCGCCGCGCATTGATCATGTGGATTCTTTGGATTTTGGATCTGATTCACCTTCCTCTGCTTCTGTCAGATCCAGCTTCTCAAGACAAGAGGTACCCATCTAAATTGAATTGCTTTTTAGGATGAGAAAACTCAATTTAAGGTACTAAAGTTGCAGTCTTTGAAACTTTTTCTTCTTTTAACTGCTTTTAGGATGAGAATGCGATCTAAAAAGCTCAAATTTAGTTCCTTTTCTTACTGAAGTTTCAGTCTTGGACACTTTTTCTTCTCTTAAGTAGTTTTTAGGATGAGAAATGCGATCTAAAAAGCTCAAATTCAATACATTTTCTTACTAAAGTTTCAGTCTCTGACTCTCTTTTTTGTGTTTGTGTGTGACTAGTCGACTGATTCTAATGTGAGTTCGCCGCCGAAATCAGATGGGAGGACTATATACTATCATGTGGCTGATGAGACTGGGGATGTTGATGATGATGTGGCGGAAGCGTACTCCTTGGTTTTTAAAGGAAATGAGGTTCAGGAGTTGACTAAGAAGTTAAAGGAAGAGACAGGTCTTGAGGATATTGTTGTATGTACTCGTAGTCCTTTGAATGGAAAGCTTTATCCTCTTCGATTGCAGCTCCCTCCAAATAGTGCTGATATGCACGTCATTGTAGTTGAGCAGTCATCTAAAGGTGAGTTTTTTATCCATTCTATGATGTTGAATTTTGAAGTCTTGAATATGTGGTTCTCGTATTGGAAATGCAGTTTGATTCCTTAGTACACTTACTAAAAGGACATGTCTTGATCATTTTGTACGCAACATCGTTCCTCTTATGTGCACAATATGAATGTGGACTTGACTAAGATTGGAGTCTGTACGTGAAACAATGTGTTTTTTGCTATTCTTTCATCAGTTAAGAACTTCAAACATTCACTGGATGGTGATTAAAGAGTGTGCCCTGTGCTGCAATATGAGGAACCATGTCAAGTAGTGATTCTCATTTATTATAGATTATAGACCAAAATCATATTAAAGATGTATCCTTTAGATGGTTGTTTTGGCAATGGCTGTCTGGAGATGTGCAGTCTTGTTCTAAGCATCACTTCCGACTGATAATGGGTGTTGCAAGATGATAGTAGTGCAGACTTAGACACCTTTTGGATTCATTTGGCAACATTAACATAATTTTGATTTTTTCAATTCCCACGTGTCAATTTGTGTAGCATGGTTTCCTTCCTTATTGTTTTGCTGAATCTTGCTGAAGATAGTTCATTTTGGTGTAACAGCAGCGAGAGAGATGACAAAGCAAGGAGTGGCATTGTGACAGAATAGGGACGGACTCTACCATTATATGTTCTGTAAATTGTATTGGGAGCTTCTTACTTGAAAGCACATGGGCAGTCGATCTTTTTGGGACACCCTCTTTCGTGAAGATGGTTTACATGGCAAGAAACTGATGAAATCTGCTGGAGAGAAGCTATCAACAAACATCTTCCTCCATGGTATTGCAGATAGTCTACATGTCTCATAAATAATGCTCGACAGTTCCGCACCTATCGGAACATTAATGTGTGCATAATGTCTTCATAGCTTCATTGGTTGATTTACTAGATTTTATTTCATGTGACTATCCGTGGTTTGATGATTCGATGTCTTGCTCAAAGCTACATCTAATCTCTCACATGTATTGTCCAATTTCCAATGTTGTTGTAAAAACAGTCTGAGAGATATAAATAGAATAATTTTACTATCTGATGCGGCCACGCAGTTTTTACGAATAAATAAATTGACCCTATTCTTTTTGGTAGAGTAGGCGGGGAAAACCAGGCAGCACAGACACGTGGCAGTTCATTAATTATCAGTTGAGCTTGAGCAACCTGAAGCAGAGACTGATGGAGACTTTGTAACTGGATTCATAACAAACAAATCCTATTTCGGACAAGCTGCTCGCATCAAGAGTTAGTTACATTGAATATGTTTGTTAGAAGTTAGTTGCAATAGATAAGATATGTTGGAGTGTACATAGATTTCCCTATTGTAGAGGATACTTAACAGACAGAAGGAGAGAAACTAACAGCCTCCGATAGGTACCTGGTAACAAACTCTGGCATCACAGTCCAAACTTATGAATTCATGTCGGGTGCGGCACGAGACTAGACAGATACAGTTGCAGAATGTCTGAAACACTTACCTGCATGAATAATGGCACTATTAACGTATGCTACAACTTCCATCACCAGTAATCCAAGCATGAACAGGAGCCATCTTTAAAGTGATGGAATCGAGCACGATCTCGTACTATAATCTCGACAATGAAGATTTTAGATATTAGCTTAGTGACCTTGTGACAGTCATTGCAGACGCGAAGATTCTTGAAAATACGTATTGGTGTTCCTGGTTTCAAGCTTAGGAGTCCTAGAGCAATGGCGAGTCTCTCGCTGTGCAGTCTAAGAGACTGTTGCTTACCCTTGTTTATCTCATCAACCATAGGTGCTTGAGAGCAGTCAGGAACGTACCCCACTGATTCAAGTCTTTCTTCAATCACATCCAAAAACTGATATATTTCTTTCGTTTGCGGATGAGATGTGTCCCCGGCGAATAATTCGTGGGTGACACCATTGATCTCTATCAAGCTGCAGCCAGGCTCTTTTGTCACGCCATTATCCACCATCAATTTCCTCAGCAAGCCGACATCGTTCCAGCGGCTAGTTGATGCGTAGACTCTCGACAGGAGCACATAAACACCACTGCTCTCACCCCCATCTGATGCAAGAACTTGCCTAGCCATATCTTCACTTAGCTCAACGCCTACACTCTTCTTGCAACAAGAATCAAGAAGACTCCTCCATATAACAGCATCAGGTCTCATGGGCATTCCTGACACCAACTCCAAAGCTTCATCAATCAAACCAGCACGAGAGAGAATATCAACCATGCATCCATAATGCTCTAGCTGAGGTTCAATCTTGTAGCCATTTGTCATCATTTCAAAGTACTCGCGACCCTCACTAACCATGCCTCGATGATTACACACACTCAAAACACCAACGAATGTGATCGAATTTGGGACAATCCTGCACATGGTAATCATACGCTCAAAGTATTCCAGCGCCAACTTGCCCTTTCCATGCATTGCAAGTCCTAGAATTATAGAATTCCACGAAGCTAAATCACGGTTATCCATGTTTTCAAAGACCTGTAAAGCGATATCTACCGACCCACATTTGCAATACATGTCCACCAAACAATTATTAACCAAAACATCATTACCTACAATATCATCAGATTTTCTCAGCACATAACCATGAGCCCACATCCCCAAAGACAAAGCATTTAAGCCTCCACAAGCATTGATCACACTCTGCATCGTATAACCATCAGGCTCAAACAAATTCTGTAACTGGACAAACAACTTCAACGCGTTCTCAAACTCTCCAAGCCGAACAAACCCATCAATCATCGAATTCCACGAAACCAGAGTTCTCTCAGGCATTTTATCGAATACTATCTTCGAGAACTCCAAACAACCGCAGGAAGCATAAAAATGAATCAAACTGTTGTTTATATACACATCCGACTCAAACCCATGTTTCAACATCTGGGCATGCATCTGCTTCCCTTCGAACAAAGCAGACAAATACGCACAGGCCTTTAAAACAAACGGGAAAGTATGCTTATCAGGAAACACCATGTCCTCCCCCAGCAATTTGTAGAATAACAAAATGGCTTCGTGTTTAGAATCAGAGCTATGGGCACATCCCCTGATTAAAGTGTTCCACATGAATGAATTTGGGGCTGAGATTTGATGGAACAGTTTGTAAGAGTAGCGGAGGTCGTGGAGGGAAGAGAAGTGAAGGATTCGGCTGTAGAGGAAGAGAGTGGAGGGGTGGGTAGGGAATGTGGAACGCAGCGTTTGAGCGTGTATTTGTTTGAGCTGGGACATGTCAGCGCAGTCGTTTAAGCGACGGATAAGGTGGTTGTGATGGGTGGAGGAGTTGTAGTTGTCGACAACGGGATTGGAGAGAGTTTGAGGAGATGGGGCTGATGTGAGGGTGAACATCATTTTTGGGATACACAGACAGTACTACTGGTGTGGAAGCCAGAAATAGCGGTGAAGAACCGACATAGCATTTGTTTTGTTTTTGGATAGGGAAATGGGCCTGGGCCTGGACCTGGACCTGCACCTGGGCTTGGAATTCATCTAAATTTTGTTTAGGGTCCAAAGACATTTTCAGCTTCTTAATTGATTTAGTTTGGGTTTCTCTGTCTAGAAATTCTGCAAAAGTTTCTTAAGGTTTATGGTCCGAGAACGTTAGAGCTGAGGAAGAGGATGCTCTGGGAGACTCAACCAACTTGTTCACTTTTAACTCAAATATTGAATACACAGTCGAGTAGGTTCCTTTGAGAAATCAAATTCTTTTGGAGGGGAGGGGTATATTAACATATAAAAAAATATGGTACATATTTCTTCATTTTTTTATTTATTTTTTAAACATATAAAAGAATATAGGAATCACTTTAGAAAAATATATATAGAAATGTTATATTTATTTACCATTGAAAATACCTTAACACTCTTATAATTAGTAACGACAATTATGGAACAATTGTCGGCAAGCTCCAATCAAAACAATTAAGATGCCAAAAGTATGGGCATATGAGGTCAAGGGACTATTAGGCAATAGGAATGTCATTATGCTCCTCTTCCTCTCATCTAATTAAAATCTTATTATTCTTTGGGTAATTAAAGACTAATGAATTTGGTCGCACATGAAATCCATCTTACCTAACCATGACTCCAGCAGTTAGCCATTTTTTTTACGTCATGGCGAAAATTAATGTGATATAATTAAGCATTTTTTTAATTACGTGTCGCACTCGCCATTTAAAATTCGAATGAAGTTAGTTAATTTATTTTTTACAATAAATATCACGGAATGAGTTGTATATTTTTTTTTACAATTGTAACATTCTTTCCATCTTTTTCATTACTTTTAACTAAAAATAATCATTATCATATAGTATCAAGTTTGTTCCAAAAAATCTGTATTTGCTGCGGCTACAAGAAATTAATTAAGAGGGGGAATTAACAAAAACTAATTAACTATGCGTGAGGATCTTGGTTTCTAATTAGAATTTTGACTGAATTGAGATATAATTATTTGTTTTGGGTCATGTTACTTCACTTGTATATTAAAACAAAATGTCAAAATCGGTGCCCTTCCTATCGTGGAAGAAGCTGAATTGGCGCTTAATACAAAACCGGTATATTAACATTTTGGCTTGCATTGGCTTTAACTTACACTCAAAAGGAAGTCATGATTTATGCTGGAATATGTGTCAAACAAAAGGTTTTCTTTCATGGCAACAGCCTAGGGTGATGGAAATTGGTACCTACGCCTCTGCTTAGATACCTGTTTTTGTACACATGATTTTAACTATCGCCCGATACGTTACGTAATGATCCCAATTTCCAACATAATTTTATCCTTTTCTTACTGTTATTTCTATTATATTACCGTTATCATTTTTTGTTATTTCTCTTAAGTTAAATACTTATTTTTATAGTACAACACGATATGATAATTCTGATTGATGAATTTAAAGTTGCAATCTTATTCTTTATATAGTTAAAAAAGATAAAATAGTTTCTTAAATTATAGGGTTGATATCACACGTTAAACTGACTTAGACAAAATCGTTTAAATCACAACAATTATTTATTGCGGATTTTCTAAGATTAAGATGCTAAAATTTTAAATTAATCCCAAATTAAACCGTATTTAATTTTTATAAAGAAAAAGGGTAAAATTCACTCATACATTTGTATCATATGTCAGGATAAGTCACTATATTTGTATTTGAATTAAATAAATCACTGTATCTATCTATTTAATCTACAGTAGTCACTTCTTCCTAAAATTAATTATGTTTTGTTTGGCATCTAAAAAAACAACATATGTCATGTTGACTTATAAACTAAAATTTAAAAAATCGACATGTCAAAAAATAAATAAATAAAATTGAGTGCACAAAAATAGTGGTTTATTATTTTAATTTTGCTCATATTTTATCGCTGGAAAATGGGATATTTTTTTATCCCGCTCGATTTTTTTATTTTTAGATAGGCTTGTATTTTTATGCCATATCATTTTTAAAAAATTTATGTAAGCATAGTTTTATGATATATCCAAAAAAATGTATAATTATTTTTAGAAATGAATGACTAACGTAGATGAAGCATAGCCTTATGACATGTCATTAAATTATTGATTTTTTAACTGAAAAAAGAGATAATCACGCCAAATCAAATTGATATCTTTTCCTTCTTTAAATGATCCCTCCATATAAAACCATTCCTTCCTTACCCGCCATCACCATAGCAGAGTTGGACAATCTTTCATTCTCAAAGCTAGCATCTCAGGTTTTGGTTTTGCAATTTTTCTGCACTCAAATCTTTCGTTTTTTTTGCGATAATGTTCACTTCTGGGTTTTAACGAGCATGTGTTAATTAAAAATCAAACTTCTGAAAGACCATATCTCAAACTACAAGAGAAAAAAAGAGGAATGAATCGATAGATATAAGTATCGACATTTTAGGATTTTTTTTTTTTTGCGTGATTCTCTCTCATTTTTAATACTAAAATTAATAATTAATGTTATGTCATCTTTTAAATAAGTGTCAAAAAATTATTGGCCTAATTCATCATCTTAAGAATTTTTCTGCGATTTAAATAGGTAGTTATAATAATAAATTATTCATAGTATAACAATCAAGCAACTTAATACGTTCGAAAAAAAAGTACGGATTTTTTTGGGTCAAATAGTGAATCATCCGGTCTCCTTAATATGCATGCCACAAAATCAAATCACATGTAATAAACTCCGAAGAGAATAATAATTATAATAACAATAATTTAATCTTACTATTATTACAATTAATTATCTCTCGATTTAGATTATACTTCATATACTAAATATTTATAATACACTATTTTTTTATATAAATTAAAATTTTGTAAGAAAATTAAGCTATCTATTATACTACATAATAATTCTCACTGTTTTTATAATTAATTATTTTAAAATTATATTATATACATACATACTAAAAAAAAATTAATATATTAAGATTAATAATATATTTTTATTTCTTTAATATAGTCTAAAATAATATATTTTCGTGGATTGCTGGAGCACCACTAGACTAGTTTATAATAATTGTTAGATCCCAGAAAGGAGGGGGGCGATTGAATCAGAGAAATAAATAATAAATAAAATTTAGAGTAAAACACATGATGAGATGTCGTTTAGTGGAAGCAAGTACATAATGAAGGATTCCGTAGGGTACCCCGCCACGCCCAAGAAGATTCTATCACAGCGTGGAAACCCAAGAAAGACACTAAAAATTATTTTTACATTTTTTTTTATTTGTTATTATTATTATTATTATTATTATATTAATTTATCATTATTATTATTCAGTCTTTACGATGAAGATTGCATTATAGTGAGTCAGATGAGAAGTCAGAAATCCAGCTATTTACTTCACTGCACGTTCTCTCCCCTTCCTCCTTATTTTTGAGTCATCCCCATACATTTAACATGCTGCTCTTTTTGATAAAACAAACATGCCCGTCACCTACCGAATGTCACCCCTCACTACGTGTCCAATGATCGCTTGATAAAAAAAAGAGAGTCAAAGTCCCTAATGTACTTTAAACCATAGTTATCAGAACCGGACTGAACAACGAATTGGAAACGAAAATTTGGTGGTTCAATCGGGTTGAATCCGGTTCGATCGGATTGTAGATGCTGGTCCGTTTTGAACTGATCACACATTAAACCGGTCAATCTTAAACGATTAAACCGGATTGAACCGACTGGGTCAATGTCTATAATGGGTCGACTCATGCCCATAATGTTAGTTTTTTTTTACTAGTGTTAGTCTTTTTTTGTCAAGTTAAAAAAAAAAGTTATTTATTTACTTGTAAGATAAGTCATATAATGTGAAATAAATAACCCTATTATATTAAAAACCCATATTCTAAAACCCTAGAAGCCCAAAAATAAATCTGGAAAGCACAAGCCCATAAACCCACGCAAAAACCCTACTTCCATTCCTCATCCTTTTCATGTATATAAATATTAAATACATATTTTTCCTCCTCTGCTCACAGCCCTCCCATGTCGCAGCCTCACCAGCTAACTTGGAACACTCTTATCACCAGCCGACCCCTTCTTTCATTTTTTTACCAAACCCTTTCCTTAATTGTCCTTCATTTCAGCCGCACGCCTCATCTCTCCCTCCTTCCCTTAATTACAATAATCAACTCCATTTACTTACAATAATCAATTGATTTCCCCATTAGCTATCCATTTCCTTTATTTTTGGTGATTTTACGGTAAGTAGTGGAAGCCGCAGGTACGACTGGTTAGGAATTACCTGAGTAGGAGACCGAAAGATAACTTAGGTTGAGAAAGATAAACTACAATAAACAAGACAAGGGATTAACGTGGTATCGGTCTAGCCGCACTTCACAAACCGCACAAATATTATTAATCTTAATATTCGTTAGTTTTACAATTACAAGAGAGTCTATTTATAGGGAAAGGGCCGACCTCCATTCCCTATGTTAGCGATGTGGTATATCAGACTCCACATACCCAACAATCTCCCACTTGGACTGATCACAGGTCCACTCTCACTCATATAACTCTAGTAAAACCCAACAACATTAAGCAACTCTATATGTGCTGAGCTTCTTCAACAGTCAGTTCTGAAGGCCAGTTGAAGCTATGCAAAACTTCAACTTCTCTTTAATAACCACCTTGGTCAGCATATCTGCTAGATTCCTTAAGCTAAGGATTTTCTTCAAGGACAAAGTACCATCACTAATCAACTCCCTGATAAAGTGATATCTCAACTGGATGTGTTTTGTCCTAGCATGAAACACAGGATTCTTCGCAAGATGAATGACACTCTAACTGTCGCTGTACAGAGCGTTGTCTTCCTGTTTCTTGCCCAACTCCTCCAGAAAATTCTTCAACCAAACCATTTCCTTGCTGGCTTCTGAAATAGCCATGTACTCTGCTTCCGTGGTTGAAAGAGCAACACTCTTTTGAAGTCGAGACATCCAACTAACTGCTGTGCCACCCAAAGTGAAAGTATATCCCGTAGTACTCTTTCTTGTATCCTCACAACCACCCAAATCTGCATCAGTGAATCCTTCCAAGATTACATCTTTCCTGCGGAAACATAATGCAACCTTAGAGGTACCTTTCAAGTAGTGTAGCAGCCACTTAACCGCCTCCCAATGCTTTCTCCCAGGATTAGACATGAATCTGCTAACAACTCCCACTGCATGAGCAATGTCTGGTCTCGTGCACACCATAGCATACATCAAACTACCAACTACAGATGCATACGGAACATTAGCCATTTCTTCCTTGTCTTCATTCGTTTGAGGTGACTGCTTCTTTGTGAGATTGAAGTGGGCTCTCAAAGGCGTACTTCTGATCTTTGCATTTTGGAGGTTAAACTTATTTAACACCTTCCCAATGTACTTCTCTTGCGACAATTTCAGAGTACCTTCACTTCTATCTTTGATGATGCTCATACCAAGTATCTGCTTTGAGGGACTCAAATCCTTCATCTCAAAATCTAGAGACATTTGTCTCTTTAACTTGTTGATTTCCCTCATGTTAGATCTTGCGATTAACATGTCATCAACATACAACAACAATATAATACAAGATTAATCAAATTGCTTAACATAGCAACAATGATCCATAGTACTCCTCGTGTACCCACTCCTCATCATAAAGCTGCCAAACTTCAAGTACCACTGTCTTGGTGCTTGCTTCAAACCATACAAGCTCTTTTTCAGCTTGCTACTAGAAATCCCTCTGACTGTATCATGTAGATGTCCTCCTCAAGATCACCATGTAAGAACGCAGTCTTCACATCTAGTTACTCTAGATGTAATTCCTCTGCAGCCACGATACCCAAAATAAGTCTGATAGTAGTCATCTTGACAACCGGAGAAAAAATCTCATTGTAGTCAATGCCATTTTCCTGCTGAAAACTTTTCACCACTAACCTTGCCTTGTATCTCTTGCTGCCATTAAGTTCTTCTTTAATCTTGAACACCCATTTATTCTGCAAAGCCTTCTTTCTTGTTGGTAACTTAGTCAACAACCAAGTCTCATTCTTCTTAAGCGAACTCATCTCCTCGTTCATGGCTAGCTCCCACTGAACTGACTCATCCATCTGCATTGCCTCTGAATAACTCTCAGGCTCACCATCCTCAGTCAAAAGTAAGTAATAAGCTGAAGGAGAGTATCTTTGTGGCGGTCGAGAAACTCTATTTGATCTTCTTACTGCAACATTTGGGGCAACTGGGACTGCCTCCTCAGCATCTCTGTTTGCCAAACACCAACTGTCCCCTACAAGAACATCCTTTGTAATGTCTTCCAACACAATCTGCTCTTTAATTTCTTGTTTCTTTGTAGTTTCAGAATCTGCCGCAAGCTTATCCTTATACACTGCATTCTCATTGAAGGTGACATCTCTGCTTCTAATGACTTTCCTATTCAACTCATCCCAGAAACGGTATCCCATCTCATCTGAGCCATAGCCAATAAAAGTAACCTTCTTTGCTTTAGGATCAAGCTTATCCCTGTCAGAATCTTTAACCCGCATATAAGAAACACAACCAAAAACTCTCAGGTGTGAGAGATTTACCTTTTTTTCTTGCCACTCTTCCTCTGGAATCTTGAACCCAAAGGGACTGAGGGCCCTCTATTAATGAGATATGTCGTTGTACTAACTGCATCTGCCCAAAACATCTTTGGCAATCCTGCATGTACCCTCATACTCTTGGCTCTCTCATTCAAAGTCCTATTCATTTGCTCTACAACTCCATTCTGCTTCGGTGTCTCAGAAATAGTCTTTATCATTCTGATTCCGTGTTCTACACAATAGGCTTTGAACTCATCACTGCTGTATTCACCCCCATTATCTGATTTCAGGCTCTTAATCTTCAACCCTGTCTGATTTTCAACTTCTGTCTTCCACTTCTTAAAGGTTTCAAATACATCAGATTTATTTTTCAGAAAATAAACCCATACCTTTCTAGTGGCATCATCAATGAAAGCGACATAGTAGCGTGATCCTCCCAAGGAGGTAACTGTAGTCGGTCCGTACACATCTGTATGAACTAGCTCTAACTTCCCAGACTTGGGTGCATTCCCTGATTTTGCAAAAGTAACTCGTTTCTGCTTCCCAAACACACATGGTTCACAGAATCCAACTTCCACATTCTTCAGTTCCGGAATCTTGCCTTTAGAAACTAGCAACTTCATACCCTTCTGACTTATATGCCCAAGCCTTTGGTGCAATAGAGTTGATGGACCAACATCATCAGTAACTGCATTAACCTCGTCATATGATTGTTCCATAGTATAAAGAGTTCCAACCTTATCACCACGAGTAACAACCAAATTCCCCTTCACAACCTTCAATTGTCTGTTTCCAAAGATAACACGATACCCTTCCTCATCCAACTGACCCACAGAGAGCAGCATCCTCTTGAGTCCAGGAACATATCTAACATATTTTAACAACCAGATTGTTCCAAAAGAAGTTCTGACTTTGATGTCTCTCATACCTGTAATGTCCAAAGTCTCGTCATCAGCAAGACGAACTTTGCCAAAATTTCCAGACTTGAAATTTAGCATTGAATCCTTGCTTGGAGTGGCATGGAATGATGCACCAGAATCCATGACCCAAGATTCAATAGAACACTCAACACAATAAATCAGCGCATCATCACTAACTTCTTCCACTGTGTTAACTAAGTTACCATCATTCTTCTTTGGTTTAGGAACTGCAAGAGTCGTACACTGATTCCTAAAGTGACCAGTCTTTTGACAGTTCCAACACACAATATCCTTGCGATTCTTGGACTACCCTCTTTTCCTGTACTTCGATCTGTTACGCCCTTGATTCTGCCCCTTCCCAACTTGTCTGCCTCTACCATCCATACTCAACAAAGAGCCCGATGATTCTCCAGAATTTCTCCTACGAATATCTTCTCCAAGAATTGAGTCGCGAATTCCTATGAATGTTAGCTTAGTAGTCTCAGACAAACTGCTAACTGCTGTGACAAACCCTGACTAGCTGTCAGGTAACGAGGACAACAACAACAAGGCCTGTACTTCATCATCGAATGTAATCCCAACGGAAACTAATCTAGACAGTATAGAATTAAATTCGTTCACATGATCAGCAACAGAACCACCTTCTTTCATCCTCGTATTGACTAATAGACGAATCAAATATACCTTATTAGCTGCAGAGGGCTTTTCGTACAGATTTGATAACGCCTTAATCAGTCCGTGTGTAGTCTTCTCACCAACGATGTTGTAAGCAACGTTCTTCGCCAGTGTCAACCGTATCACACCTAGAGCCTGCCTATCTAATAAGTCCCAATCTTGTTGTTTCATCGCCTCTAGCTTTTTCTCCTTTAACGGTTCGTGTAGCTTCTTCTGATACAGTAAATCCTCGACTTGCATCTTCCAAAATCCAAAGTCTGTCCCATCAAACTTGTCGATCTTTGTCTTCCCATCGTCTGCCATCCCTCCTACTTGCTAACCTTGCTCCGCTACCAGTTGTTAGGAATTACCTGAGTAGGAGACCGAAAGATAACCTAGATTGAGAAAGATAAACGACAATAAACAAGACAAAAGATTAACGTGGTATCGGTCTAGCCGCACTCCACAAACCGCACAAATATTATTAATCTTAATATTCGTTAGTTTTACAATTACAAGATAGTCTATTTATAGGGAAAGGGCCGACCTCCATTCCCTATGTTAGCGATGTGGTATATCAGACTCCACATACCCAACACGGCTAGCCTATGGAGTTTGTTTCTTTTTGCCTTGCTTGCTGCCGCGTGAAGAAGAAGAACCTAAAGAAAAGAAGGCGCGAAGAGAGCAGAGGAAATGAAGTAAAAAAGTAAGAAAATGACGCCATTTTGGGTCCGTGGGCCATCAGAACGGCGTCGTTTTGGACCGTAGGCTGTGTCAAAACGACGTCGTTTTGACATGTCATCTAACCAGCTGATTTGACTGAAAACCGGCCGGTTTGCCGGTTCATTAAAAACCGGCCGGGTCGACCTGTCCAACTCGGGTCACATGCAAATCCGGTCCGATAGCTGAATCGAACCGGAAATGTAAAAAAGTCCAGTTGAACTGGCCAGTCCGGTCCGGTTTTGATAACTATGCTTTAAACTACTCTCTCCAGACAATACTAATAGACGTCCTAGCCCTTTTTATTTGGAGCAAAATTAATAATCGTTCTGAGCTTCCCAAAGGAAGAATTAAACATTTTTAGCTTTTAATGGGAAACATGAGATAGAAGATGAAGAGAAAAGGAAGAGAGTGTTTTGCTAAGCTTTTTGAAAAAAAAAATTATCATTACCCTCAATTTTTAATCCGCGTGTATTCCCCAAAACTTCAATTAATTTTGTCCAGAGGGAATAATAGATAATCATTGAGGTATATGCTCAGCGATAAATCATGAATACATATTAGATATGATTTTTATTAATTGAGACTTTTTCTTTTTAAATTCGGTTGTTATTTCGTCTTAATATAAATATATATATATATATATATATATATATATGAGAAATGTTCAATTTTAGTAACTTGAGATTATTTTATGATCATTATAGCTCTAGCCTTCTATAGTTAGGTTTTAAATTCAGTGTATTTTTTGTATAGCTTTACGATAATTATATACAAGAATCAAACCAATGACTTTTTATTTAAGGGGTTGGACTTGGAGTGTTGAATATCTTTGACTCAGTTCAAAGACATTTGTGTTTCGAATTTAAAAACAAAAACTCTCGACTAATACTAACTTCCCAAACTTCTAGCTCTAAGAGGAGCTTTATGCGCCGAACCAAATCCATATTCCTCATGAGAGTGGATCTAGCATGCTGCAATGCATGGAGAAGGCAAAGATTGTCTGTTTGAACCTGCACTTTTAACCATCCCTTTTGCCGAGCTTCTTGCAACCCCACAAAAATCGCCATAACTCTGCATGGTACACGTTGCAATGTCCAGGGAACGAGGAAAACCCCCCGAGCCACACCTTTGTCGAGTCGCGGAAGCTGCCCCCTACAACAGCGGTGCCTGAGGATCCTCGATGGGCTCCAACTGTGTTGACGATGATTACATCTTCTTCAGCTGCAGCCCATCCAACTGAGGTATCTTCGTATGGTTGAGCTTATTGATGGAACGGAAAGGGTGGCACCACTATGTTAGTAGCTGAAGCAATTAAGGTACTCAAAATTGCTTCCTTAGAGCTCATAGGGACCATCTGACGAACTGGTTACGCCACTTCCAACACCACCAAACTACCAACCGAAAATCACTATCCAATCCGAGTCTAGAGCCCTCTGAAATTTCCTGATAAATTCTCGAGGAACCAATCATCCAAAGACAAGTTGAAAAACACACTTCTATCTGCAAGAGCCATAAACTTGTGCCAAATTGGTTTGACATAGAGGCAGTCGCGTAAGACGTGTATAGTGGTCTCTAGTTTGCAGTTGCACAAAGGGCAAAGATCGTTATCAGCTAGGTGCCGCCGCTTTGTTTCCCGATTAGTAAGCAAGCATTGTTGCACTACGAGCCATAAGAACGAGCAGACACGAGCCGACCCATTCCATTCCCATAATTTTTTCCAAAAAGTTGTTGTTGAATTCTCCAAAGGACCCTACAAAAGCGAATAAGCAGAAGCAACATAAAAGAACCCATATGTTGTTAGACGCCAATAGCTCTCATCGGGACCTAAAGCTTGCACCGGAGGACAACTACTGGCTATCATTTGTACCATATCAGCATTAAAATAATACTGAAGAAGAGAAAGGTTCCAATAGCCCAAAGGGAGAACCAAAGCAGCAACTGACCAATCTCATACATTAACAGGAATATCGAAGTCTATCATATTCGCAAGAGGGGTATCACAACACAAACTATCAAACAAAAGGAGATAGTTTGCCCATTACCGATAGACCACACCATATTGGAACGAACAAAGGACAACATCCCGCACAACTATCTCCAAACAGGAGTCCCATGACCTGCAATCGGATAGTTACTAAGATCTCTCACATCGAAATCATACTTCCAAGCCAACACTTGAACCCAAAGAGCTTCTGGTTCTTTGTGAAACCGCCATGCTAGCTTTGCCAAAAGCTTGATTAAACACTTTCAACTTCCTGATTCCTAGGCCACCCTCAGACTTTGGGCTACATATTGACTCCCAATTTATTAGGTGAATTTTTTGATCAACAACAGTAGACCCCCAAATGAAATCTCTACACAACTTCTCAATGTTATCATAAATTGTAGCGGGGATGACGCAAGATTGTAAAGCATAGGTGGGGATAGATAAGGCAATCGATTTGACCAAAGTGATTCGCCCAGCAAGGGATAGAGTCTTGGTTTTCCAATTTCTCAATCGAGACTGGACACGAGAAACCAAATACTCATAGTAGCCTTTCAAGTTACGCCCCTGGATAAATGGGACACCCAAATAATTGCCCAATGTAGGATTAAACTAGAATCCAGAGGTGTCTTTGAGGCTGAATAAGGGTCGGCTGCATATTGCGAGAAACACAAAAGGAGGTTTTTGAAATATTTACCTTCTCCCCTGAGCAAACACAGAAGTCCTCTAGAACATTCAAAACCACATGAACTTGTTCCATGGACGCTTTACGGAACAATACCAAATCATCCGCTAAAAAGACATGTGACAAGAATGGCCCTTTCCCTAAACGAATAGGCTTCTAGAGACCCTCATCAACAACTTTCTGAATCCCATAGGCAAGCCTCTCCATGCAAAGCACGAAAAGATAGGGGATAGAGGGTCACATTGCCTAACCCTTCTGAAAGGTTGGAACTCATTCGAGGCTGCCCCATTCCAAATAACATTGGCTCGGCTAGCTACCCAGGACCGCATTAGCAAATAAATAAGCCCTTCTGGAAATCCAGCTTCAAACAATGTATCAACAATAAACTCCCAACGCAGCATGCCATATGCCTTTTCTAAGTCTACCTTTATCATAACCCACCCTACTATCACTTGCTTAGATCTCATTAAATGCGAGACCTCTTGAATAATAAGAATATTGTCTATAATGTGACGCCTCAGGACAAAGCTAGATTGATGAGGACCCACCCAGGAAGATAAACACGATTGTTTTGACTTCTTCCTCTGAAGCTGCAACAATCATCCAATTCCGATCACCACTATCGAGAATGTGAAAAAGTGTCCGAATGGGATACGGTATTGCAATGTCGTTGTCAACCGAATAAAGCTCTTGATAGAAAGAGCAAACATGAGCTTGTATTATAACGTCACCAAGACACCAACTCCCATCTTCAAGCTACAATTGAGTGATCTTTATTTTTTCCTTACTGTATGTATGTGTATTAGCATAGGAGTATACTCCCTCCGTCTAAATTTACATGACGCGGGCCCACCAATCACTCATATTAAGGGTACTGACACTGCTGTCAGCTGGTGAGCCACGTGTCAGCTAAGCAATGACTTTTCTTTTTTTTTCCCTCCCTTTTCTTTCTTTCTCTTTCTTTTCTTTCTTTCTCCTTCTGTCTGAAAAATACACCCTCTGTGATCGTTTCCTGTTCTCACCTCCACCACAGAAAGGAGCGGAAGGACGTCTCGAGTCGGGAGCAAGTGGAACGGCCAAAAAACGACCATCGACGCGCCGCCACGAGCCGCCGAAGCTGCCGCCACGACGGTCCACGCGCCCCACGCGCCGGCGCGTCCGTGCTCGGTTGGCGCCGCCGCCACCTGCGTTCTGTTCGTCTCGTCATTTCCGGCAAGAATCTATGGTCACTTTCGTGATCATGTTGTCCAAACTTGTTTTATTTTAGGTTTAAAATCGAAGGAGGAGAGATAGTGTGAAGAATAGTTCCAGCTTTTTCTCTGACTCTTTCTTTTCCATGTCAGCCAAAACAATATCAATGTATTCCTTTAACTTTTTCGTTTCCATTTTTTGCCCCGTGTGACATGTTGTTCAGCTAAAAAACGACGGGTCGTTTGAGGGTAATTTTGACAAAACACGAAGAAAGTGGACACAAATATCAATGGCGACAAGTAAAGAGGGAAAGCGGTTTTGGGGGTACGTCATGTATATTTAGACGGAGGGAGTAATATTTAGCTTGTACTATAAATAGAACAATCTGTACATGTACTATTCAAGTTGTATTAATGACAAATACACTTCAAATAACATAGTAGCAGAGCCAAGTTAGCTCCCGGTCGTCTCTATTGTCTTTGCTCGAAGGACTCACTTCCCGGCGTCTCTAGTTCTCACCTCCCCCACAGAAAGGAGCGAAAGGTCGTCTCGAGTTGGGAGTAGGTGGAATGGCGGCATTCTGACCAGTCATGCGCCTCTACGAGTAGCTGAAGCATCTGCCACTACTCTCCAAGCGCCGACACGTGAAGGCGCGTCCGACCACCATTGTCGCCGCCGTCACCTGGGTCCTTCTCGCCTCATTATTTTCGGCAGGTATCTGGGGCATAGTTTTAAAAACCAACCCGGAGTGACCCCTTGAACCGATTTGAACTAGGTTCAACCGGAGTTCGACCAGATTGACCCGTTGGATCGTTCCGAGTCATTCACACATCGAACAGTTCAATCTTAGATAATTGAACCGGATTGAACCGGTGCCTATAATGGGCCGGCCCATCAAAATTTCCATACTGAAAAAATAAAAAAATAAAAAAAAAATAAAAATAAAAAGACACAAAACGACGTCGTTTTGGTTTGACATCAGCCCATTCGGGTAGATAGTGGGTTGACCGGGTCGCTGGTTTTGTAAAAACCAGTCGGGTCGATCGGTTTTTTCGGTTCGATTGCAGGTCCGGTCAAATAGTTGAACCGAACTGAAAATCTCTTCGGGTCACATTTTTTCCGGTCCGACTGTCGGGTCGATCCAGTTTTTAAAACTATGATCTGGGGTCCTCTTAGTATTTAGGCGACGTTTGCTATACGTTCTTTTAGAATTCTGAAATTGCCCTCGAGTGTGTCACTGTCCATCCGTGCACTGTTTGTCTGTGTTGATATTTGCTCGTACGCTTGCTTATTTTGTACTCTGAATCTACTACTAATTCTACTTGGTTGGCTGATTTGTTTTCAGTCACTCTGTATTTGCTTTGTATTCAGTTGGTGTGGACTCGTTGCGGTCTGTTTACTGCTCTAAAATATGGTATATATTCTCTCGAATTACTTGGTGTGGCTGCTGGAATTATCTCACTTGGTGTGGAAATTAATTTCTTACTGTGTTAGTTGCTTATTTGGTTGAATTTTGAGAATTTTTCATTAGCTTATTGTTGTGATAAAATATCATTTTGTTAATCAAACATGATTGGAAGCAAAGGAGATGGAAGGCAGACGAAGAATTATAGAGCTCACAGGAAGAATGGTGACTTTAGGGGTGTGATTTGTTTCTACAGTAGGGAGCTTGGCCATACAAAGCGGTTTTATAGAAAACTACAAAGTCGCAATCTAAGGATGAACTCTTCTAATCTTGTCGGGGTACCTAGTTAGGGCTGTCAACTGGTCCCGGGACCCGAAGACCCGGACCCGATTCTTTTGTCAGGACCAGGACCAAAATTTTAATCCCGTTTTTATGGTCGGGTCGACCCGACCCGACCGGTCTCGGGTCTGTCCCGACCAAAAATAGACTTGACCAAAATCATCTCTCCCTCTCTGCCAAACCCGAACCATGGTCACACCACCACCATCATCGGCAACCATCCTCCTCCACCACTATCGTCACCATCACAACCACCACCTCGCACAACCACCAAAATCAACCGCACAACGTCACACACCCATTAATTAAGTTAGAGTTTAGTTAGAAGTAGGACTTCTTGTCATAGTAGAATTAGAGCTTGTGAGTTAACTAGTTTTGTAAACGCTTGTATCTTTGCGCCTATTTAAAGGCTGCATTTTTATAAATCAAATCAGAGTAGTTTTTTTTCAATTCATCACTTTACCAAATTCCCATCTCATCTTCTTTACTTTCTTCGGAGCAAGCCGTTCTTGTGTTAACTTAGTCGTAGACTCGGTTAGGGTGTGACTCGCGTGGCGTTTGTGGATTCAAGCGTGGAAGGTGCGTGGGAAGCGTGTGCGTGAACTTGCGTGGAATTTGTGGACTCAAGCGTGGAAGGTGCGTAAGGTAACGTGTTGGCGTTCGTGGACTCGAGCGTTGGTGCTTTTGGACTCAAGCATAAGGAATCGTGGACTCGATTTTGACTTGGGATTGTGGACTCAATCTCGGAGGGGTGTTACTTGCAAGTGGATCTCATGTAGGGCTGCAATCCTTGGTGTCGGCCAGGTGTTTGGTGTGCTAAAAGGTGGACTCCTTTTAGGGTTCGTTAGGGATGAACGTAGGCAAGTGGACTCTTGCCTAGCCTCTCTTATTCAAGGTTCTATTCAAGGCTCAAGAAGGGTAAATACGAAGGTGGACTCCTTCAACAACGTACTGTAAGGTGGGATCTTACGTCTTATTCCGCGCACCAAACGTAACAAGAACTAGATCGACATCCTATGCATCTTAGGCAACTAGGATCGTATCACCACGAACTAATAAATGTGTGGATTCAACGTTTGAACTGGTTCATTCTGATGTTTGGAGTTCATGCTCTGTAACAACCTCTAAGCCAGGATTTTGATATTTTGTCACATTTGTGGAAGATTACTCCAGAATGACTTTGGCAGCCGCAAGCCAAAGAAGTCCTAATAATACTCCACAAAGGGAGAGCAAGCAAGCAAGGAAGCTCTAATCCTAATCCAACAAGAATCGTGACAAAGGAAATTATTTGTTTTAAATGCGCAGGTCGAAGACATATAGTAGCCGCAAGTCCTAATAAACGAACAATTATTATTCAAGAAGGTGATGCACTGAGTGAAGAGGAAGGAGAGCAGAAGGAGTATAGTGATTCGGAAGATGACAGGGAGGTTGAGTGTCCCACGGGAGGCTTATCACTTTTGATAAGGCGAGTTCCCTACATGCGACCTATGGCCGAATTACTTAGTTCGGATGAGGAACAAAAAGAAAACAGCCTCCAAGAAAATAATGAGCTTGGATTCGAAGAGGAGGATGAGCGCGCGTTGATAGCGCAAGAAGAGAATTGTGTTGCTAACCCTAATCTTATTATTCCATTTTCTAGTTCTTCTTCTACGCAGGACATTGAAGAATTAAATTCAGAAGAGGATGAATTAGTTTCGTTCGGGCAGCACAAGGAATGCAAAGAAGGCCTTAGAATTACCCAATCAAGCGTCGAGTGCATAGTTACAATTTCAACTTGGATGACTTAGGTAGCAAGACAACCTCAAGAGCGCTTATGGACGATTCTAGCTTGAGATACAACCCTTTAGGTGTGGATCACGATTCAAGGATGAATCATTTTCAAGGGGGAAGGTCTGATACGATCCTAGGATCGCATCAAGCCCTAACGCGCACCTACGCTGAGAGGCAAGTAGCCATGGAGCCAAAGCACGCGAGGGAGCGAGATAAGAGGGATATAATGAGTCAAGTGAGGTTCATTCGTGACCACATATCAAAGATGAAGAGCATCGCATGAAGGGAACACACGCTAGGTCAAGTTACACGCATGGCACATGTGCATAAGTCATCCCTAGTGTCAGTCGAGTCAACACGAGCGAAAGTAACCCTAACGAACTCCGATCAAGGTTCTGTAAAAAAATACAAGATCCCTCAGAGTGTTAGAAAGGTTGTGGCCAGATTTCAAGTCAATCAAACGAGGGAATCAAAAGTTGGGTTGGGTCAACTTTCAGTCACGCGCAAGGCGCGCGCACAAGGACATTGGCGGATTGACTTCGAGCCAAAATGCAAACCACTCAAGCGTTTCGACTAATTCCAATTGCAACATGATTCTAAGTCCAAGGAGTCGTTCATGTAAAAGTTTGGGCCAGAACGCAAGAGTAGAATGAAAGATAGCCCAAGAAGAGTTTGTGTCAGACAAGGAGACTACAAGTCTAAACCGACTAGGAGTAGAAGATGAATTCGAGTTTAAAGAGGAGTCAGTTGAAGAGAAGAATTATGTACAAGTTAGATAGAGTAAATATTTGTATTATTTAATTAATTAAGTTAGAGTTTAGTTAGAAGTAGGACTTCTAGTCATAGTATAATTAGAACTTGTGAGTTAACTAGTTTTGTAAACGCTTGTATCTTTGCGCCTATTTAAAGGCTGCATTTTTATTAATCAAATCAGAGTAGTTTTTCCCCAATTCATCACTTTACCATATTCCCATCTCATCTTCTTAACTCTCTCCGGAGCAAGTCGTTCTTGTGTTAACTTAGTCGTGGACTCGGTTAGGGCGTGACTCGCGTGGCGTTTGTGGATTCAAGCGTGGAAGGTGCGTGGGAGGCATGTGCGTGAACTTGCGTAGCGTTTGTGGACTCAAGCGTGAAAGGTGTAAGGTAGAGTGTTGGCGTTCGTGGACTCGAGCGTTGGTGCTTGTGAACTCAAGCATAAGGAATCGTGGACTCGATTTTGACTTAGGATTGTGGACTCAATCTTAGAGGGGTGTGACTTGCAAGTGGATATCTTGTAGGGCTGAAATCCTTGGTGCCGGCCAAGTGTTCGGTGTGCTAAAAGGTGGACTCCTTTTAGGGTTCGTTAGGGTCTAACATAGGCGAGTGGACTCTTGCCTAGCCTCTCTTATTCAAGGTTCTATTCAAGGCTCAATAAGGGCAAATACGAAGGTGGACTCTTTCATTAGCGTACTGTAAGGTGGGATCTTATGTCTTATTCCGCGCCAAACCTAACAAGAACTAGATTGTCATCCTACGCATCTTAAGTAACTAGGATCGTATCACCACAAACTAATAAATGTGTGGATTCAGCATTTGAACTGGTTCATTCTGATGTTTGGAGTCCGTGCTCTGTAACCTCTAAGCTAGGATTTTGATATTTTGTCACATTTGTGGATGATTACTCCAGAATGACTTAGGTATATTTTATGAAAACCCGCTCTGAGCTATTTTCTAATTTTTGTGCCTTTTGTACTGAAATTAAGACTCAGTTTGGTACGCTTGTTCACATTCTTAGAAGTGATAATGCTAAGGAATACATATCAGAATCATTTTAGAATTATATGACTCAACACGGCATCTTGCATCAATCTTCTTGTGTTGATACACCAGCTCAAAATGGTGTGGCAGAGAGAAAGAAGAAACACCTATTGGAAACTACTCATGCCCTCTTATTTCAGAACAAGGTTCCTAAGCAGTTTTGGGTTAATGTTGTTTCTACAACATGTTTCTTGATCAAACGCATGCCTTCTGCGATTCTTGGTTATGTTATTCCATATACAGTGCTTGCTCCAGGAAAGCATTTAGTTTCGATTGAGCCGAAGATTTTTGGTAGCACTTGCTATATTCGTGATGTTCGTCCTCACATTACGAAGTTAGATCCTAAAGCTTTAAAGTGTGTTTTCTTAGGATATGCTCAGCTTCAAAAAGGGTATCGATGCTTCTCTCTAGACCTTCATAAGTATCTAGTGTCCATTGATGTTGACTTCTCAGAATAGATACCGTTCTTCTCATCTCATCCTACCCCCACTCAATAGGATAAGGATGATTATGGTGATTATGACTAGCTTGTTTATCCCATGATCTCTTCTGGTACCTCTAAGCAGTCTTCTAAAGATGTTGTCCTGCACTAGCCTACTTCCTTGGGTCCTTCTTTTGGTACTCTTGATCAGTCTTCTAGAGATACTGTTCCGGACCAGACTACTTCTTCAGGTACTTCTGAGCAGCCACTTAGAGAAATTGTTATGATTCAGTCTCCTGATCTCTCGGTTATGGGAGGCCCACCTGGCAGTGATCCTCTAGCACAATCTGCACCTCCAATTGATACATGTCCTCCGCTAGACTTCTCATTTTTTGCTCCATCTAATGATCTGGACCTACCCATCAGTATTCGCAAAGGTAAACGACAATGCAAATCTATTTACTCAATT
Organism: Viola odorata; assembly: GCA_963691705.1. Classification (NCBI taxonomy): domain Eukaryota; kingdom Viridiplantae; phylum Streptophyta; class Magnoliopsida; order Malpighiales; family Violaceae; genus Viola; species Viola odorata. The sequence goes on along the minus strand of OY829543.1, from coordinate 37,574,730 downwards.
TCCAACTTTGTCTCTTATGATGGCTTGTCTCCATCGACATGTGCTTTGATTTCTTCTCTAGACTCTGTTATTGTTCCTAAAATAGTGAAGGAAGTATTGAGTCATCCTGGTTGGACGAATGCAACGCTCGAGGAGATTACAGCTTTGGATAATAATCAGACTTGGGATTTGGTGAATTTACTAAAAGGGAAGAAGGTTGTGAGGTGTAAATGGGTTTTTGCAGTCAAAGTCAATCCAGATGGCTCTGTGGCACGCCTTAAGGCAAGGCTTGTTGCCAAGGGATATGCTCAAACATATGGAGTGGATTATTATGACACTTTTTCTCCTGTGCCTAAATTATCCTCTGTGAGGTTATTCATTTCTCTGGCCACTTCCAGGAATTGTCCCTACATCAGTTGGACATCAAGAATGCTTTCCTTCATGGTGACCTACAGAAGGAAGTGTATATGGAGCAACCACCTAGGTTTGTTGCTTAGGGGGAGTATGAGAAAGTTTGTCATTTGAAGAAGGCTTTGTATGGTCTAAAATAGAGTCCTCGTGCATGGTTTGGAAAGTTCAGTGAGGTAGTTTTAGAATTTGGCATGCAAAAGAGTCAGTGTGATCATTCAGTCTTTTATAGACAATCTACTGCTAGTGTTATTTTGCTTGTTGTGTATATGGATGACATTATCATTATAGGAGATGACAATGTCAGGATTTCTTCTCTCAAATCTTTCCTGTATACCAAGTTAATACAAAAGACTTGGATCAACTGAAATACTTTCTAGGGATAGAAGTTTCTAAGAGCAACAAAGGTATCTTCTTATCTCAAAGAAAGTATGTTCTTGACCTTCTTATTGAAATAGGAAAGTTGGGAGCCAAACCCTATAGTACACCTATGGCTTCTAATGTTCATCTCACTAAAGATGATGGTGACCCGTTTGATGATCCTGAGAAGTATAGGAGATTAGTTGGGAAACTAAACTATCTCACAGTCACACACCCTGATATAACCTTTGCAGTTAGTGTTGTTAGTCAATTCATGTCTGCTCCAATAGATATGTATTGGGCAACTCTGGAACATATCTTATGTTAGTTGAAAGGGGCACCTAGCCTTGGGATTTTGTACAGTAACCATGGACACACCCAGATTTATTTTTTTGCAGATGCTGATTGGGCTGGGTCTAAGATTGATAGGAAGTCAATAACCGGCTGCTGTGTTTTTGTTGGTGGGAATTTGATTTCATGAAGGAGCAAGAAGCAGAATGTGGTATCGTGATTCAGTGCAGAATCTGAATACAGAGCAATGACACAATCCTCCTGTGAGATTTTATGGTTGCGGAAACTTCTAGCTGAGGTTGGTATAGTACATTCATCACCATCAAAACTCTGGTGTGATAATCAAGTTGCTCTTCACATTGCTTCCAATCCAGTTTACCATGAGAGAACTAAACATATTGAAGTATATTGCCACTTTATTCTTGAGAAGATTCAGGAGAACCTCATCTCCACTCATTACGTAAAGACAGGAGAACAGTTGGGCGATCTTTTCACAAAAGCTCTTCCAGGTCCTCGAGTGAATTATCTTTGTAACAAGGTGGGCATGATTAATGTCTATGCTCCAGCTTGAGGGGGAGTGTTAGAAAGTAGTGTTTTTATATATGTATGTATTCGTATTCGTATGTATGTGTATTAGAATAAGAGTATAGTATTTAGCTTGTACTATAAATAGAACAATATGTACATGTACTATTCAGGTTGTATTAATGACAAATACACTTCAAATTACACTTACTAATTTTAAACCGGGCATGGAAAAAAGCAGTGTTGCGATCCCCAGACATCATCCACTCCGCATTAGACTTTCGCTTCCAATAAAGTTCCTCTTGATTCAAAACTGTTTCATATTCATGTCCTAATAAACGAACAATTATTATTCAAGAAGGTGACGCGATGAGTGAGGAGGAAGGAGAGCAGAAGGAGTATAGTGATTCGGAAGATGGCAGGGAGGTTGAGTGTCCCATGGGAGGCTTATCACTTTTGATAAGGCGAGTTCCCTACATGCGACCTATGGCCGAATTACTTAGTTCGGATAAGGAACAAAAAGAAAACAGCCTCCAAGAAAATAATGAGGGAAGAAACCAAGAAGTCATCATCCGAAAGGGACGAGGGCTCGGATGCGAATGACCGGATGTAACAACCAGCATCATAGGGTGGTGATCAGAAAACACTCGCGAGAGATGAAGGACCATAATGGAGTCATAGGTGAGGGAGGCGCCATTGCAGATTACAAAGGGCGCGATCAATGTGTTCCCTGACATTTCCCTACTGCTGATTGAATGCTAATATTGTGATTATTCATCATCCATTTTGACTGTTTTAGATGATGATACTGCTGATAGTGGCCATTTTCTCTTCCGTTTTATAGGAATCAGATAAAATAACCAGAAAGAAGAAAAGGAACAGAAAAGCCACTAAATAGAGCAAAAAGATGGTGATAGATGAAAAGAGTGCGAACTTGCCTCTTCCCTAGGCTTAGGAAGTGTCAACCAGGACAGTTTAGCTGGACTTGAGAAACAAAGTGACAGGCTTGGGCCCAACAAGGAAGGACGGTTTTTTGCACTTCTGTTTCTAGAAGGACACTTATCCAAGTGTTTTGATTTTGAAAATTTCCAAAGGATAATTACAATTTAAATTAGGATTTTATTTAGGTTTCTATTAGATAAAAACAGTTGGAATTATCTAGATAAAAGAGGACAGGAGGGAGAGGAGATCGTCACTCTCCCTTGGTCCTCATGTCCGCGATGCCCACTCTCCCTTGCTCATCAAGCTCACGCGCCTTCAACCGACTCCAATTTTTCCTATAAATAGGGATCACCAAACAACAAGAAAATGACACCTAATTTCACTCTCACTCCCAATTTCTTGCTCATTCTTCTTGGTCATAGCTCTCCCGGCAAGTAAGCTTCTCTCTTTAGCTTTTCCTTTAAATTTTCGTTTGTGCTCTTAGAGGTTGAATTAATTGCTCAAACTTGTTTCAAATGCTTTGTTATTAAGTTGAAATCAGTGTGCTTACTCCAATTTAATTGTTTAAAGCTTTGGTTAATTAATTGAGCAATTGTTGCCTTAATGGCTTATTTTCAGTTGTGTTGAAATTGTCACTGTTTTCATTGAAATAAATTGTTGTTTTGGTGGGTTTGAGTTGCTATTGTGCTTCCGAAATTTTTGAGTCTATTTTGGGTGTGTTTTATTGGATTGTTTGTACCTTGGTCGTCGACCATGGGAGCCGGCGACGTGAGGAAGAAGAAAGGTTTTGGCGGGAAAGGAGAAAGGAAAGGTGATGGCTTGATTTCATCACAAGCCCTACTGTGGTTTTGACAAAAGTAGTGGGCCCGACCCATTTGATTTTCGTATGCATACGATTAATTTTTTCGTAAACTTTCGTGTTTAATTTCTTGTATAGTTTTCGCATGCTTATAAATTATTTATTTTATTCTGTGTTAAATATCGTATGCAATTGTTCACATATGCATATGCGATAAATTTATTTACTTTATTTTCATGTGATGTCTTGTATGCGGTAAATTATGCCATGATAATTTCGTATGAAATTATTTGTATGCTCACATGATGGCTTGCTTACTTTATGCCATGATAATTTTGTATGAAATATTCACATGTTTTGTATGACGATTTGTTTATGCCATGTTTAATTATCGTAAAATTTCTCGTATGCTTGCATGTTATAAATAATCTATTTACTAATTATGCCATGTTTATTTAATTAATTTCTTGCTTGTTATAAATTAAATAAATCTTTATATGCGCTTTTATTATTTATTATTCTTTGAACTATCGCTAACACTCTCAATTTGTAGGTAATATTTAAGTCTTCGCTCGCAAGTACGCCCTTCTAGTCTCTTTTATTTATTCAATATTTTCCGCAAATATTATTCGTATGCATGCTATTTAGAAATGTTAAAAACTCATATCATAATCATATGCATGATATTTAAAATTGTTAGAAATTAAAATCAACGCGCATGTGTACGTGTTTACATCACTTGCTTTTTATATGCCATTAAATTAATTGTTATGTTACCTTGATACATTAGCATGGTGGCTTCGATCCCACACGGTTATTTGCATTCATTAAATTGGTATTGTGCTAGTTTTATCCATGATAGAATCACGTAGTAATTATTTAATCATGCATGACCCGATGATAATAACGGATCGCTCACTTTAGTAAAGAACGGTAACCATTCTGTTAAGCAGAAATACTTGTCCCGAAGTAGTCCCGAAGTAGTCTTGAAGTTGTCCCGACCCTAAGAATACTAAAGTGACGTTTCCTATGAGGGCCAAAATTATGTGCTAAAAATATTTTCTTAAAACACCTCGCTTGCCGCTAACCTTTTTTAAGGATGTGACTCGGGTGCCTAACACCTTCCCTAGTCCACAAATACAATCTCGAACCGTTGTTCTTTAGTTTAGACCTTTGTGCCTTAGTTTTTTTATTTTATGCTATGACGATTAGGTTCCCTAAACCTAGATAAATAGTGTGGCGACTTCATTGCATTATGCAAGAAATCCATTTATGCTTAGCATCCGTCCCAAACCGCTTCGCGTTAAAAATGAAAAGGGGGTGCGACAACTGCATGATTATATTCTTATTGAATTAAATTATGTTGTGTTCTAGCTAATTCATTTATTCTTGGTAAAGACTCTAGGGCCATGATTCAATTGTTATGAGATCAAATCGAGCTTTATAAATTCCAAATTCATATTTTTACTCTTTTTAATTTAATGTCAGATTTATTCATGTTTTGATTAAGAGTAGCTAACTTGATTTTAGATATGAATGATTACAGTCTTTCCTTAAAATATTGGAGTCTACATTGTTGAGGGGAATACGAAGGCGACTAACTAATCGACGGGTTAGATTAGAAAAAAGGTAGGATCAAGTTTATAGGAGTAGACACATCTCTCTCCCAAACCTGGGATAGGTCTCTCCCTGTGTTTTTATCAATCATTCAATTAAATCCTATAGAGTGTCTCTTAGGGTTACTAAGTCGATTAAGGGTTTCTAATAGTGCCTTTTTAGGAATCTTGCGTAGGAGGAGAGTAGGAGATCTAGGTGACCAACCTGGTTTCTATAGCCTTCCTATGAATTTTGGTTTTGAATACAATTGTATCAATGATAAACTTGCATAAATCACGGTCTGAATTGAGTCTTTACTGGGAATTCCTTATCACTGAGTTCATCAATCACTTTCTATTTACTGTTTTTATTTTCTCTTTGTTTAATTATTAATTGCAACAAACCACCCCCATTATTGGTATTTACCATTGTTACATTGTTGGTCATTTCAAAGAATTAAAATTGTCCTGAAATTTCTAACTAGCTATAGTTTTAATTAATTATTGCATGGTGAATTGTAATATTTTATTTTTGACGGTTTTGGCAACCATCCGTTGTTAAGTCCATATTGGTCCCTAAAAGCCCAAATAGAGCAAGTTGCACATGTTCACACACTCTTGAAACAAAGGACATGGCTTGTTGCCCCAGGGGAGCCACCAATTTTTTCGTGAGAAAATAAGAAAGCATTGAAATCACTAATAACACACCACGACACAACAAATGTTGAATTAAGCTCAATAATTCACAAATAGCACAAAAATATGATGTCTTTATTAATCAATCCCAAGTGCCTTTTATAGGACTTAACAAAAAACTAACTCTAAAAAATAAAGGACATAAACTGCAGCTCAGCTAATGACTGCAACAAAATTTGACTCTAACTGAAACCCATAATAATAGGTCAATTATTCCTTAATTAAAGCAAACTATTTGACTCTAACTGAAACCCATAAGAATAGGTCAATTATTCCTTAATTAAAGCAAACTAATTAACAATCCCTCCCTTGAACTTAACTCTCTGAAGAGTTCAGTTCACCAACGTTCATCCCAAGTGCTTCTCGAATCTTCTGAAATGATGCCAACTTTAACGCCTTTGTCATTATGTCTGCCAGCTGCATTTCTGTGCTGCAATAAACCAATTCGATGGCACCTTCTTTGGCTAAGTCCCTTAGAAAATGATATCGAACTCTTATATGCTTAGACCGTCCATGTATGATCGGGTTCTTGGACAGTTTAATAGTAGATGTGTTGTCACATAACATCACCATTTTTCCAGCTTGTGCATAACTGATTTCCTCCAATATTCTTCTCATCCAAATAGCTTGACACGCACAGGTAGCCGCTGCTACATATTCTGCTTCAATGGTCGAAAGAGTTACAATAGGTTGTTTTCGTGAGGACCATGCTATAGCTCCTCCACCCATTAGAAATACATAACCTGATGTACTCTTACTATCATCAATATCTCTTGCATAATCGCTGTCAGTATGAGCTACGAGATCACTTCTTTCTCCCTGTTTGTACCAAATACCATAGTTTATTGTTCCCTTCAAATACCGCATGATTCTCTTTACCGCTGCATAATGCAACTGAGTGGGACTTGCCATAAATCTGCTAATGAGACTGACCACGAACGTCAAATCAGGACGCGTTGCCGTGAGATACATTAAGTTGCCCACCATTTGTTTATATAAAGTTGAGTCGATTGTCACACCATCTTCGTCTCGACCAATCTTTTGTCTAGGAACAATTGGATTGCAAACAGAGTTGTAGTCTTGCATTCCAAATATGTCGATCACTTCAGCAACATACTTTCTTTGGCATATGAATATTCCATCAGCTCTTTGTATCACTTCTATTCCAAGGAAATATCTCATCTGTCCTAAGTCTGTCATGTCAAACTCATTCTTCATGGAACACTTGAACTCATCCACCATTCTATCATCACTAGTAAACAACAAATCATCAACATAAATGCTAACAATCAAAATTTTACCTCCCCTTCGCTTGACAAACAAAGTCTGCTCACTGGAACTGCTTTTGAAGCTTTCCTTAATGAAATAAAACTATGCGATTGAACCAGGACCTTGGCGCCTATTTCAATCCATAAAGGGCCTTACGTAGCTTGTAGACCATGTGTTTCTTTCCTTCTTTTTCATAACCTTGAGGTTGCTCCACAAACACATCTTCCTCTAATTCTCCGTGTAAAAAAGCAGACTTTACATCCAACTGATGGAGTCTCCATCCTCTTTGTGCAGCCAAGGCAATAATCATTCTCACGGTATCCATTCGTGCCACAGGTGCAAACACTTCCGTGTAGTCCACCCCATATTGCTGCGAATAATCCTTCACAGCAAGTCTAGCTTTGAATTTATCCATCTCCCCCAATTCATTGAGTTTGGTTTTATAAATCCATTTCACACCAATTGTTTTGGCTCCTGTTGGAAGCAAAGTCAGAGCCCATGTCTGATTCCTTTCAATAGACTTTATTTCTGCATCCATTGCCTGTCTCTATTTTAGGTGCTTGACTGCATCTTCAAAACTTGTGGGATCTGAAATGACCATGAATGCTAGATTATCAATATTAAAATTGTCAACTTTTGCAAGATTTACCTCATCCTCTGCATCTGATAATCCTTCTCCTGAGGTATAATCAGCCGCCCATATTGGTGGTTGTCTCACTCTACCCTCCCTTGGTGTGACCTCTTCAATTTCAGGAACATCAATATCTGGTTGAGGAGTGTTTTCATCATTTTGGTTCCCATTCTCTTCTTCTACTTCCACTTCCTTATTCATATCAGTACTGTCATATTCATCTTCCCATTCAAGCTCCATGAACTTCTCAGTAGTGTAATTAGTATCCCAATTCCACGTCTTGTCTTCTTCAAATATCACATCTCGACTGATATGAATCCTCTTCTTGACTGGATCAAACATTCTGAATGCTTTGGACTCACTGCTGAAGCCTAACAAAACACACTTCACGCTCTTATCATCGAGTTTGGTTCTTTTCACATCTGGAATGTGAACATGTCCTATACACCCAAAGATTCTAAAATGCTCTACAGAAGGCTTTTCACCACTCCATGCTTCTTCAGGTGTCATGTCTTTCACAACCAATGTAGGAGATCTGTTAAGAACATGGCTTGCCCATTGCACAGCTTCTGGCCAGAACATTTTTGGAACTCCTTTCTCTGTTAAAACAGCTCTAACCATGTTCATAATGGTTCGATTCTTGCGCTCAGCAACTCCGTTTTGCTGAGGGGTGTATGAGGTGGTCAGCTGCCTTTTGATCCCATGTTCCTTGCAATATTCCTTGAATTCTCCAGAATTGTATTCTCCCCCTCTATCTGTTCTTAAACACTTGATAAACATGTCAGTTTGTTTTTCTACAAGTGTTTTGAAGAGTTTGAAATAATAAAAAGTTTCTGATTTCTCTAGTGCAAAATATATTCAGGCTTTCCTAGAGAAATCATCAATAAAACTTATCAGGTACGTCTTGTGGCTGTTTGATGAAGGCGTAATCGGACCACATAGATCAGAATGGATGAGCTGCAATCTCTCAGTTGCTCTCCACGTGCTCTTCTTTGGAAACGGTACTCGGTGTTGCTTCCCCTTCATACATGATTCACAAGTGGTCTTTGCTTGTCCAATTTCTCGTAAACCTGTGACCATCTCCTTTTGCAAGGTGAGAAGACCCTTGTAGCCAAGATGCCCATATCGATGATGCCACAATTTCGCTTTGTCTGAGACATCAACCTGAAAGCATTTTTCTTCATCTGTCTTACTACAAGATTCAGCAAGTAAAACGTACATTCGATTTGCACTCATAACAGACTCGGCTATTTTACCCTTCGTAGGGTGAAATATACTACATGTGCTACGTACTCCTCCCTTAAATAACACATCTAATCCCTTCTCCTGAAGTTGCCCAACACTAAGTAAGTTGTTCCTTAGCTCAGGAACATAATACACATCACTCATCATGTAGCTTATTCCCTTAAGCATAATTTTCACCACGCCTTTACCATTTACAATCAATTTGTGATTATTCCCAAGCTTGACAGTATGAGAGAAAGTAGTATCCAAGCTTGAGAACATACCTCGATCTCCGCACATGTGATTTGAGCATCCAGAGTCCACAAACCAGGCATCATTTCGCTTTGCTCCTTGAAGTTCCACATATGCCATGAGTAGAACTTCATCTTCCTCCTCCACCTCTGCATAGTGAGCTTCTTTGTTCCATGTTGGGCATTCATACTGAAAATGTCCTAGGTTGTGACATTTATAGCACTCGACCGACGCCTTGTTGAAAGATCGCCCTCTACCCCTACCTCTGCCTCTGTAGGAACCTCCACCTCTGCCTCGGACATTGAGAGCTTGATCTTCCTCTTCATAACTGGTTCTCCTAAACTTTTGCTCATGAACAACCAAAGAGCTTTGCAACTCATCGATAGACATACTTCCTGTGTCTTTGGATTCCTCAATAGAAACCACCACATATGTGAATTTTTCTGTCAGTGTTCGAAGAATCTTCTCAACGATCTATGAATCTGGCATGTCTTCCCCATTGCTCCTCATTTTGTTGGAGACTGTCATTACTCTTGCACAGTAATCGTCAATTTTTTCGTCCGACTTCATGGCAAGGACCTCGAATTCTCTCCTCAGAGTATTGAGAAGAGATCGCTTCACCCTCTCATTTCCTCCAAACTTCCTCTTCATTGAATCCCAAACAATCTTGGATGTTCGACGATCCAAGATCTGTTCAAACACTGTCCGATCAATTGCCTGGAATAGGTAGTGCTTCACTTGATGATCCTTTAACTTGAGATCCTCCAAGTGTTTCTGCTCGTCAGCAGTTACCTCAACTCCTTCTGCTGGCACTGTGTAGCCCTCGGCAATTAAACTCCATAAGCCTTTTGCTCGCAAAAGATTCTCCATCAATTCACTCCAATGATCATAATGACCATCAAAGTGGGGAATTTTTGTGAGTGTTTTGTCGTCGCTCATATGTTCTCTCTCAGATCACAAAGCTCTACTACCAAATGTTAAATTAAGCTCAATAATTCACAAATAGCACAAGAATATGATGTCTTTATTAATCAATCCCAAGTGCCTTTTAGGTAGCGTTTGGTTGGCGGAATCAAGGAGGAAAGTGACTCGGGAATCTGAGATTCCGAGCTTTATTGCGTTTGGTTGCGACAAGGAATCACTCTCCCCTGGAATCCAACTTTCCTTGACCGCCTTGACTTTCCCAAAAATGGGGGAGAGTGATTCCTTGGCTAGGGGGTGGGGAGAGCGATTCCCCCTACAGGGAAAGTTATTATTTTTTTTAAATGACATATTTGTCCAAAAATAATTGTAAAAAAAGTAATTATAAAACATAACCTAATAAAGCGTCTTTTTTTTTCTCTGTTTCTAAAACTTCATCCTCTTCTTCTTCTCTATTCCTAAAATATTGCCAGCCAAATCTTAAGAAAGAATCAGCACATCAGCTATAGAGCAAGTACCGTTACCGAGACCTAGATCGTCCTAGCTATAAGGTACGCTTTTGTTTATTTTGTATACTTAATTTTAGGTTTTCTTTGGTCTGGATTTTTATTTGCCTATCTTCTACGAATCGACATTTTGTTATCTTCTGCGAATCGACGTTTCGTTTTCATGGGTAAGAATTTAGATTTACCGTTAACCAATCGCTTGCGCCCTATTAGTGTCAAAGCTGAATCTTGGCTGGTTTAGGTTTGATGAGATGGAATTTCTATGTTCAGATTGATATCGAATTTTCTATTTATTGGCTCATGTTGTATGCACACGAATCAACCTAACTGATAACCAATTTATCATGCCTTTTTTTTCTCTTAATGCAGATAATCAGTTACGATTGGACTCTCAAGTGTGCTTACACGGTAAAAAGAAGTTTGCAGGCAAGAGAATTACTGGCTTCGAGATGATTCGAATTTGTCCTTCTTTTTCTCCATTTGTTTTATTAAAATCTTTCTTTATTTGCAGTTTTGTAGTTCCTAGGCAATGACTAAATTGTCTGATTTTATTTTTCAGTTCTCCCCAAGTGACCCAAGCAAGGTAATAGTAACTTCTGCTGATTCACTAGTACGAGTACTTTGTGGCATGGATGTCGTATGCAAATTTTCTATGTAATATGATGGTCTGATGCAGAGTACCAACCAAGTCTTTATACATTTGTCTTCTTGTGTTTGCTAATCGTTGCAATCTTTGATCAACTATAAATTGTTTGCTAATCGTTGCAATCTCTATAATATGATGGTCTGATGCTTTCTTTGATTAGAGAAATATTGTTATATTAATTATATGCTTGCCTACTATATATTGCTATTTGTTACATATAATCTAAGCATTACGAATAATATAGTAATACTTTTGTATCGTAATTGCAGTGATGGCTCGATTACCTTTGTCAAGAAAATTTCAGATTCTTACAATAATTTTGATAGAAGAACTAGAAATATTAGAGGCTTATTATTCTTGCCTACTATTGCTATTAGTTTTACTACTTAAGAATCAGAGAAGACCAAGTATTGCTTTTGGTAGGGGTACCTTAGCTAGACATCACATACGAGAATTAAATTTGTGTGAAATTGCATTCAAAAGTGATAAAAAGAGTGTGGAAAATGTACGTATGGATAGGAGAGCATTTATGAAATTGTGTCATTTGTTAGTCACTGATGGGAAATTACAAGAGACAAAAAATATGGGCATACAAGAGATGGTTGCTTGCTTTTTATATATGCTCACTCACAATGAGAAGAATAGAGTAGTTCAGCGTCAAGTTCAAAGGTTTGGAGAGACAATTAGCAGAAAATTTCATGTTGTCCTTAATGTCGTGTTGCGTCTACATAAGAAGCTACTAAAGAAACCAGAGCCTGTCCTTGAGGATTCAACATATAGCAAATGGAAATGGTTTAAGGTATTGATTAGATTTAATAATAACCTTCTATTTTAAGAAAAAAAATTGAGGGATTGAAATTATCTGACATATTCTTGTTGTTTGTTGAAAAAGGATTGCTTAGGTGCTTTAGATGGAACGTATATTGATGTCATGGTAGATGAAACTGAGAAACCTAGATATAGATCAAGGAAGGGTAATATATGTACCAATGTCCTAGGTGTATGTTCATAAGACATGCAAATTATTTATGTTCTACCAGGATGGGAAGGCTCTGCCCAAGATTCTAGAGTATTACGAAGTGCTATTTCAAGGAGAAATGGGTTAAAAGTCCCGAAAGGTAATATTAGTATGCTCATGAAATAGTTAATGTGTCTCTTAAATGTATATCATTTTAGGATAATAAAATTAAATCTAATTTTTATAGGTTATTACTATCTTTGTGATGCGGGGTATACAAATGGTGAAGGATTTTTAACCCCTTTTAGAGGACAAAGGTACCATCTCAATGAATGGCGACAAGGGAATCAACCTACTACACCACAAGAATTCTTTAACATGAAGCACTCTCGGGCTAGGAATGTTATAGAGCGGTGTTTTGGTCTTCTTAAAAATAGATGGCGTATCTTACAAGATCGTTCACATTATCCTGTGAAAACCAAATGTTGAATTATAAGTGCTTGTTGTATCCTTCAAAATTACATTAGACAAGAGATGAGTATAGACCCTATGGAAGCCACGGTTGATGATAATTATACACAAGAAGTAGATGATTCTAGCGACAGAATTACATATTTAGAAGCCAGTGATGCTTGCAGTTTATGGAGGGAGAACAAAACCACTGAAATGTTCAATAATTGGATGGCCTCAAGACAATCTTAGAATATAATCAATATTTTATAAGTAGCGTATGAAGATGACAATTGTATTTTGTTTTATTCGTCACATTACAAAAGACTAGTTTATTCTTGATCTTGTCGTGTGGAAAAATTGTGAACTATTTATATTTATAATTTTGAGATGATATTATGTCGTGTTCAAATTATGCTTAATAGTTATGATATATTATGTTATTGCATTTCTGGCATTATAGGAATGGAACCCTCCAACATCAGTAATAAATCAAAGAAACAAAAAACCAATAATCATCGTCAATGGTCAGCAAAAGAAGATGAAAAACTTGTCGAATGCTTGGTTGAATTGAAGGACAATATTAGTTGGAGAGGTGATGGTATTAATTTCAGATCAGGTTATCTTAAGGAGATTGAGAAAATGCTCGAGGAAAAGCTGCCTGGTTGTGGTCTTAAGTCTACCCCGCATATTGAATCTAGAGTGAAGACGTTACGAAGACAATATTTTGCAATTGCTGAAATGTTAGGACCAAATTGCAGTGGATTTGGATGGAATGACAAGGATAAGTGTATCATAGCTAACAAAGATGTTTTTGATGAATGGGTAAAGGTAATATTCAAATGCATACGATCATTTTATTTTATTTTCACTTATAGGATGATGAGAATTTCATTTTAATTAAAAAATTTCTTTTGTGTACAGGGGCATAGAGATGCAACTGGTATGAGAAACAAGCCTTTTATCCATTATGACAGTTTAGCTATTGTCTACGGCAAAGATAGAGCAAATAGAGAAGGTACAGTTGGACCTGAAGAAATGGTAGAAGAAATTGACAAAGATGAACAAGAAATTAGTGACGATAAAGATGTCAATGAAGTTATAGAAGTTGATATATCAAGCAATAATGACATTCCACCAGGCTTCCAACCACTAAAGTTGACTCAAGTAAGCAAAAAAAGTGACAAAAAAAGATCAAGAAGTAATGATAATTTACTTGAATCTGTGCTGGAAGAATTTGGAAACTTTGGGAATGCTTACAGAGAATCCAAGAATGATATTAGAGAGATTGCAACATTTTTCAAAAAGGAGACTGAGAACAGTGAGAGAAAAATGACGTTGTTTCAAGAGATCATGAAGATAGATGGATTGTCGGAAGAAGAGATGATGGATGCTGGGGAGTTGATCATGAAAGATAGTCACAAGCTTGATTTTTTCTTTGCGTTGCCAGAAAAATTCAGGAAAGGATATGTCGTCAAACAACTTAAAGAACTACATGGTGGATATAGGCCAACATTTGATTTTGATCCACAAGATGATTGATCAATTAGATGAAGTAGATCATATTATCGTACTTTAGATTTCAAAGACTTGTCTATTATTGTAGTTATGTTTTTATGCATTGCTAGAACAATATATGTCATACTTTGCTATAATTTTCATTGCTATAATTTTCAAGAACTCTAATACAAAGGTTATGTCATTTGCCATGTTCTTTAACCTGCAAAAAACCATAGTCATAAAGCAAACTCATTTGATATTTTGATTGTTAAAAAATAGACAATTAAATAGAGAGAAAATCTAACGTGTTTAGAGGAAATTGTGTAGCACAATATACATAGAAAAGAATAATTAGACACTTGAGAAGATAACAAAAAATACCTAATGAGATAACAAAAACACAAATATAGAGAAATGATAGAGTAGTCATTTTTTTTACTTTCCTTCAGGATTCCCAGGTACAAAACAAACACAATAATGTTATTTTCTCGGGAATCTTAAATCCCAACCAAACACAAAAAACTAACATTCCCCTCAATCACTCTCCCGGGTATCACTCTCCTGGGAGAGTGATTCCAAGGAGGAAAGTAACATTCCGCGAACCAAACGCTACCTTATAGGACTTAACAAAAAACTAACTCTAAAAAATAAAGGACATAAACTGCAGCTCAGCTAATGACTGCAACAAAATTTGACTCTAACTGAAACCCATAAGAATAGGTCAATTATTTCTTAATTAAAGCAAACTAATTAACAACAATATGGTTTGATAGACGGTGAAGTTCGTTCCAAAATTCCTTGCGATGAGAACTAGCTGGATCAGCATAAATTGCAGTCAAGGAGAAATCAACACTTCCAAGACCAGAAAGGAGCATACTAACCGCTTGGTACGAGGAAGAGAGAATATTCACAACCACCCAATCTTGTCGTAAGACCCAAATTCCTCCGGAAAACCCAGACGCTTGAACACGAAAGGAACCTGCAAACCCCAAGGCTTTGGTGACTTTGTTGGCCATTTTTTCGCTAATGCGAGGCTCGAGTAAAAAAAGGACTGAAAACCGATGAATCTGTTTCATATCTAGCAAATACTTAGCAACACTAGGCCTTTGAACCCTCGGCAGTTCCATACAAAAACTTTAAACTCGCTTAACATAAAGATAATTAAAAGCGAGACAGGAAACAACACGCAGAACTCACATACTTGGCTATAAACCATTGTGAATAAAATTAATTATAATATTAGCTTATTGATTGGTAGAAAATAAACAATGTGATATAGAAAGAGAAAAAATTTGAAAAAGGAAATAAGTGATTTTGTAGAGAGTCATTTCTCTTAATTGCTCATTAGTGACATATTTGTCCATTTCCTTGATGCGCTGTCATTCATTATCGTTTAAAATCATTCGCTGTTACTTGAACATCACTAAATTTAAAAAAAAATATCCCAATACCAACGCGTAAGCAAAAGAAAAAGAGAAAAGACTAATCACTTACCTTTCTTCCCACTTGCACATTTCATCATAACACTTTCCTCTCATCCTCTTACAAAGTACCAACGGCCGACTCGCCGCCATTCTTGCGGCCACCTTCACTTCACCATTTTAAATAAAAACCCATCTTCGACCAGAGCATTGTTCCAGCAAACACCACACCAATCGAAACAATGGGTGTCGATTACTACAACATACTCAAGATCAACCGCAACGCAACTGAAGACGACATGAAAAGAGCTTACAAAAGGCTCGCCATGAAATGGCATCCTGACAAGAACCCAGCTAACAAGAACGAAGCGGAAGCCAAATTCAAGCAAATCTCTGAAGCTTACGATGTGCTCACCGATCCCCAGAAGCGTCAGATCTACGATCTGTACGGCGAGGAAGGGCTTCAGTCATTTGACATGGGCAATGGGCAGACCACTGGAAATGGTGGATGTGATGGAGCGTTCCGGTTCAATCCGCGGGATGCGGATGATATTTTTGCTGACTTCTTTGAAGGATCTGAGCTTGCTGGGAATGGGAGGAGCAATAGTAATAGTAACAGTTATAGTTATAATTATAATTATAAGAATGGGAAGAAAAAAGGTGTGAATGGGGAGATGGGGAATCAAGGGAGTAAGAAAGCTGCGTCGATTGAGAATAAACTCCTGTGTAGCTTGGAAGAGCTGTATAAAGGGACTCGACGGAAGATGAGGATATCGCGCTCTGTTCCTGATGATTTCGGGTTTGTTAATCATGCTCTTGTTTGTTTTTCTTCTGCATTTGAATTTTAATCACCTTGGATTTACTGTGCTACAAAAATACAGTTTTTCTAGGGTTATGGAGGAACAAAATTCAAACTTTTTGAAGGCTTTATTCATAATTTTGAATGCAGCTATACAGCCCAATTTTGGTTCAATCTGCGTTATTTTAATTTTAATTTTTTTTTTATTGTAGTATGAGCAATAGCTTTAAGAAATCACAAGAAAAAGTCCTTTGTACTCTGCATTCATATTTTACTGTTTGATTCATAATACTGTTTTTATTGGTGAAAAACAAGTGTATTTGTTAGTTGAGGATGTGGAGGAGCCCAGGAGGTGCATACTACTTTAGATTCATGTGTCTAAGACCTGTAAATTGTAAATGACTGAATGTTATCTGGGTTCTTGCAGTTGAGAATACACAACTGCTTTTTCTGTTTGATGTTAGTCAATGTTAATCGAATTGATGATGGCTGTGAATCAAATGCAAAACCATGTTTATCATCCAGAGATGCAAACATTGAATTGATCTGGAAATAGTGTAGACATTCAAATCCATTTTTTGAAGATCAGAATTATACGTGACTTGAAAGCATGAAAATTCCATTATGTTGCCTATTTGATCATTTACTCTGTTTGATATACAAGCAACTTTCTTGCAGTAAACCAATGACCGTTGAGGAAATATTGAAGATCGATATCAAGCCCGGCTGGAAGAAGGGCACAAAGATCACTTTTCCTGAGAAAGGCAACCAAGAACCTGGTGTCACGCCGGCTGATCTTATTTTTGTGGTGGACGAGAAGCCCCATCCTGTTTTCAAGAGGGATGGAAATAATCTTGTGGTCAATCAGAAAATATCCCTACTGGAGGCTCTCACTGGGAAGACCATTGAATTGACAACTTTGGACGGAAGATATCTCACCATACCAGTGACAGATATTGTTAAGCCAGGCCACGAGACTCTGATCTCAAATGAAGGAATGCCCATTTCCAAAGATCCAAGCAAGAGAGGTAACCTTCGAATCAAGTTCGATGTTGCATTTCCATCAAGACTCACGGCTGAGCAGAAATCTGATCTGAAGCGAGTACTGGGTGGAACTGATACTTAGTTCAGATTTGAATCCACAGTACCAAGCATCTATTAACCTTTGATTTCCATTTTAACTGAGATGTAAATATGTTAAATCTTCCACCTTTCAACATGGAATGATTGTGCATAGTAGGAACAAAGCTACCATTAGCATACTGTTGCCTGTAAAAAACCTTCTTTTAATATGTTTCTTGCCTTCTAGTTTACATCTGTATATTTTGATCAAATTTTAGTCTCTTCGATTTGTGGTTGAATGATGACATATTTTTGATATTCTAGAGTTTGGCAGGTTCTCAATTTCGGTACCAAACTTTAATTTTATTCATAATTATGTCTGCAGATTCTATCCATAATCATATTAGTAATAATTATGTGGTTGGAACTTGAAATTGGTCCATTCAACTACCCCTTTGGAGTCGTTTTGGCTTGTGATGGATTGGCTTGGTTGGTCTTATTATAATTTTTTAACAAATTCAACAAAATTTTCATACAAATCCACGAGAACCACTAGACTCAAAAGTTCAGAAAGTTAAAAAGACACAGGAATGTCATTTATGTGATGAGAATTATTTGGTAACAGAGGATAGAAAGCAAAAAGAACATTGATGTGCAGAACACATTGGAATCATTCTGCGTTATTTGTTTATTTTCTTCCGCGCCATGACAGCTTACTAACGGTGATCAAATCATGTCTCCACCGAGAAGTTATATATTGAAATTAGAAGAGAAAAAAATTGATCAAATTCTGTGATTCTCAATCTTGTTCTGCAATTCATTCTTTTTCACCCCTACCACCTTATCCACCTCTCCCCCTCTCTTCACAAGAGCAATTGCTGGCAATGTACTCACATCAAATTGCATCCTCACAAACTGTATCAAAACAACACAATATACACCTTTCATTAAACGGTCATTTTTCTTTCGCTTTTCTCGGGTGTCTCTCTGCCCTTCCGATAGAAAAACTAATCACGTTTGAACACAATAATAATAATGAAAATATATATATTAAGCAATATTGTAGTTAGTAGTAGGTAGTACCATGAGCTCGTCCACATCAACTTTGATGAACACAACATCAGGATACTTAGCAGCAAACTCTGCCATGATGGGCTCCATGTGTCTGCAGGGTCCACACCATGGAGCTGTGAATTGGATTACCAGCTTCACCATATCAAAACCCAAAAGAAGGTGACAAGTTTATTATTAGTAATAATAATAATAATAATAATACAAAGTGATTGAGTGGTAGTAGTGGATTAGCATCATTGATTGTAATTAAGCTTTAATTAATTAGCAATTGGAAGGATTACATACCAGCTTGTTGTTTGATTTGGAGGCTTCAAAGAAGGTTTTCCATTGGTTTGCAGAATGGACATTGACAACTCCAGATGATGGGTTCGATGCATGGTAGCGATCAACGTCATAGAAATTTGGTACCATGAATGTTCCTCTGGAAGGAATTAGTGACCCAAACGCCATAATTCTAGATAGAAAAAAATTACCTCAATTTCTTGTTTTTGAAAACTTTAGATGGAGGAGTTGGGCTGGACATATAATTCTAGCGGCATCGCTCTCTCTATATATAATGCTAAATTTCTCATTGAGAATACGATTCTGTTTTATTGGTGATTTAAAATTTTGAACTAAAGTTTAGAAAATTGGTGCTCAAAGTTTTAGAAGTATGGATAGTGATTGTTTGCATTCGACGGTACTAGGAGTGTCTTCTGCTCAACTATGACATTAGAATTTGATTCTTTGATTGGCGGCCCAAATTAATCAATGCATACTTTGGCTGATTCTTTGGTTGATGAGGTAAATAACATACCCGATCAAAACTTTGTAATTTAGTGGTACTTTCTACAAAGTGTGGAGAGCTAAGCATCCGGTTCCAGCGTCCTAATTTATATTCTTTTTTATGACAAAATAATAAATAAATAGAAAATTAATAGACGTGTGTACCGAATCGACTCCTGAAACGGTGAAGGTTAATTATGCCTGCATCGTCCTAATCTGTATTCTTTTTTATGACAAAATAATAAATAAATAGAAGATTAATAGATGTGTGTACACCGAGTCGACTCCTAAAGCGATGAAGGTTAGTTATGCCTGCATCGAGTCAGTGTCAGCGCACTAAAGATGAAAGTGTTCATAAACCAAAGTGAGAGCGCCGAATCACTTGCCAAATAGTTCGTCGTTCTGACTTGTTTTCTTCAATTTTGGAAATCATTGTCAACTTCTGAGACTGACTATGCCTAATTCGTGAAGAAACTAAAAGGCAAAGAGAAATGGTGGAGTGGTGGTGGCGAGCATCTCTAAAGTGAATCATGAGCATGAGATAGTTGGATCCCACCTTAACTTGAGTCCTTTGTCTAATGATAGAAGAATTGAACTTTATTCATGGCATATATGCAAGATTAGTCATGTACAACTCGAGAAAAGAGACTTTCCGCATCGGAATTGATTAGGATTTGCTGCTAATGCTGTCTTACTTTTCAGCTTTGCTTTTCCTTTTTGATAGAACTCATTTTTGTTCCCAAATGTCAAATGTGATACTTCAAGCCAATAATGACACTATCAAGAACCACTTCCATGAAAATAGACAAAAGAAAAAAGAAAAAAATATGCAGATATACCAAACCTCAAATGACAATGCAAACAGCAAAGAGAATAATTCTAAGTTAAACTTTGGTGTTTTTCAATTTCCACATCTTTTTTTCTCAAACAGATGCGCTAATAGTTTTTTCCATGGGTTGAGAACTACAAAAAATGGGCGTCGAGGATGGTGTATTCATCAACAGCAAGACACATTCATAAGAAGTTTCATGCAGCAAAAGCAAAAGAAACATCACCATTCAGCTCCAAAACTGGTAACAATACACCCTACAGGACACCCGAGTGAGTGTGAGTGAAGACCTCATGAAGCCACTCCGTCAGCTCCCCCTCCCTGTGCGGAACCATGGTTGTTGTTATACTGCCCACCGCCTCTGCCCCTTCCCCGATTGTTATAGTTCCTAGGATAGAAGTTTCCCGGCTGATCATGATACTGGCTACGACCATTTTGGTAGCCACCACCACCTCCCCTGCCACCAGTACGACCACCACGGCCATTTGAATAACCCCTACGACCACCACCACCACCGCGTCCACCCCTCTGGTTCGGGTAGCTCCTTCGGGGACCATATTGCTGCTCCTGATACTCTACATCCCTTTCATTATTCTCAAACTCTGCTGGTGCTTTGACATACTCTTGATGATCTGAGACGACTTCTGCTGTGTTTTCAGCTTCCAATTCATCCTGCAATATGAAACCACCACATACGGTCAAACAAATTTAGGCCGAAAATTCAAACTATTCCCATAGGGATTCACAAGAGATGTAATTTGAAACTTTTTCCATAAATATAAGATAGCAAAGGAAAACGATATATTATGGAAAGTGTAAGAACCTTGCGAAGCTCTTCAGCAGTACTAGAATGTTCAACACCAGTTTCATGCCCCTCAAAGTTTTCCGTCTCATCCTATATAACACAGTGCACGACCGAGCTTCAGTAATTAAGAAATAAAGCATGATCGATATCTTTTCTTTATGCAAGAAGAAGCAAGGGCAACGATTGAAAGGAAAAATTCAAGCAATTTTAATGCAATCAAAGAAGAAATAAAGACAGCATTCACATTACAGAAGTTTTTTTCCTGGGGTATTACAAGAATTTATTATACAGAAGCATTAGCAAAACATGACCATCAGCAAACAATAATGCCAAAAGACGTGCTATATGCATGTTCACACATTTCTCTTTTTCAGTGGCCTAACAAAAAGACACATCACCAAGCACAGTAACGGAGAAATTCAGATCAGAAAAGGTAAGTTAGCAAGTCCTCATAGATGCAAATTTGGATTAATTTGATACCAATTTCACACACAACTTGAACTTTTGAGTTATCCCTTTTTATGTGCACTAAAAAAATCAAATAAACTACTCAGAAAAAGGTTTAGAAAAGAATAAATCCAAAAAAAAGTGAAATAGCTCCAGTAAAATGGAGGGTATAAGGCATTTCCAGAAGTAAAACAATAGCCAACACAGTTAACGTCAACCTACTCCAGTACAATGGAGTGAATAAGGCACTTTTAGAACTAACTAACAATAGCCAACTCACTCAAAACCAAAACAAACATGAGTAACGCCAAGGGTATGTTTGAGATTCCTTCAGAACCCAGGTTCAGGAATCCAACCGCACATAAAACCATGGTTTATGCAACACAACACTTTCTGACTATTTCTAAACTGCGATTTTGATGATGATCACAGTTTAAAAAAACATAGATCTAAAAAAACCTCCAAATCTGCAGACTAGAAGATGCACAATGTTGACAGATTAATCTTCAACGAATGAAAAAGGAAACAACATTTACGTAATGATCTTTCTAATATTCTACCCAGTTATGAACTGGATGCCATAAAACCATGAAACCATGCGTCTATAGCTTATGATTTTCATTATACAAAACCTTCGTAGCATGCACACACACAAGAGGTGCATTACATCCAAATTCAACTCTAGACCACATATAAAGAATCTGACTGGATAATTACAATCACTCATGCCACTTGTAACTTCAGAAAAGGTTAGCGCAATTTGCCTCATTGTAAAATCCAACAGGGTACAAGATTTCAAATTGCACATCCAATACAACCACAAATGTTTTAAGTTTTTAAGCCAAAATGATGAAATTATAGAGCATTACACAACCACACACTAACTCACGCAACTTACCACTAACTAACACAAAATAACACACAGACCATGAATCAAACACAAATAACTCTATAATGAACAGGTTTTGCAGGACACTCTGGGCAAGACAGCAATCAAACATGCATACACAAAGGTATACCTCTGGCTGGTACTGTACCCCAGAGCTTTCCAGCTGCCCTGGCACTGAAATAGAAACTCCAGGAACCTGGAAAGGCGCGTAATTTCCAGCAGCAGCAGCTGCAGCCACTTCAACTGGTCCTTTCATTGCTGGTGTAGTGGTAAAGTAATCCAAAGCCATAATCTTGTTTAATCTCTTCTTCAACTGAGCATCTGCAAAAACCCAGGAAGACAAAATCACCAACAACATCCAAAGAAATAAACACCTGGGTACCTAAAAATTTATGAAATTACTTACAAGATATGTTAGCATTGGGGTCAATTGGGTGGTCCGAGTTCTCAAGCCAAAGCTTAGCATGCTCTAAACACCGTTGCAAGGCATTCTTATGAGACAGGCTTGAATCCGCAGGCCGAGAAATCAACAAACCGCCCAGCATTGAAATCAAATCCAAATCCGGCTCCACAAGCGGATCCGTTGCATCATCGGAAACGTAATCGTAAGTCAAGCAACACTCCCTTTCATGAGTCCGAGTCAACATAGTGGCCGTAAAATCACCCTGAGACTTCACGTCAAACAACGACCCAAAGTACAACAAATTCAGCAGATCCTCCAACACATCGCCAGCCCTAGAAGCACCGTTGCCCTCTTCACACTCAGGATTATCACTATTAGCTTCGGAAGCAGTAGCGGTGGAGGGAGGAGGTAGAGTGTGGTTTTGGAGGGCGAGTCTGACCTCATCTTGGACAGCTGTGGCGAGCGGTTGTCGGAGCTTCTCGAGTTCATCGATGGCCGCGACGATTGAGGGTTTGGAGCGGAGTACGTCTTCTTGCTCCTTGTTGATTAGTTTGCCTTGGGCGACAGCCTCTTCAGTCTGGTTGATTCTGTTGAGCTTCTTTTTTAGAGCGCGGATGCGTTTGTTGATTACGCTGAGGACAGGCCCATCGGTGGATTCGGAGGAAAGAGAGGCGGCACCGGATGCCATTTGTTACGCAAGTTGATTGTCTTGCTTTGTTTTTAGGCGATGAGAGGAGCACCACCGATAAGAGGTGGCGGCTGTCGTTAGGGGAGGAGAAAAGCGGCGGCTGTCGTTAGGGGAGGAGAAAAGCGGCGGCCGAGGGAGGGGAAAGAGGGAGCTAGAAACAAAGAGAGTAAAGAGCTTAAAAAGAGTGAGCGAGGAGGTGCGGAAGCGTGGGGTTTTAGATAATTTGAAGGGGTTAATAACTTATTATGGGCAACTGGAAAGCCTGTTCTTTTTTCATGGTTGGTCCAAAAAATTTTTTTAATAATATGTGTTTCAATTTTTAATAAAGTTTTTACTCCAAGTTAGAGTTATTTTTTTAACAAAAAAAAATTCAAAAACAGAAATTTATAATTTATAATAATATTTTTAGAATGCCGTGTCACACTTCAGAGCACCACTTAAGTTACATATTCGATCTTTAATATTATAATACTCCCTCCGTGTCTTATTATTTGTCACTGGTTACTATTCATGTATGCGTTTCGAAGAGGCCGAATGACTCACTATTTGACCCAAAAAGTTCCGTACTTTTTCCCGAACGTACGTTGATGATTAGTGTACGTTCGAAAAAAAACACAAATTTTTTTGAGGTCAAATAGTGAGTCATTCGACTTCCTCGAAACGCGTGCATAAACAGTAAAGTGACAAGTAATAGTACACGGAGGGAGTAATAAAGATCGAATGTCACATTTTATACTGATGTAGTCTATATATTTTCCATGTGTTCTAAAAGATGACTTTCTAAACCTCTTTCTAAATGTCCTTCAAAAAAATTATCATTTTCTATACGCAAATGACATTCACAAGTAGCTGTGTCCATTTTACAACACTTTGGCATGTCATATTCACAAGTCAAAGAAAAAAACAGACAAAATGCGAAGCGCGGTACATCAATCTATAAGCAAGCTTGCAAAAAAAAACGTCAAATTCCCCGGTTCTGATCTATATCAAAGTATTTTTAACACAAACAGAATGCCAGCTAATTCAAAGGCAACCTTCCTCACAGCGGACTAAAAGTCTACAAGACTCTTCTCGCTTAAACCACAACTGAGAAATGCATACAGCACCGCATTAAGAATTGCCTCACTAAAATTATTGAGTTCTCCTAAAAGCTCTTGTAAGTATCCTCAATGCCACTGGTTTCCCTTTCCATGCAAGCTTTACACGTAAGATGAGGCGAAGCATCTGAGTGCCAATGCTCTTAGGAGAACTCAACGCTTTGCCTCATCTTCCAACTTATAAGCAGATTCTGAGTGCCAATGCTCTTCCAACTTCTGTAGATTTAGATGGAGCGCAGATGCTGTTGGTATTCAGTATTCCATTTAATGTTCTATTTCTTGGGGAAAACTGGCTCTTCCTGAATACACGTACTGCATCTCCTCCTTCCATGTCTGGAAATTCTTAAATCATTAGGTTCTCACAGGCTTGTTTTTCTTCATCGAGTCAACAGAAACCACAACAAGCTTACCTCATGTCGAAAGGTAATCCTTATGTTGGGTACATTTGTTTTATGAATATCATTGCCTTCTATGCCGCTCAGAAAGTATTTGTTACCGAGCCAATGCAGCTGTAATAGAAAGATTTAAGATTTGGAACACAAAAGGGATCCTCATCGGTTTCAAAACAGAATATTGCTTGTAATAGGAGAACTATAAAAAAGAAAAAATCCTCAGATAATCGAGCGATATGCATCTAACATGACAAACTCAGTTCCATTTCAAGTGTCTATGGTATACGTAAATATGTTCGCTGACTTTTAGTGAAGTATATTAATTGTTAGTCAACCGAAGAAACCAACAAGCACTGGCATAATGCATGTTCAAGCAGGCTAGTGCTATTCCCTCACCTTTGCCATATGGGAAAACCCAGATTGATAAACAGAGTTTCTAGCTATCTCACATAGGTCGCATGCACTGAGTTTCCACACCTGCAAAAACACTAACATTCTAAAATGCACATAACCAATGCCTACAGTAAAGAAATAATAAATGCGGAACATCTAACCTTGGCAGCAACACTGTACTCTTCCACAAGGGGTTCTTTCGTTAAATGGATTTGCAAAGGATCGTCTGAGGAGAGTGAAACATTCAGGCCCCTTTGAAAGAATACAGGAAATGGGTTGCGATGATAGTCCAGGAAAAGGGAATTATTGCTCAACGGTGACATAGCCAACCCAACCTAACAAATCATTGAAGTTACTTGATTACTAGAATATCTAGCAGAATGGGCACAAAAAGGAAGAACATAAGGAACAAAATTCCTTGTTGTTGAGGCCCTGTGAAGTTACTTGATTACTAGAATATCTAGCAGAATGGGCACAAAAAGGAAGAACATAAGGAACAAAATTGCTTGTTGTTGAGGCCCTGAGGCCCCAATGCAAACACACAAGGACATATTACAACCTAAAAAGATAGGGCAAGAAACACAAGGATCACCAGTGCAATTTCACAGTTGTGAAGCACTACTTAAGAACAACTAAAAGAACAAACAAATATGCATAGGATTTTCCGACGATAGATGCAACTTTTCTAGTTCCTCGGAGCAAGGTATGCAAAACTACAGAATCATCATGCCTGGGATCTATTTCAACTAAATGTCTGCCAAGTTGTGGAGAAAACCTGAGCAAGGTAGTACAGGTATTGCAAAACGGGGGATTTTCGCAAAGTGATCCCATGAGATATATTATTACACAGTAGGAATGCCGCAGCCAAGTGATCAATATCTCCAGCCTGCACTGATAGTAAGCATCAGCAGCAGCCAAGCAATCCAAGGGAGATTGAAAAAATTAAGGACAGAGAATTTAACCTCTCCACAATGAAAAAATTAAGGACAGAATTTAACCTCTCCACAATGTGGCCGGAATTTGATTGTTGTCATACCTTTTGATTCACGGAGCTGGAAGGAAAAGGAGGAAGGGCAAATCAATTCATAGATGAACATTATAATACATTTCCTCAGGAAAACGAGTCCCTATGCAGCACATCATTTATAAAAAAAAATAAACCAAACAATCGAGTGATAGTGTTGGAAGAATAACTCAATTGGTTCATATAAATGGGAAAAACTGGTCCCAATATGAACAAACTAAAATTCATTTCATATCTCACCATCATATAAGATTACAAAAAATAAACTTAAACACAAAGGCGCACCCAACAGTGCATCTTTCTAATGGGAAAACCCATACAAAATTAAGCAATTCACAATAACTTTGAGTAAGGTCAACAATGGTGCATTAAGGAAGCAAATTCCTCCCACCACATGCGGCAATATATCAAGGAAAGTAAGCATGGAACACAAACCTTATTAAGAGTGTATAAGTTAGCATAGCAGTAATAAGCATAATAGGAATATGCAGGATTGAACACATTGACCCATGCAGCTGGAGTCGGCATGTGCTTAGTGGGGCGCCTTTCTGGTTTACTTTCATCATCAACAAGATCTAATCCCACAACCTGCATCATGAATCACAGAAAAATATCATTTTCCTCTTGCAGGATACCCTTTGCATATCTTCAAATACTAGATCCCAGAGCAAGGTGAGACAGGTGAGTTGGGTGAAAACAACTGAATAAGAACAGGACAATGCCAGAGCTTATTAATAATAAAACTGAAAAAGGAATGCCCCTGCTACTATGATGTGATAATTGGAGCATCTCACGTTGTGTTTTGGACTCAAGTTTCTCAATCTTATTCCTATTCGTTGCATTATTGCATCAATGTGCTTGAGCAATTTATCCTTTCTAATTGGTTGGATAAGCAACATGCTAAGTAACTCTTGTATATCTGGAGTAACCCAGTCGGTCCTCACCCCAGTCTCGTAGAGTGTGGGCCAACAAGCAAGGGTCATTGTGTGTTTGGGCGGTTGCACAGTCCCATTTCAAGGATTCAGGAGTAATGCTCAGCCAACCAAAAATAAAATAACACTTCAGTGAAGTAAATTTAACTAAAAACCATTATATGTTAAACAAACCAAAACTTTAACAATGTTACCTGCATAAGGAATACATGTAGCTGAGGATGAGAACTGGGATTGACAGTGACTTCAAACAGAGGAATGAAAACATTATCAATGATATTCTGAAATGAAATAACAGTCCCCATTTGTTTGTACACATTGTATAACCGCGGCAGCTGCACATTGAAAAGACCAAGAAAATGAAAACTTATTTATCAACATTGTTTGGGTTTTAATAGGCTACAGTGCAATTATTTATCGCACCATGTTAATATCACTGCATGGGCTACTTTACCAGCCAAGAAATCACACACAAGGCCCTTACTATAAAGTATAAACCACAATGCAACTATTCAGGCATACAGCTACTAGCCCACTAGGACAAGTAGCATCACATCTGGGCAATTAGAAAGTATTTTGGCAATGAAATTGAGAGGGAAAGGATAGAACTAAATATTACTTGAATTAACCACACAGCATTCTCACTATAGATTGAGTTGTTGACAAACCAACTTGCAAGCTGATCCCATTCACTTTGTTTCCTCCCATATATGGACACTCTATACTCAGCCATCTGCAAAGATACATAGGAGTCAGAACTAATGTGAAGGGCAGCTTTACACTAGCATACATTAAGTGCTTCATTAAGATCCAACAGTAACATCACAAGTACACTCATTGTGCTTCAATAACTACATTTCATACAAACCTTATCACCTCTGTATGAAAATAATACCCTGATAATTTTTTTACCAACTTTTCTGAAGAACTTTACTACACATTTTTGTAAAGGAACTATAAAGTTCCTATTTCTAAACCCAATGTATGTCAAGAAGCTAAAGGAGCTCATCCGTGAAATCCATAATGGGTCAGAGAACAGGAACTCCTCAGTTTCGTAGTATAATAGAATAAAAGCAATTGGAAAGGATTTTGTAGAGGGTTTTCAGGTTTTTGCTTTCTACACTGATGCCTTGATATTAGTCAAGGGATTATTTTTTCCTTTTTTTCATCTTTTATTCCTTAAAATACTTGAGATGGGAAGATGATTTCCTGCTCTTTATGAGCAGCATTTGCTGCTTACTAAGCACTAAATAACAAGTCCCAAGAAAGGGAATAGCAGGATTTTGAGGAAATAAAGAAAATGAAGACACTAATGATTATATCAATATCCTGGTCCACAAAGAGACAAGTAATATAAAGCATGGGCATGCAATGGTAGGAAGAACATCAGAAAGAGAAGCAGGAAATAGAAATAGAAAAAAGAATTAACAGTAAAACCTGGTATTTGCTTGCTTCAAGATCAGATAAAACTTCTTTAGTAACTTCAGCTAAGAAACGTCCTGCAATAATTCACTTTAGAGTCGGCATAATTTTGCATTTTACTCATCTTAATAATTAATATAATCAAATGAATAAAGATATGAGATACTTTGATGTTACATCGAGTACAACAATAGAATAAGTTGATTGCATAGGAAATTAAATTCTACGCAACCCACAGAGAAACAGCAGGCAAACTGTAGACAAGACACAGGGAACCAGGAACTAAACACTGAACAGTATTAATCACAAAATTATACTAAAGATAACATGTACACAACACACAATTGGAATCGTTCAGGTTAATCACTAACCTTGAATAAGATTTTCTTGCTTTAAGAAGATCTCCCTGAGTCTGCTTTGTCCACAAGGATTATATTTAAGATTGAATTTATCAAATCGATGAAAAATATTCTTATCAGCATGGACATCTAGCAAATCAACATTCAGATCATGCCTGAAGTACAATGCTCAATGAGTTAGAAAAGGAGAAAAAAAACTGCATGAGTAGCAAAACTCCTAATATGAGAAAATCAACAGACTCAAGGTAGAACATACCCAGTCAAGTCCAAACTCTCAAAAACTTCTTTTAATGTCATATATTTTCCATCTCTGAATATAACAACCTGAAAGAAAAAAATCATCAGAAATAAAAAGCATTAAAATGTTGACTCTCGGAGGGAAAATAGTTGAATACAAAATAAGTTTCAACAATCATTTGCTATTAGCTAATTCTAGAGT
The DNA here is from genome assembly GCA_963691705.1 of Viola odorata. Lineage (NCBI taxonomy): Eukaryota > Viridiplantae > Streptophyta > Magnoliopsida > Malpighiales > Violaceae > Viola > Viola odorata. The sequence goes on along the minus strand of OY829543.1, from coordinate 37,545,538 downwards.
TCTATTAGTAATGAGGAAATTCTATGTTGTTTGGTAACTTCAAATCTTCTTTTCAATTAGCCAGTTAGTAATAAGCGTGCACCAGATGAAGGTATTCCATCATTCATGAATAAAAATTACATAGATTTTTGGACCGTAGTTTCATGTGCATTAAAGATCGATTTCACTCCCAACTCAAGCAGCTACTAATAGCTCATAAGTAAGGAAGCCAACTGTTAGCTCAAGCTCAGTAGCTCATAGCTCAAGAAGACAGAGCTCAATAGCAGCTAACTACTAATAAGTCAGGAACTAAGAGCTCAGTTCTAATTCCTAAGTCAGTAGCAGGGAAGTCCTAAGGCTAGAGCTAACAACTCATCATAGTTCATAAATCAGAGCAGCTTCTTATCTAGTCTTTTCTATGTTTGCACTGGATTCCCTCTCTCACAAGCATTTCACTAAACATAAAACAAAGCATTAAAGAAAACTAAAGGAACCAATCGACATGTTCAGATTGAAAGAGCTATAATATACCTCATCAGGTTCTTTTTTTAGCTTTGACTTAATGAAGCGCAGGAGATGCTTTTGGTTCATGCAAGCAGAGTGGTGCACATGAGTGTCTACTTTTCTAATATTGTAGAAATCACGATGAGGAGCACTCTTCTGCGCAAGAAACTCCCTATCTGCATTTACTAACAGATGAAGGCGGAATTTCTGTGTAGTGGTGAGATATAAGTTGCAAGCAAAAGATGAAGTAAATACAACATAGATTCCAAAAAAAAAACAGTATGAAGAAAACCACCTCCTCAAGAAACCGTAGTCTGTGATAGCATGCAGAGCGAACATTCCCAACAGATATGATCTTTAGGAGATGGTGCAAGTCAGTAAAAAACACTGTTGCACTTGCAACAGGGAAGAGTTCAGTGGTATCTAGAAACAATTCAGAAAGAAATTGATGAGTCACATGGCCCCGAAATAATAAAAATAATGTGAACCACTAATTAAATCCACCAACAATAACTTCTGACAGATTATTATTCTATATTCCAACATGTTGAGCTGTGAATAATATTCGTTTCAAAAATTGATATGATAATTGATAAGGCATCCAAGTGGAAGACATCGTTTCCATATCCTAATTTTCTATGACAGTTTTCGATCCAGCATGCCATAGCCTAGTGGCCCTAAGCCATTGGAGTTTGCCCAATGGTGAAGGGCCAGGGTATATCTTAAGAGATAAGAGTGGAAAAAAAAGGCTGGTGGCTTATAGTAATCATATGATCGAATCACTCTGGGTTTTGGCTCCACCAGCTCATTCCTGCCAGAGCAGGATAAGTGTGGGTATATCACACTTGAGTTCTGCGATATGAAACTAAAATACCATTCTCGGGGATATAGATAGCAAATGAGATGGTATGTTATACCCTGTAAGGTTTATTGTGATTCACACCCTTGAAGGAGGATGCTGAAGGGAAACAGATTAATATAATACTGTAAAAAAAAGTAATAATTTGGTCAGCAATAGCATTCAAGTGCTAAAAAATATGATTTCCACATGACTTTGTTAAGGCAAACAAATAAACATTAAAAAACAAAATCCATCACTCCTATAAGAATTCAATTTAATGTTTTTGCTACCACCAAAATAGGCAATTTGACAATGGTAAAAAACAAAACCCACAAACTTCAGAATGCGGTTAAATGACCAAATCCCTTGGAATAATTCTCAGTCTAGTGTCATCAATTGGCAGAATCACAAAGAATAAACTCCTTTACACTTACCATTTTCACTGGCATAAACACGCATGACTCCATCTTCCATCCTAAAGTGGTGCTGCAGATGAGTGTAGCATAGCAAAGTGTCAAAAGAAAATCACAGAAGAAACAATTCACTTGGTTACAAGAGAAAGAAATAAGCAAAAGGTGACTGAAACATGTCTACAGAAAACAATGGCATCCAGAATATAACTTACTGTAGTTGCTGGAACGGGTTCAAAATGAAATGGATCAGTTTTCACCACTGGTGTACTAGACCCAGGCGCAACTTCCTTCACCCATGGGGCAACCATTTCCCCATAAACATAACTCTTTCGCAGAACTAAGCATTCACGAATCATCTTCCGTACTTCTTCCTCTTCTGCATTTATTGACTCTGAATAGACATGCCGTGCCAAAAACAGAACACATTCAATAGTAAAGCACGTATCAGAACCATCTTAGAACAGGTCAAGTCAGCCAACTGACAAATGCAACAGGCGAATATGTGCTTCCCAATGATATTGGGACCAGATATTCTTATACACCACTCAACAGATAACAAAAACAAAACAAAAAATACCCTTCTAAGGAAAAGAAAGAGATCCTAAGCAAGGATTAGAAATAAAAATACCTTGCAGAGCAGTTCTAGGAGGTAAGATCATGGTGCCAAAAGCAGGGTCGCTCCTAAGTTGAGGCACTAAATCTGTATCCGCCACATTAGCTCGCGACTCAATTACAGCAGCTCCAACATTTTGGTCTAGAACACCGGTCACATTGTTTCCTCTAGGTGGTAGAACGGAAGAGTTTTGAATTTGCAATGCCACATTCTGGATACCACCAATAATACATCAAAAAATAGCAATATAGAACAAACTCGTGGACCTTAAATTCCCTAATCTCAATTGCACTAGCTTTGACGCATAATTGCAAACCATGTAAAATAGTGAGACAGAATCAGGAAGGCACCTACATTTAAAAAATCAGCAGCGGAATCCAAGTTCCCGTAATCAAAAGCAGTATCGTCATCTTCAATATCAACTTCGGTTCCTTCCTCACCAGAATCATCTCCACTTCCTAACGCACTACCATGTGGTGATCTAGGAGTCATCATCCTCCCACGAGAAGAAATCCTCGTTACAGAACTAGAGTAGTTACCAACTGACTTATCCTCTCCTACAGAAACACTCAAAAACAATCAAAATTAATTCCACAAACAGTGCAATTCATTTGTAACCATTACTATTACCATCTCTAATCCGTCCAGTTTGTAGTGGCGGGAGCCCTGAGGGGATGAAATTGAATTTATTAGCCTCCTCTATCCAATCATTGCCCAAAACCGCATTCGGTACAGAACTTGATATCCTGTGACTCCGAGGCACGGTTCTATCATCCAACGACCGAGATACAATTTGATGGTGCGCCAAAATGTTCGGCTCTCCATCCGAGGCATACTCATCATCATCATCTTCTTCCCCTACTTCATTGTCTCTTTCTCCTTCGTGGTTGTTGGCGGTGGTGGTGGTTGTGGTGCGGCGGAGCTGGATGAGGCGGTCGAGGACTTGGTCGACAGTGCGCTTGTGGATGTAGAAAGCGGAGATTGCCATCAAGGAGGCGCCAACTAGAGCGGCCATGGCTAGGTGAAGTGATGAGGATGAGGAATCCATGGTGGTCTAGTGGGAGTCGTCGTCGTCGTCGTCGTGGTGGTGTAGGGAAGGGAGCAAAGCGGGAAATGGAAACCTAATAAATTACGTAGTGACGTAGTGTGGGTGAGCGTGAGTGAGAGTAAGCGGTCGGTGGAGGGCTTTTTTGATTTATATAGGTTTCTCGTAAAAAATAAAAGTTTGGGAAAAACATGACGTTTTGGTGGAGCTGAGCCTTGGTCCGGATTTGCGAGGAAGGAAGTTCAAAGGTGTAATGGGGTTGGGTCCGCAATTATCTGCTTATTATTTTAGGGGAAAACATAATTCGTCCATCAGATTATAATTTAAGTTTTTTTATGTGGTAGCATCGTGTGTGAGTTTAATTTTTACTATTGCCATAATAATAGATAAAATAATCAATTTGAAAGAAAAAATTATATAGTCACTAAACTAATTTTTTTATAAAAAAAATTGGCTATCATTTTTTCTTCCGTGAATATATATTTCTAAATAATTTTTTACCTAAAAAATGAGAGTGTCAAATCACTCATGTTAACCACTAATTGGTAATAATTATGCTATCAGAGTAATTAAAATTGGACAATTTGATAATTTCGATAATTTCGTTTGAGCATTATCTGTTCGTGAAAACCGCTACATGTGACGCCATTATCGTTGAGTGTGATGATATATGTGATATTGATGTAAAGATTTAACATCATCTCTCAATCGTCGGACGATCTAGCAAACAAAATAGCTTAAGCAATTTGGTTGCGGAATTGAGAATTTAATGATAAAGTCTTTTTTGTTGATCATTTTAATATTATTATTAGTAATAACTTCTTCAACCTTTTAAATTAGGAACTTTTTCTAAAGTTAATAGGATTACAAAATAGTCCTGCCTTGAAAAAGTAAAACTAGAAGCTGATTAGCTGAATTAGACAAACAAATAAAAAAAAAGAAATTTAACTAATATAGGCCCAGCCCAATTCAAAGACTGACAAAACTTTCTGGGCGGCATGGATTTGGCCCGTTTGGCCCAGCAAATTTGTATTTACAAGATTCATCTTAAACTTGTCATTTGTTTTATTTAGCAAACTCAACACTCTCTCTCGCGCATGCACACTAATGCATTTTACTATCAAATTCATACTTGATGGGCGCAGACGAGTGACATAAGTGTGTCCATATCCTAGCAAGTAGCCACTGAGCTAAGTCGTTGCCGTTTCTCGTTTCTTTGTCGCATGCGGTGAAGACCCCATGGTCTATTTATACTTACCAACAATTCGATGCACAACATGGTGTTAGGAAAGAGCAAAAAAACAACACGTTCGTTCCAACTGTTGTGTCTGTTCCAATAGTTGTGTTTGCACCAACCGTTGTGTCCGTTCCAACCGTTGCGTCTGCACCAATAGTTGCGTCCATTAATAGATAGATGCAATACTTCTTATAAATAGGCGTTGACACTTCCGTTGTAAAATATGAATGTGAAAATGTATGTCTTTGCAATACATATATGCATTTGTTTCTACTATTCATCAAATATTATTTTTACTTGGTAGCGGAGCAAGGTTACTTGAAATCATCATGAGCAAATTTGAATCTAAAAGCTTTGGTGCAAAATCTGCTCCGATTATTTTACAACCCGAGAAAGGTGAAGCTTCCGCTGTTATCAGTCGCAATCCTCAAGACAAGGTTCAAGGAAGGACCAACAAACCTGTTTACAAATGTACACACTGCAACAAGATAGGCCATTTGAAGGAACATTGTTATCATCTAGTGGGATACTCTGAATGGTGGTGGGATCATAGTCTTGACCCACGGAAGAAGAAGGAAAACCATAAAAGGAAATTCACTACAGGAGTGACAACTCCAGATGAAGTTACCTCAGGTGATATTGAATCCGCACTTGTAACCATGACAGGTAACAATGGTAATCATGGTAAGGCTTTAAATATCCATAATAATGTTTCGAATAATACATGGATAATTGATTCTGGTGCCTCCGATCATATGACAACTGATTCTAGCCATGTTAAATACATAAAACAATCCTCACAAAAATTGGTATCCACTGCTGATGGTAACTCAACCCCGGTTGTTGGGGAAGGTTCCATATCCCTTACTAAAACCTTAAATCTAGACTCAGTTCTAGTCGCTCCATCCTTGAATTATAATCTCTTATCTGTGTCTCAAATAACTAATGCTTTATATTGTGTGGTAATTTTTTGGCCTGACTCTTGTGTATTTAAGGACATCAAAACAAGGCAGACGATTGGTTGTGGTGTTAGGAGAGGAAAGTTGTACTACCTCAATTTGACATCACAGTGCTCTAATCAGTTGCGTAAAGCTTTTGCTGTGAATGATTTATGCGAAAATAAACTGAAGGATATATGGTTGTGGCATCGACGTCTTGGGCATACATCCTTTGGGTACCTGAAGAAACTATTTCCTGAATTGTTCTCAAATTGTGAAATCTCCACTCTCCGCTGTGATGTTTGTGAACAAGCCAAGAGTCATTGTACGTTATTTCCATTATGTATGAATAAAAGTGAATTTCCTTTTATGATTATTCATTCTGACATTTGGGGACCTTTCAAAGTACCCACTTTAGGTGGCACTCGTTGGTTTGTGAGTTTTATTGATGATTGTACCAGAATGACTTGGATACAATTGATGACTTCTAAAAGTGAGGTTACAAACTTGTTCCAGCGTTTCCATAAAATGGTGTGTACTCAGTATAATGCCACGGTGCAAGTCCTTCGTAGTGATAATGGAGGTGAATATTTAAACTCTAAGCTCCAAGAATTTCTAGCAACACAAGGAATCATCCACCAAACCACTTGCTCAGATACACCCCAATAAAATGGTGTCGCTGAGAGAAAGAATCACCATTTGCTGGAAGTTGTTCGTTCCTTGTTAATTGATGCTCACACACCATTGAGTTATTGGGGAGAAGCAATTTATACCTCAACTCATCTAATCAACAGGGTCCCATCTAGCACCATTGGGTTCAAAACTCCATTCCAGGCCCTATCTGATGTTGTTGCCTCTCCCACTGTGGCAAACTTATCGAAACGTATTTTTGGATGTGTAGCATTTGTTCACATCCATAAACGTCAACGGAATAAATTGGAGCCTCGAGCATTACGTTGTGTCTTCCTCGGATATGGTGCACATTAGAAAGGATATCGATGTTACCACCCACCGACAGGGAAAATGTATGTTTCCTTAGATGTTACATTTCACGGAGAAGAAATTTATTTTTCGGCTGCAGAACTTCAAGGGGAGCAGCATCAACTGGAAGTTCTGAACTTAAAATATGATGATGAGTATGATAACACTCACATATTAGTGCGAAACCAAGCTGAATATGGTTACAATGAAGGTGGTCATAATGAACATTCAGAGGGTTATGATGATAATGAAGAGGATGAAGGTGGTCATAATGAACACTCAAAGGGTTATAATGATAATGAAGAGGAAAGTTACAATGACAGTGCTGATCCATTCACAGATGATGACATTGCTGATCCATCATCAACTACTGATGCATCTTCTCCTACACCACACCACTCACCTGCTGAAGTTGTCCATGAACATAAGTTAAGGCAGTTACCACCACGACACACTAAAGGTATTCCTAAACCCACATATGAACCTGAACTCTCTAGTAAAGCTAGATACCCTATGAGCCACTATGTGTCTAACCATCGATTGTTTGAGGTAAACGTGTCATTTGTGAATCAATTATCTTCTGTATCTATTCCTAACAGTGTGCAGGAAGCCTTAGGGGATCCAAGATGGAAGGCAGCCATGAATGAGGAAATGAAATCCCTACAGAAAAATGACACTTGGGATCTTGTTAATTGTCCACCTGGAAAAAGGACAGTTGGATGTAGGTGGGTTTACTCTGTGAAGTACAAAGGTGATGGAACCATCGAACGCTTCAAGGCTAGGTTGGTGGCAAAGGGGTATATTCAAACATATGGAATTGATTATACAGATACATTTGCACCGGTGGCAAAGATCAATACTGTCCGAGTTCTATTAAGTCTAGCTGCAAACCTAGAATGGCCCTTACAACAATTTGATGTGAAGAATGCATTTCTTCATGGTGAACTGACAGAAGAAGTGTATATGGATCTTCCACCAGGTTGTGTAGTATCTGAACATCAACAACAAAAGGTGTGTAGGTTGAAGAAATCATTATATGGTCTTAAACAGTCCCCAAGAGCTTGGTTTGGGAGATTTACAAAAGCCATGAAGGAATTTGGCTACTGTCAAAGCAATGCAGATCATACGTTGTTCCTAAAGAAAGGACAAGACAAGATAACTGCACTCATCGTATACGTTGATGACATGGTGGTGACTGGAAATGATCCTGAAGAAAGAAAAGCATTGCAAAATTACTTGTCTACTGAATTTGAAATGAAAGATCTTGGTCCACTGAAGTACTTCCTTGGAATTGAAGTGTCCAGATCCTCTAAAGGTATATCTCTATCACAACGGAAATATACTTTGGATTTACTACATGAAACTGGTATGTCAGCATGTCAGCCAGTTGAAACACCCATGGAAGAGGGCTTGAAGTTGTCAGTTGAACCTGACCAAATCCCTGTAAATAAAGGGCAATACTAGAGACTGGTTGGGAAATTGATGTACTTGGCTCACACTCGGCCAGAGCTCGCCTATGCATTGAGTATTGTCAGTCAGTTTATGCACAATCCTGGAGAACAACACATGAAAGCAGTCATGCGTATACTAAGGTACCTCAAATCAGCTCCAGGAAGAGGAATCTTGTTCACCAAGAATTCTGATTGTCATAGTGTGGTTGTGTATACTGACGTAGATTGGGCTGGATCGATTGACGATAGACGATCCACCTCAGGCTACTTTACCTTTGTTGGAGGTAACCTCGTGACATGGAGAAGTAAGAAGCAAAATGTGGTTGCCCGATCCAGTGCAGAAGCCGAATACAGAGGCATGACCCTTGGATTATGTGAAGCATTATGGTTGAAATTGCTCTTGATAGATCTGGGATTCCCACCTCTAAAACCAATTGAGTTGTATTGTGATAATAAGGTTGCTCGTGACATTGCTCACAATCCCGTCCAACATGATCAAACTAAACACGTGGAAGTAGACCGTTTCTTCATCAAAGAGAAGCTGGATGAAAAGACACTTAAATTGCCTAATATTCGATCAGAGGATCAGTTAGCTGACATTCTTACTAAAGCAGTTTCAAGTCAAGTATTCTCGAAGATTCTTTGCAAGTTGGGCATATGGGATATCTACGCACCAACTTGAGAGGGAGTGTTAAATATTCAAACAACACGTCCGTTCCAACGGTTGTGTCTATTCCAACTGTTGTGTCTGTTCCAACTGTTGTGTCCGTTCCAACAGTTGTGTTTGCACCAACCGTTGCGTCCGTTCCAACCGTTGCGTCTGCACCAACAGTTGCGTCCATTAATAGATAGGTTCAATACTTCTTATAAATAGGAGTTGACACTTATGTTGTAAAATATGAATGTGAAAATGTATATGTCTTTGCGATACATATATGCATTTGTTTCTACTATTCATCAAATATTATTTTTACTAAAACAAGTAAGGACGATGATGGGTTACAAAGATGTATAGAAATTTGGAGATTGATTTCTTCACTTCATAATTCCATCCTCAAACATATTAGTCATGAGTTGGAGAAACATTGTTTGAAGCCTCAAGTTTGTTAAAAAATGAGATAATTTGATTTTAAATTTTTTGTCCGATAGATAAGTAATTAGAATTTAAACTCTAATCAAATTATAACTCTTTATCGTCTATCAAAAAATAAAATTTTCAAAATATGTCAGATTTGAGTGAGAATTTTGAAAAAAATTTACTTAAAATATTAAAATTACACTACTAATCTTTTTTTAAATAAAATAAAAACCTTCGTTTTAGATATAAGCAGCATTGCTAATCTATAGTCACCCCACAAAATCAATACTACAAGTCTACAACGTTATATGTTGCACATTTTTTACCTTTTATTTTAATTTCTTATTTTTCGACAATTCTCTTTTGTTTATTTTTTGTTTTAATGCAACAAATTTTTTACACTTTAGTACAAATTAATTAAGTAAATTTTAGTCAAATAGTGATATATGAATATTTTTTTATAATATATGTGTGGAGATATTCCAGACAAATGAACTAAAATTTAGTTTTCTTTTTTGGAACTCTAAACATAAAAATTTATTGTGAAATAATTTCACTTTCTAATGGTAGAGTTGAATTTAATCCATTCTACAGTTAAACCTCGATAAATGAATGCTCTTGGGACCAGCAAAAAATATTCGTTTAGTGAGTTTATTTACTTATCGATAAATGAATATATTATTTATTTATCGATAAATGAATTTTTATTCATTTAGATAGTATTTTTACATTTTTATTTTTTTCGTATGATTATTTATTTTACATTTAATGTACAAATACGTATATAGACTATGTACATGCATCATGTACTTATAAGATTCTATGTATGGAATACTTAGAGTCTAAATACATCGTTAGAAATATTTTTGTTTTTAGGATAAATAAATAAATATATATATATATATATATATATATCTTATGAATTTTAATGATTATTCATTTATATTTACATGGGGTCTTTAAGGATTCAAAAAAAAATATTCGTTAATGCATTTAGCGAGGTTATTCATTTAGCTCATTTGCCCAAGTCGGGACCGGAGAAAATTATTCATTTGGCGAGGTTATTCGTTTTTTCGGACATTCATTTATCGAGGTTTAACTGTATATTGTTTCAGAAGAAAATGTCGTGTTTCAGTTTCAATCAACTGTACATTACAGAATGCGCGTAAAATCTGATAATGTATCTATCAAATCAAACCAAAAAATCTAATCTAGTAAATGGACTTTGCCACTTGTAAGTTGTAAGTTGTCACAAATTCACAATTGATAAAGACATCTATCTAACTCTCAGCTAGCTAATCATGGAGGCTTTGAAATTTCAATGCAAGGGTAGGAATGATTGATTGATTGATTGATAAGTTGATGACTTTATTGTAAATTTATTGACAATTCATCAATTAATTCAATATAATTATATACACTAAGATAAACATAATTCCGTTAAGAAACATAAATTCATACAATTATTTACTATAAAGAACACAAGATCAGAATAATAGACTGTAATATAATGATACGTTTCTAAATTTCTAAATGAGTGCCCTTCTGTTCGGTACAAACGGCACTGTCAAAGCACCTGTTCCGCTACTTTCCGATCATCTAGCTTCTTTAAACTTACACCACTATACACTCATAATATAATAGTAATATCTACTATAACCCTTTTTTCTTGAAAAAAGAAAACGATAAACTATATCAAATTAAATTGACAATTTTCCTGACATTTTTCCTGAACTTAGCTCGACATCTTGAAAGGATTTATCTTCGAGTGGTATATCAGCAGCCTTATACTGATATCTTTTTGCACAGAACACAAAATAGAACAAATTCAAGAACCCCATTCCTGCCAAAAGGAAATAAAAGTAATCTAACCTACCTACATTCAAATCATTAGCCAACCAGCTAGGATGATCTCTTGCTCGAGTATATTTATGCACAAGTGTCACCACCAACGCACTAACATAATTAGCACCGGCAAATGAGCAGAAGAACAGAGAATTCGCAACACTCCGCATATGATCAGGAAACTGCCTGTTGTAAAACTCAATCTGTCCTGTACCACTAAATGCTTCACAAAAACCCAACACCACAAGCTGAGGAGCTAACCAGAAAACTGACATGACGGTCCCATTCGAATTCGCCACTGCCCGTCTTTCCCTCTCAACTAATCCAGCAATTACCATTGACAGAACAGAGAAAACAGCCCCAATCCCAATCTTTTGGAGCAGGGTGATCCCGCCCTCGTGTTTCGTGATCTTTCGGAGGCACGGGACCACGATTCGGTCGTAGAACGGGAGCCAGAGTCCTATTGTTACCATTGAGATCACTGATATGGAGCTTGCTGGGATTTGGAATTTGGGTCCTAAGTGTCTCTCCATTTTTAAGGCTTGTGATACAGTAAATGTCCATTGTTGGGTTAGAGTGGTTAAGCTGATGATTCCTGATGCCCAAATTGGACAGATTTTAATCAGACATTTCACTTCTTCAACCTGTTGGATACTAACCAACCTCCAATGATTTATACCAGAACCATCAGGCTTCATGTCATCTTTCATTATCACCGCAGCCTTATTCAAGAAACTAACATACAAGAAAAAAAACAATCAAGATCAAACTAACATACAAGACAAAGCAATGACTCGAGTTCTTGTCTTACCTTAAAAGACCTCTGTCATGACCACTTTCTCAAGTTTATTTGTACTAACACTAACTGATTGAGTTTTAGTGAATTTAAATGTTATTTTTTCACAGTTTGGATATTATTAAAATTTTATTTAATGGTTAAAATATTTGTTCTTATACCGATTTTTTTTTACGCTAACCCGATTTTCTTATCCATTGTACTAATTAACAGTACTACTAGTTAATAATATAATCATAATATATCTTGAAATTCGACCAAAAGGGACAGTATACCCTACATTCCATCTCTTGAAAAGTAAAATTTTCAAAGGTAAAAGCACCTAACCTGCATTTCTTAGTGAGGGGAAGCTTTGACAAACCATTTCCTTTCACTGGAGGATCATAAAAAACCCCATCTGTCTCTCCATCTTGAGGCAACTTAAGTCCTCTTTTTTTATAAGCTGCCACAAAAACCTGACCAATTCCTGAAAAAATGCTGCCTTCTGGCTTGACATGGACATAAATTCTTGTCCCAACAAGGAACAAAAGTATGGAGAAGGCCATAAGCCCAGTTGGTAAGCCAAAGCCCAAAACCCAGCTGACTTGATCTTGAATGTACACCACAACAGTCATACTTATCATAAGTACAAGTGTGAAAGTTGTGTAGTACCAATTGTAGTAACTGGCAATTCCATTTCTGCCCTTCTCTGTTGTTTGGTCAAATTGGTCAACCCCAAATGGGATACTGCAGGGCCTAATCCCACCTGTGCCCACTGATACAAGCCCAAGGCCCAATATGAGTACTAGCATTTGGACTGTGGTGGGCTTTTCACAAGGATTTCCTTGGTTGCATTTAGATGGGTGGAGATAAGGTAGTGCTGATGTCAGAGTAATAGTCATCATTCCCTGCTCATCAATAAAAAACATGGTTATATATAGATAGACAGACGTAATTTATTGATAACCACTAAGTTACCTTGATCTATCAGGGGTTACATTTAGCCAGATTTCATTGATTAAAATGTTAACAAAATCTTACTAGTTAATTAATTAATCATCAATGATGGAGCTTCAATTGTATATTTTTTTATAAATTAAATACCAATATCTCTATTGAGTGGATTTTAAGAAATCATACAATATAATTATTTAAGATACTATTATTTGATTATTATATTTGGGTGTGGTGAAATATTAGAGTCAATATCTTTCCCTTTTCATTGCTAAAATATAGGAAAATTCGGACATTGATAAATCGAACATTGAAAAAATGATTGATTGAGCCAGTTGGCCAGATTTCCAATATTAATGACGTTCCAGAGGCTAGCAATCCAAGTACAACAAGGAAAAACGTCATCAGAAAAGAAAAGAAACCTCCTAAAAAAAGAAAAATTAGTAATTGTAATCTGTTTTTTTATCAAACCAAGTCGGTTGGCCATGCAAATATATACTGTGATTAATTTTTAGAAGAATCCCACATGGATAAATCTTAATAGTTTAAGGGTTTAATTAATAGTAATACTAGTACTAATTTAGGTAGTACGAGATAAGATAATTAGTGAGGTAAGTTTTTTGTTTTTGTTTTTTTCACCACGAGCAGACGCCAATGAGCTGTACTCACCAGAAAAGCTGCACAAGAAGAGAAAGCAATGGTTTTAAAGCGGCCGGAGTAGGAATCGGAGACGAAAGCACCGAGGAGAGGTGCGAAATTGTTGAGACCAGACCAGATGTTGAGCACATTAGAAGCAGCCACTTGCTCCAAATGGTACACCCTCATCAGATACACCAAAAAATTAGCCAACAGCCCAAAACTAGCCAATCTTTCAAACGTTTCATTCCCTGACCAAACCCAAAACCAAAAAACAAAGTCAAAATTAAAATCCCCTTACAAGTCTACAACCTTGAATAACAAATTACTAAATGAAACCACTCCGCGTGAGCTTGTGATGGTCTGGTCGAGAAAATGAAATGAAACCCAAATTGATTAAACAAAAACTCAATAATATTTAACAAGTACCTAAGATGAAGGGCATGGCTTTCCATCCTCCAGGCTTCTTCTGGGTGGTGAGTTTTGAAACATTTGCTTGCTTTTCTTCATTTTCTGCTCCATCATCTTGGCTTGAATGGAAGCATTTTGCAAAGCAGTATTGCTTATAGGAGCTGCTTGTTTCCTTCTTATCTGCAAAACCCATTTTTCTTATATTTTTCTAAAAAATTATGAGATCAATATATATAAAAAAAAGGATTGGAGCTTGTTAGTACAAAGTTTTTAGGTCCGCATTAATTGTTTTTTTGTTGTTGATGGGGTTTATATAGCTATAGTTGCTGATGATGATGAGATATGAGGTAAGAAATGGGGGTGGGCTAGTGCTGGTATTAATATAGTACTACAAAACATGTGGAATGTGAAAGGGGAGTGTGAGGTGTATGATTGCATGGGTGACGCTATTTGGCTAGCATAGAAACAAGATAAACGTGTTGGGTACGTGGAGTCTGATATACCACATCGCTAACGTAGGGAATAGAGGTCGGTCCTTTTCCTATAAATAAACTCTCTTGTAATTGTAAAACTAACTAATATTAAGATTAATAATATTTGTGTGGTTTGTGGAGTGCGGCTAGACCGATACCGCGTTAATCCCTTGTCTTGTTTATTGTCGTTTATCTTTCTCAATCTAGGTTATCTTTCGGTCTCCTACTCAGGTAATTCCTAACAACTGGTAGCGGAACAAGGTTAGCGAGTAGGAGCGATGGCAGACGATGGGAAGATAAAGATCGACAAGTTTGATGGTACAGACTTTGGATTTTGGAATATGCAGATCGAGGATTTGTTGTATCAGAAGAAGCTGCACGAACCGTTAGAGGAGAAAAAGCCAGAACCGATGAGTCAGAAAGATTGGGACTTATTGGATAGGCAGACTCTGGGTGTGATACGATTGACACTAGCGAAGAATGTTGCTTACAACATCGTTGGTGAGAAGACTACACACGGACTGATTAAGGCGTTATCAAATCTGTACGAGAAGCCCTCTGCTGCTAATAAGCTATATTTGATTCGTCTATTAGTCAATACGAGGATGAAAGAAGGTGGTTCTGTTGCTGATCATGTGAACGAATTTAATTCTATATTGTCTAGATTAGTTTTCGTTAAAATTAAATTCGATGATGAAGTACATGCCTTGTTGTTGTTGTCCTCGTTACCTGACAGCTGGTCAGGGTTTGTCATAGCAGTTAGCAGTTCGTCTGAGACTACTAAGCTAACGTTCACAGGAATTCGAGACTTAATTCTTGGAGAAGATATTCGTAGGAGGAATTCTGGGGAATCATCAGGCTCTTTGTTGAGTATGGATGGTAGAGGCAGACAAGTTGGGAAGGGGCAGAATCAAGGGCGTAACAGATCGAAGTCCAGGAAGAGAGGACAGTCCAAGAATCGTAAGGATATTGTGTATTGTAACTGTCAAAAGACTAGTCACTTTAGGAATCAATGTACGGCTCCTGCAGTTCCTAAACCAAAGAAGAATGATGGTAACTCAGTTAACACAGTGGAAGAAGTTAGTGAAGATGTGCTGATTTGTTGTGTTGAGTGTTCTATTGAATCTTGGGTCATGGATTCTGGTGCATCATTCCATGCCACTCCAAGCAAGGATTCAATGTTAAATTTCAGGTCTGGAAATTTTGGCAAAGTTCGTCTTGCTGATGACGAGACTTTGAACATTACAGGTATGGGAGACATCAAAGTCAGAATCTCTTTTGGAACAATCTGGTTGTTAAAAGATGTTAGATATGTTCCTGGACTCAAGAGGATGCTGCTCTCTGTGGGTCAGTTGGATGAGGAAGGGTATCGTGTTATCTTTGGAAACAGACAATGGAAGGTTGTGAAGGGGAATTTGGTTGTTACTCGTGGTGATAATGTAGGAACTCTTTATACTATGGAACAATCATGTGACGAGGTTAATGCAGTTACTGATGATGTTGGTCCATCGACTCTTTGACACGAAAGGCTTGGGCATATGAGTCAAAAGGGTATGAAGCTGCTAGTTTCTAAAGGCAAGATTCCGGAACTAAAGAATGTGGAAGTTGGATTCTGTGAACCATGTGTGTTTGGGAAGCAGAAACGAGTTACTTTTGCAAAATCAGGGAAATGCACCCAAGTTTGGGAAGTTAGAGCTAGTTCATACAGATGTGTACGGACCGACTACAGCTACTTCCTTGGGAGGATTACGCTACTATGTCACTTTCATTGATGATTCCACTAGAAAGGTATGGGTTTATTTTCTGAAAAATAAATCTGAAGTGTTTGAAACCTTTAAAAGGTGGAAGGCAGAAGTTGAAAACCAGACAGGGTTGAAGATTAAGAGCTTGAAATCAGATAATGGGGGTGAATACAACAGTGATGAGTTCAAAGCCTATTGTGTAGAACACAGAATTAGAATGATAAAGACTATTCCTGAGACACCGCAACAGAATGGAGTTGCAGAGCGAATGAATAGGACTTTGAATGAGAGAACCAAAAGTATGAGGATACATGCAAGATTGCCAAAGATGTTTTAGGCAGATGTAGTTAGTATAGCGGCATATCTCATTAACAGAGGACCCTCAGTCCCTTTGGTGTTCAAGATTCCAGAGGAAGAGTGGCAAGAAAAAGAGGTAAATCTCTCACACCTGAGAGTTTTTGGTTGTGTTTCTTATGTGCGAGTTAAAGACTCTGATAGGGATAAGCTTGATCCTAAAGCAAAGAAGGTTACTTTTATTGGCTACGGTTCAGATGAGATGAGGTACCGTTTCTGAGATGCATTGAACAGGAGAGTCATTAGAAGCAGAGATGTCACCTTCAATGAGAATGCAGTGTATAAGGATACGCTTGCAGCAGATTCTGAAACTACAAAGAAACAAGCAGTTAAATAGCAGATTGTGTTGGAAGACATTACAGAGGATGTTTTTGCAAGGGACAGTGGGAGTTTGGCAAACAGAGATGCTGAGGAGGCAGTCCCAGTTGCCCTAGATGTTGCAGTAAGAAGATCAAATAGAGTTTCGCGACCGCCACAAAGATACTCTCCTTCAGCTTATTACTTGCTTTTGACTGAAGATGGTGAGCCTGAGAGTTATTCAGAGGCAATGCAGATGGATGAGTCAGTTCAGTGGGAGCTAGCCATGAACAAGGAGATGAGTTCGCTTGAGAAGAATGAGACTTGGTCGTTGACTAAGTTACCAGCAGGAAAGAAGGCTTTGTAGAATAAATGGGTGTTCAAGATTAAAGAAGAACTTGATGGCAGCAAGAGATATAAAGCAAGGTTAGTGGTGAAAGGTTTTCAGCAGGAAAAGGGCATTGACTAAAATGAGATTTTTTCTCCGGTTGTCAAGATGACTACTATTAGACTTATTTTGGGTATCGTAGCTGCAGAAGAATTACATCTAGAGCAGCTAGATGTAAAGATCGCGATCTTACATGGTGATCTTGAGGAGGACATCTACATGATACAGCCAGAGGAATTTCCGGTAGCTGGGAAAGTGGACATGGTTTGCAAGCTGAAAAAGAGCTTGTATGGTTTGAAGCAAGCACCAAGATAGTGGTACTTGAAGTTTGACAGCTTTATGATGAGGAGTGGGTACACGAGGAGTACTATGGATCATTGTTGCTATGTTAAGCAATTTGATTCATCTTATATTATATTATTGTTGTATGTTGATGACATGTTAATCGTAGGATCTAACATGAGGGAAATCAACAAGTTGAAGAGACAGATGTCTCTAGATTTTGAGATAAAGGATTTGGGTCCCTCAAATCAGATACTTAGTATGAGCATCATTAGAGATAGAAGTGAAGGTACTCTGAAATTGTCACAAGAGAAGTACATTGGGAAGGTGTTAAATAAGTTTAACCTCCAAGATGCGAAGATCAGAAGTACGCCTTTGGGAACCCACTTCAATCTCACAAAGAAGCAGTCACCTCAAACAGATGAAGACAAGGAAGAAATGGCTAATGTTTCATATGCATCTGCAGTTGGTAGTTTGATGTATGCTATAGTGTACACGAGACCAGACGTTGCTCATGCAGTGGGAGTTGTTAGCAGATTCATGTCTAATCCTGGGAGAGAGCATTGGGAGGCGATTAAGTGGCTCCTACGCTACTTGAAAGGTACCTCTAAGGTTGCATTATGTTTCCGCAGGAAAGATGTAATCTTGGAAGGATTCACTGATGCAGATTTGGGTGGTTGCAAGGATATAAGAAAGAGTACTACGAGATATACTTTCACTTTGGGTGGCATAACAGTTAGTTAGATGTCTCGACTTCAAAAGAGTGTTGCTCTTTCAACCACGAAAGTAGAGTACATGGCTATTTCAGAAGCCAACAAGGAAATGATTTGGTTGAAGAATTTTCTTGAGGAGTTGGGCAAGAAATAGGAAGAAAACGCTCTTTACAGCAACAGTCAGAATGCCATTCATCTTGTGAAGAATCCTATGTTTCATGCTAGGACAAAACATATCCAGTTGAGATATCACTTTATCAGGGAGTTGATTAGTGATGGTACTTTGTCCTTAAAGAAAATCCTTGGTTCAAGGAATCCAGCAGAAATGCTGACCAAGGTGGTTACTAAAGAGAAGTTGAAGTTTTGCATAGCTTCAACTAGCCTTCAGAACTGATTGTTGAAGAAGGCTCAGCACATATAGAGTGCTTAATGCTGTTGGGTTTTACTAGAGTTACATGAGTGAGAGTGGACCTGTGATCAGTCTCCAAGTGGGAGATTGTTGGGTATGTGGAGTCTGATATACCACATCGCTAACGTAGGGAATGGAGGCCAGCCCTTTCCCTATAAATAGACTCTCTTGTAATTGTAAAACTAACAAATATTAAGATTAATAATATTTGTGTGGTTTGTGGAGTGCGGCTAGACCGATACCACGTTAATCCCTTGTCTTGTTTATTGTCGTTTATTTTTCTCAATCTAGGTTATCTTTCGGTCTCCTACTCAGGTAATTCCTAACAAAATGCATCTGTGTTACATATACAATATACAAGATATGTACCCAAACTAATTAAAGAGAAACTCACAATGTTTAAACTTCAATATTGAAAGGTCAAATTAATCAAAATGAAGTGATAATACTCATAAGTACGTACGTATATCAAATGGTAGAAAATTGTTCTAGCTTAACTAAATGTTTCAGGTTTGAGCTCTCGGTATATGCAGTTGTGTTAAAACTTATAAGGGAGAACTTTACCGCCGTTTAGAATCTTGTCCAAATCGAGTCCGAAGTAGGTGACATCTAATATAGTGACCGAATTACCGGATACATGGTGTTGACAAAAAAAATGAAGCCATAATTGTTATATACTTTTCATTGATAAAATAATACATTTTTCTTGCGTTTTTAATTTCTCTCTTTAATTTGTTGTTGGTCCTTTTGGGTTAACTTTTTATTTTTAGAACAAAATGATATTACTAATTATGACTAAACATGTATAAATAAAATTAGCGAAGAAATGAGACAAAAAAAAACAATACTAGAGATATAAATATTTTTAAAATTTTTATACAAAAAGTACACATGTTATCTTCACATTTATTTGATAGTTAATTATTTAAATAAAAATAAAAATATAACTTAATTAGGAAGAGATAAACCCCAATCATATATTCACACAATAATTGGAACAAAATAGGTTGTAAAATAGTTTGTATCCCAAATATTTTTTATTTTATAATATGAATATATATGGGAACAATCTTAGAAAGTTTTTGTTTTATTAAATTTGCGATATTCCTCGTTGGTGTGAAAGCTGAAACCATATGATGGATATACATCCAAAATAACTCTTCGTCGACCTCACTGTGTATTAATTGTGATGGATAATATCAACTTAAAAACACACACACACACAACCAACAACGGTCCATGCAAAATGCAAACAAAATTATTGATAGACTCAAACTTATTAGATACATTGATCAACATAATTCATCAAGATTAATTTAGTAGTAATAAATAACATTATTCGGATATTTTTAGGTTTGAAGATAATTTTTTTTGGGTGCAATTTTGTGGGGCTACCCTACCCAATTACACATTACATGTTTTGACTAGCTCATTTCATATTTTCTTGTGACAGTACAGTATACATATTTCTTCAATTATACATTCTTTTATCCTTTTCTCTTTTTAAAAACTAACTTCTTCCATTTTCTTAATTTAACTCCGAGATCCATTGAAGTATTCAGTCTCTTCCAGTTGGAAGACCAAGTAGAACTTGCTAGTTGCTACAAGCCTACAAGTGCTAACGTCTTCGTGCACGGAAAGGGGTATGTTGCGTGGAATTACCTTAAAATCACTGAAAAGTTTAGATAATAACGCCTCTATCCTATTTGTTTTCGTTTTTGTTTTTGATTTGTGTGCCTATCAGCTTTAGGGCCTGTTTGGCACGCAGGTTTGGTGGAAGTTGATTGGAAAAAAGTTGGTTGGAAAAAAGTTGAGTGGAAAAAAATCAGTTTCAGAACAGAGTTTGTTGTTTGGTAAATGTTTGTTAAAAGTTGTGTGGGGAAACCAGAAGTTGTTTTTGGTGTTTGGTAAAAACTGTTTTAAAACTATGGTTGGAATGTAAAATGACCATAAAGGGCATAATTCATTTCAAGTGTTAGAATTAATATTTTTAGTATCTTTATATGTTTTTTATGGTTTAAAAATCTGAAACGACCAAAATGTCTCTAAATTTAATGCCGATTCAGCTGTTCGAACCAAATGTTCGATTAATACACACACAATTTAATTTGATAAATACAATATTTTAGTTAATTAATTAAAAATCAAAAATTCGAGCAAACTGTTAATCGAATTATCAAATTGAAGACACCTAATTAATCTAAAGGATGAGTATGAATTATTAAACAACAGATAAACTAACAATTTAAGCAAATTGATTAGCAATTGGATTTATGAAGAGTTTGGCTTAAATTTTTAGAAAACTCTAATTTACCATTGTGCCATTATAATTAATCTGGTACATGTTACTGTTCATCCTCTTCCTCCTCTCTGCCTCTCCTCAGCCCAAACCCAACCAAATCATCCCTTCAATCAATTAAACTCATCCAAACTTAAATTAATTCCAATTCCAATTCCACAATTCCAATTCCAATCAAACCCAACCAAGTCAACCAACCACCACAACCCACAGATCTCGTAAAATCGAATTTGGGGGTTAGGGTTTCGAAATTGGGGGTTTTTGATTTGAGAGTGATTTTACGGATGGATTTCGAAATAAATTGATGGGTTTTGTTTGAATGGATGTAGGTAATGTTTGGTCAAATTTTGAGAGGATTCGGAGAAGATTTGAGTGGAATTGGAAGAGGAAAATTGATTTTGGAGCTCTCGGTCGGGTTTGAGGAGAGAGAAAATTTTAGCAAATACTGAGGAAGAAGAAGAAAGAACGGACGCGATGAATTAAATAGCTAGGGGTATTTTTGGGTTTCCAAAAATTCATTAATCACAAAACAACTTCCCGTGTTTTGCTTAAACCATTGGTTTAGCCAACTGCATGATTCTGATCAAGTGACAAAACTAGTGTTTTCTTTGGTTTTATAAACCAACTTCTTTGGAAGTTGGTTTAAAATAGGTGTTACCAAACACCTATTTTAACTTTCTGGTTTGGTAAACCAACTTTCTGGTACCAAACCAGACTCCCAAATAGGCACTTAAGATCTTTTCCAAAATGTGTTCTTCCATACCTGAAATTAGATATGTCATCACGTTTATTTTGCCTTCCGTCCGACCAAAATCCATATCAATTTCCTATTTCCTAGAAAAGAAACTATATAATCAATTTTGGTTGGAGGGAAGGCAAAATAAATATATATCTATTTTTTTCATAGAAAAATACATTTTGCTTTCCGTCGGACTAAAATTTATATCAATTTTTTTAATTCAAATTTCAAGTCTGAGTCTAGAGAATAGAAAAAATCATATTGAGAGTTGCATTTTTCAGAATATGACTATGTTCGAACATAATTAGTTTCATATTCAAAATCGATAGAGAAAAAATACAAAAAAAAATTCACTTTATTTATAATGATCAAACCATTAATCTCAAACAAAGTAATTATTAACTTTATTCATGATGATCGAACTAGTAATTTTTTAGTATTAGAAAAAAAAAACTAAAAGGGTCGAACTACTCGCAACTACGAATTTTAAAAAGAGGAAAACAGTGAAACGTGGACGTTGGGTAGTGACGAAACCCATTATTCGAGACTCTTTCACTGCAGTAGATACAACCTCTCTCTGAGGAATGATTTCAATTTCAACGAGCGCATGAAACTGAATGGAGTGTCTTCTTCTCTATGGCCACTCATGCATGCTCCCAAAATTGCTAAAAAGAATTCTGTGACACCTAAAAGTCCTCTCATTTTATATATTTTCTAATCTCATGAAACTTATAAAGATATGTGACACCATACGGAAAATCCCGGTTAGGAATGATAATTGGGTGGGTATGGACGGGTATGGGTAAATACTCAATTCATATTCAAAATTAAATATCCATTATAATCCATACCCAATATGCTCCATACTCAATTGAGTATATAATGAATATCTAATTATACTTACTTATTTATTTTTTATAATTAAGTGAAAATTTACTACTTAGATTCGTTTTCACCAGTTAAGCTCGTTTTTTACCATTTTGTCTCTTTTTTTTACCATTTTTTGCTCATTTTTTACCGTTTTTGCTCGTTTTTACCGTTTTGTCTCATTTTTTACCATTTTGGTTCATTTTTTTACCATTTTTGATCGTTTTTTACCACTTTTGCTTATTTTTTACCATTTTTGCTCATTTTTCACCATTTTGTCTCGTTTTTTTGCTCATTTTTATCGTTTTGGCTCATTTTTAAACATTTTTCTCATTTTCACCATTTTGGCTCATTTTTTTACCATTTTTGCTCATTTTTTA
Organism: Viola odorata; assembly: GCA_963691705.1. Lineage (NCBI taxonomy): Eukaryota > Viridiplantae > Streptophyta > Magnoliopsida > Malpighiales > Violaceae > Viola > Viola odorata. The sequence goes on along the minus strand of OY829543.1, from coordinate 37,522,894 downwards.
CCATTTTGTCTCGTTTTTTACCATTTTGGCTTTTTTTTTACCCTTTTGACTCATTTTCACCGTTTTAGCTCATTTTTAAAAGTTTTTGCTCATTTTGTCTCATTTCTTACCATTTTTATCATTTTTGTTCTTTTTTTTACCATTTTTGCTATTTTTTTACCATATTTGGCTCAACATAGTAGTTAGATTGGATATATCATAATAAAAAAAGAGAGCACCAATCAATATCATAATAAATTAAAGTTAGCATCCATATTCATAGGGGATACACATACAAAAATGTAAAGTAAAGATCAACTCCTATGGAAACTAGTCCATCAAATGTCAGTACTTAAAGTACTTGTATTTGGATCACAATCCTTAAAAGCAGTAGCGTATTCTATTGAAGAAATTTTGCCACCATCTAACAAAAGAGAAAAATCAATTGTGTAAAGGATATAGTTACAAACTGAAATAATTAAAATAATTAATGTGTTAAAAATACCTGCCCATAACCAGCTTTGAGAACACATCAATGCCTCCACTATATCTTCATGTAGTCTGCTGCGATTAGGACTCAGTAGTCTACCACCAGCGCTGAAAGATGACTCAGAAGCGAAGGTAGAAACAAGAATAGCAAATATATCTCTAGCAATTGCCTGAAGTGTCGGATATACTATCCCATTCACTTTCCACCAAAGCAGGATATCAAAATCTGCAGTTCTTGGCAACACATCCTGTACACACAATTTTTCCTACAATAGAAGAAAATTACACGTGTCAAATTATAATTGTTGAATGTAGAATAAAAGTGGTTCTTCTTCTCTTGATTCCTCTGATTAATGAATCAGTCTTCACTCAGGATTTGGATTTGAACTTGAGTTGGATGGTTGACGGATTGGCCTTGAATCAGCTTGTAATCCGCGGTTGATTTGAGAAGAAACCGGCCTTGAATTAGCTTGTGGCTTCTTCTTGATTTGATTTGATGTGGTTGAGAGAAAACCGGCCTTGAATCAGCTTGTGGCTTCTCTTTCTTCCTTGGAGACGATATGCTTTAACTCTTGATTTTTGCAACACTTCTTCTCCTCAAAATAATGTCCTCCTCACCTTCCAATGAGGCCTCTATTTATAGGCTCATAGGAGTGAAGAAAGATGACACGTGTCTTCATCTCATTGGTCCAATTTGTAAGCATCGTTATTAATTAATTTACATATTAATTAATAATTGAATATAAATTAATTTGACATTTAATCAAATTAATAAAATATTAGATGAGTTTTATTCCCTCCAAATATGAGCTTGCTGGTGGGCTTCGACCAAATAAGCTTCATGAGTTTTGGTGAATGGGCTTCGTGGCCTTTTTTTATAAACTGGGCCGAATATTTTAAGACGAGTCGCCATTTTGATGTCTACAAATGCCCCCTCAAGATTATTTTACTTGATGAAGTAAATTAATCTTGAACTTTTTTTCTTTTCGAGTGAGCTTAATTTGCGTCGGGGACTGGACTTGAAATCATATTTGATTGTAGACCCAAATTTGTCACGGATCAATTTCGACTGCGGAGCGACTTGCCTCGAATGTACATTTTCTTTGGAACTTGTACCAAGGAATTTGATCTTGCAAAGAAATCCATGGTCTTAGATTTGTTCTTGCACATCACGGGACCTTGGATCAATTTTGTTCTTCTTTTTTTCTTCAAGATCGACATATGAAGTAATTAATTAAATGGAACAAGCCAATGAATTAATTACTACCATAAATCAATCCTATGATCGAGTCTTTAATTAATTAAATGGGATAAGCCAATTATTTAATTACTTTGATTCAGCATATCCAAGGAAAGAAAGAAGCCAAACTTATGGAAATTGCCATAATTTCCCAAAATTGCAAGTAAGAGTTTCTACTGCAATTTGAGTAGGAAATCCTTATGGTAAACTACCATAATTGAAACCCTACTTTTCATTCCTTGTATATATAAATACACCACATTGGTCTCCCATGCATCATCTTCTGCCTCTTCCCCGTTGCTGCATCAACAGAAAAGAAAAGAGGTAATTCTTCAATTTTCTCTTCTTTTATTTTCTTTTCCTTCTCGGCATGTATATGCATGGCTTTCTTGCCTTTGGTTTTTTTTTTTAAATATATGATATAACCCTTTCTTTTCCTTAGTACAGAGACGCCAACAAAAGCAAGCAAGTGCTCTTTCCCTCGTAACTTTGTGCAGGAGCCACAAGCACCTTCTCTTCTTCTTCGTTTTTCGCACAAGCCGCAGGTAACCAAACACCCTTTTTTTTTACTGTTTTCGTCGGATTGGTTGGTCTGGCCGCGGGCTGCTGGACCACTGCTCGCCGGAAATTGGCAGCTTTGCTTGACTGGAGCTATTGCCGCTGTAACAACAGTTGTCGCCACTGCTGCTGTAGCAAAATCTGTTATTGCTGCTTCGTCGAGAGAAAAGAAGGTAACTTTGATTTTTTTTAATTTTTTCTTTCTCTCCATGCTTTATAGCTTTCTGCTTATATGTATATATAATATATTCATGTCATGTGTTTCTGTATGTATGCGTGGCTAAAACCAAATTGCCTTCCTTCTTTTCATTTAATTGGAACAACACCTACGCTTGGCTTTATACATTTCTTTACTTTTTCCCTCTTTTTTTTCTTTTTTCTTTCTTTGCGCAGGACACCACAAGCGATCGAGCATTCTTTTCTTTTCTTGCAATTTTGGGCCGGATAGAAAAACATCCAGGTTTGATTTTCTTTCTTTTGATTTTTTTTTCCTTTTTTTTTTGACGTGGTTGCCGCTCCTAGAAGATTTTGAACCAAAATTTGTCTTTTATTTTATAGAACTTGTCGAACTTGTAATCATTCCCGAATTTGATTTTCACTTGCTGTGGTTATTTAATCTTCACACGTACCAGGTATGATTACTCCTCTTTTTTTCTGGTCGTACCATGCACAACATTACGTTGGTACTACATGTCTTGTTCTATGCATGTGATTTTTCCACCTTTTCATGCCATGCACGTACTTATTTTTTCATTACTATCACCATGCTGTATATTTTTTTTCTTTGAAACAGATGACTTCGTCTTCATCACGATCCGCTGGTGTCGCTCCGCTGCAACCTCTTGATATGGACTGGATTGGCGAAAGCTCAGGTCAAGGGCAAAGAGGATGATTTCTTTATTTCTCGGAAACTGAAGAGAAGCATCGTTTGCAATCCGGAGGGAAAGGATTGCTGAAGCTAGCCATAGTGAATCGATCAACGGAGGATCCTAATATAAGCTCCATCGAGGGTCTGGATCAGCGCTTTTTAAGCACTGTATCCCACCTAATTGATGTAAAGGCTTCAAGATCCTGCCCTACCAGTACCGACGTGAACCTCATCGAGGGTCTGGATCAGTCCTTTTCAAGGACTGCATCCTACCTAATTGATGTAGAAGGTTCAGGATCTCGTCCCACCTTGCATATTCCTTCCTTTTGTGGCACTGAAGACTATATCCCGCATCCAGAGATTGCTGAGAGGATCAAGGCGAAACGTTGTAGATGGGGATCGTCACTTATTGCTCGAGGGGAGATATCTTATCTTCACGGCTTTTGGGAGTGGTCACTTCAGACTCAGAGGCGTCTTCGGACCAAAGGGCTTCATGAACTCTCACAAGCGGTTGGTGCCGCGGCGTTTGACTACCAACGTCCAGCTTCTATCTACAGAGCCTTATGCGAGGTATGGTGTCCTGCTACCAACACATTCGTGACTAGATGGGAAGAGGTTGGCATATCACTATGGGACATGAGAGAGATTCCTGGGCTTCATATCCTTGGAGCCTATTATGAAGAAACAATTCCTACTCTTCTCGAATTGTCCGACAATAGCAATGTCTCTCGGTGCTGCACATACTTGTTCAAGGCCTTCAAGATCCTAGCAGAAAATAAGAGCGTGGATCGTATTTCCTACGTAGACTGGATTTCATTCTGGCTTAAGAAGAGTAGCCGATCCTTTGTTGGTAACCCTCAGATGTCTAGTGATTACAAGAAATTATTGCGACAAAGACCAGTGATCAAGGATGGGAGATATGTCAAAAAGGTTGTTCTTAGGAGACCTTACAAATTTCCTATTCCAGACAATACTCACGGGGATCTTCCGCGGGATACTTTGGAAGCTTTGGAAATTTCCTCATCTGAAGGGGTTTCGGTAGAGATTGCAGCATATCTATCTCTCTGGCTATGTCGTTTTATCTTTCCCAGCAACGAGGGTAATATCTGACCAACGACATTTAAGATTGCCTCTAGGATGGCCCACGGTGTTACCTATAGCCTGGTCCCTCCCATACTTGCCACGATTTAACGAGGATTGAGTCAGACTTCTAATGTGAATGACAAAGAAGAGCTTGGTTTGATTCCTACTTCCTTCCGGGGTCATTTTCTCTATGCTTGGGCGGCTACCTATTTCACGCGAGGTATATACTCACAAGTTGATGACAGATGTGTGTGGCCCATCATCCGTAGATATAGAGGTTCAACAAATGCTCGTTTCCCGTGGGAAGCAGGGTTCGCCGATGGGAGAGAACTTATCCGAGATGGTGCCAACTTTTGTTGGAATCCTATCCATCTTGCTTCACCTCCTGGCATGTATAAAGATGACGGGACACTTTCGACTGAATTGCTCGAATTTATGGTGAGCATTCGCCTAGGAAGACTTTCTCGTTCAAATGGGTCATTTTAAATCTTGGAGTGATATTACCCCCATCATTTCACAAGACAACAAAGGTATAGACAAAGCCTTCCAGGATCCATAGCTTTGTATGAAGACAAACTTAGCTCTCACACTCACCTCTCTTACTGGTTGTCTCTGACACAGACATGTAGTGGCGTGTCCTTTATTGTTCCACCACCTAGCCCTAACATTCAGCTCGAGTGTTTTGACACTTACGTATCATGGTGGGCTGGAGGGTCGGCTGTTGTTTTAAATAGCATCTCTACCATATTGTTGCAGTCTAGCGAAGGTCCCAACTACGAACTCCTCCCTTTGGGTGAAAGATTGTCTAAGAGCAGTAGTGGATCCAAGGGAAAGACTTCTTTAAAAGACCTCCCGAAGGATGATAGTTCCAAGTCAAGAGACTCAGGAAGAGACCGTCAGGAAAGAAAGGGGTTTAGATCAGAAGTCTTAGGAAATGACACGTTCGAAATGACAAGGCGTGCTCCTTTGAAAAGACCTCTTTCTAGCGTGATTGTCGTGCCTTCTCTTGGTGATGTTCCAGGATGGAAGAGGACAAAATATGATGCTCGCAAGCCTCGCGGACAGGAGGTCGTGTGCAACGATGATGAAGATAAGGATGACCAGGTATGTTATCATCATCATTTTTATCATTACTTTTTTTTTTCTTTTAAACTCTTCATTGACGATATCATTTGTCTTTTCATAGGATGACCTTGTGAGGAAGAAGCGCTGGAAGAATATTGGAGCTACACTTGAGAAACCTTCAAAGATAGTGTTGTCCAAGAAGAGTGCCTCTCAAAGAGACCATGGACTTGCTGAAGATGGTGGGACGCCCCTTGAAGCCGGGAACAAAGGTATCCACCAATTTATCCTCTATTTGTTTTAGCTTTTCTTATGATACTTATGTTTATTTTCTCCCATCATCACCTAAAACTTGTATAGTTACAAGTGATGCTTTTAACCCTACTTCTCTCCATGACTCAGATGTCGAGCAAGACATGATTGAAGCGTTGAATAGTTTTGATGAAGACAACGCCAATGTTTCTGTGAATGATCTGAATGACCTCGACTTCCCTGATAAGATTTGAAGTCCTGTTGAAGGATAGTTGGGGAAGATGGCTTGCTGGTTTTGCTGTTCACCGTCGTCCAAGATTCCTGCAAAGCGCCAGAGGGGGTCTCCGCCGTAAACACTCCGATGCTTAAGTCAGTAAGATTGTTCCAACTAGCAGAGGTTTGAGTAGCGATCTTAGGCTTACCTTCTTCTTCGATCATGGGGGTATTTATAGGCAGAAAATGGGATCTTCTCTGAGAAAATCTCGTTAGAGGGGATATCAGGTTTGACAAGCAGTTGAAATTTCTCATTAGGGGGTGTTCCACATTAGCTCCCCAAGGTGGGCGTTAGCCAGGCGAGAGGGTAACGCCTGCGCTTGGTATGGGATGCCGTACCGTGGCTGGGATGGGAAAGCGCAGTTCGTAAGGCTAGATAACGAGTGAGACCCCCTGATTGACGTTTATTTCCATGCATTTTCACCATCTTAAACCACCTTGGTTATGGTGAAAACAGTCTATTTCATGTCAATCTGTCTTCTTTTGTAAGAAATCTTGAGCACAGAAGGAAATGGACGAAATGTCAGCTTTTAGCACAAACTAGCAATCTTGGGAGCAGTCTTGGCTAAGATTGCCGATCTAAAGACGTGCAGAGCTAGGAGTCTTGGAACACTATTGCTGGAGTGTGGATGACAGCTGGATTTGTGCTGGAGGGAATAAGAGAAAAGCTATCTCCGAAGCGAAAATCAGACAAGCGACCAATCTTAGCTAAGACAAACCAATCTTAGCGAAGATTAACAAGATTGCCAAGAAACGTGATGAGATAGGAGTCACGGGATTTTGAGCTAAAAGAGTAGATTTGACAGCTGGAGACAACTAGAGAAGATCAAACGTGATCCAATATTGCATCCTTTAAAGGATTATCCTCTATTTGAACAAACAAATCTATTTCTAGTTGTATTTTATTTTATTTCAAATTTGAATAATGTTATCTTTATCTTTTGAAGTCTTGGAATTGGGAAAGTAACGTAAGGGGTGGGGACTCTAACCTTGTTAAAGGTTAGAGAAGGCTGTCAATTACGAGAGCTTCCTTCTTCAAACTTCTGGTTCTGTAACACTTCGCTGCGAATTCTTTTGAATATCGCATTTTAATTCTATTTTCATGTTCTTCAATTATTTCTTTGTTTTCTTAATTATTATGTCCAGTAGCTAAACACCCACATTCTTGGTAAGGGCTGATTGAGCTAAGTTCTTATGCATCGTGAGGTCTAAATATTCCTAATAATTTTTATCTCTGTAATTATTTATTTTCTGGTTCAACAAATTACTTCCTTGTTAAAGTTTAGAATTGACAACTCAGATTTTAGCTTGGGAGACCCAGTTGAATGAATAATACAATTCCATGCAAAATAGGTAACCAACAAGTGGAAAAAGCTTTATGCGACTTGGGAGCAGGTATCAATGTGATGTCTTTTTCTGAATATAAAAAATTGAACATTGGTATCATGAAAGAAACTAGGGTAGTAATTCAACTTGCTGATAGATCTGTTATACTCCCTAAAGGAATTGTAGAAAATGTATTGGTACAAGTGAATAATTTTATATATCCTGTAGATTTTTACATTGTTGAGATGAACACTGGACCTACCTTCCAACTCCACAGATGTACTCTTAGGAAGACCATTCCTAAGAACAACAAGAGCCAAAATTGATGTGTATCATGGATGCCTTACCTTAGAATATTGTGGTACAACAATAAAGTTTGACATGCATCATGCCAACAAAAATCCTAATAAAATGCATAGTGTCAACTTTGTGGACAACCTTGAACACGATACTAATAAGGGTCATGAATCAAATGCAACTAACCCTCTTGATTGTGTTCTTAGCAGGAGAATTTCGGGTGGAAAATTGAAGGAGGAAGAATTTGTGGCTAGTGATGGTTCGCAAGACATTATTTCTAATCTTAATTTTTGTGAACCAAATACTGATATTTCTAACAACCATGAATTACCAAAAGCTTATCCTAACTTCCTACCTTCAAATGTGTAGGCACCAGATGTTGAGCTTAAAAGCAGTCTTGGTCGCAGTCTTGGCCAAGATTCATTTCTGCCAACTAGCTCCCCCAAAGCCATAGACTGGACTGACCCTTTTCTCAAGTTTTCTACTGATCATAGTAGCCAAAACTCACCATTTATGATGTAGGAACAACCAAATCTTGATCAGCCTCCTGACCCATTTCAATTTATACCTTTAGGGGCTGTCAATGGAGCGTCACTCAAAGGTCGTGTCAAGCTTAAAGCATGGAGCGAATTTGGAAAAGTTTCTTGATGAGAAATCCATGGCAATGTCGAGCCCAAGACGATAAATAAGGGCGTTGCATGGGAGACAACCCATGTTTTTATTTTATTTTATTTTCTTCCATTTTTCTTTTGATTTTTTGTGAATAAGTTCAAGAGGTATTTCGTTGATCCACATCTTTTACACTTGTTTCCAGAGTTGCTGCAGTATGAGGAGTGCATTCAAAATCAAAGGAAAATCATAGCTTCGGCAGTTGCCTTAGCCATTGTGTCTTAGCTAAGACATTTTCCCAAAACTAGAACAAACAACCCCTTCAGCAACTACCTCTGCTCCAGCATGGACCTCTGTCCTCCAAGACCTCCCGCAACTCAGTAAATGCCCCCAAGTCGTGTCTTTTTCTTTCTTTTATTTTTTTCCATTTACTGTCTTTTTCTTTTTCTTTTTACTCTTATTAACACATTGAGGACAATGTGTTCTTTAAGTGTGGTGAGGGTGTTTTTAGGTTATTTGTCTGTATATACATGCCTTTTTTTGTGTTTTTGTATGATTTTCTTTTGTTGCATGAATTGTTTTGTGAATCTAGGCTAAGATAGTTGGCCTAGATTGTCTAGTTAGAGTCTGATGCATGATTTTCTTTATTTTCATGTGTGTTTTTAGGCATTTGTGTCTCATGTTTTGTTTGAGTGTCAGCAAAAATCTGGACTATGCTTAAGGCCCTTCTCTTAATATCTTAACTTTGACCTTTAGCATCCTTCACCTTGTGACCCCATAACATATGAGCAAGGCATGTTCAACGCCTTAAACATCCTTATTGTACATCATCATAGGGTCTAACATTGTGTAACAGACTTGACACATAGGCAAGCTTCCACTAAATATACTTAATATCGCCTTAAGGAAAATTGCTAAGTGGAAAATGGAGTTTGATGCCTTGTAATTATGCTGAATTGCTCTAATATAGAGAACTACTTTTATGCCCAGTAAATTGCATGCTCTTAAAAAAAAATAAAAAATGATGAAATAAAATGTCTTGATATTTTTGCCTCACTAAGTAGAAATACTCAAGAAACTTCAGCAAGAGCAATGAGAAAAAAAAAATATGTATTTGTCTTGATATTTCTGCCTCACTAAGCATTAATAATCAAGAAACTTTTAGCAATACTGGCATAGAAAAAATAAAATTTCAGGCAAGGTAATTGAACGATGATGTTGAGCAGTTGAATTAGGGGGAGAAAATCCAAGTCGGTGGATGTCTTGTCTTGTTGAGTCTGTTGTGGAATGCAAAGATGTTGTGGTTATGTGGAATTTGGATGTTTGGGGTGTTGAATAGGCCGTGTTCATAAGGGTTGGGATCCATTGAGAAGTATGCTGACTGTTATAGGTATGAAGGTATAAAGGGACTGGTTAAGGGTAGTCTGTCCAGAAATTTGCCATTGTTTGCCTTCTTTTGTTTTGAGTCTTTCTTCTTTTGTTTTCTTAGTTAAGAGTCCAGTATGCTTGGGGGCAAGCATTGTTTAAATGTGGTGAGGTTTGATTGACGTTTATTTCCATGCGCTTTCACCATCTTAAACCACCTTGGTTATGGTGAAAACAGTCTATTTCACGTCAATCGGTCTTCTTTTGTAAGAAATCTTGGGCACAGAAGGAAATGGACGAAATGTCAGCTTTTAGCACAAACTAGCAATCTTGGGCGCAGTCTTGGCTAAGACTGCCAATCTAAAAACGTGCAGAGCTAGGAGTCTTGGAACACTATTGCTGGAGTGTGGATGACAGCTGGATTTGTGTTGGAGGGAATAAGAGAAAAGCTATCTCCGAAGCGAAAATCAGATAAGGGACCAATCTTAGCTAAGACAAACCAATCTTAGCTAAGATTAACAAGATTGCCAAGAAACGCGATGAGATAGGAGTCACGGGATTTTGAGCTAAAAGAGTGGATTTGACAGCTGGAGACAGCTAGAGAAGATCAGACGTGATCCAAGATTGCATCCTTTAAAGGATTATCCTCTATTTGAACAAACAAATCTATTTCTAGTTGTATTTTATTTTATTTTGAATTTGAATAATGTTATCTTTATCTTTTGAAGTCTTGGAATTGGGAAAGGAACGTAAGGGGCAACAAGGTTAGAGAAGGCTGTCAATTACGAGAGCTTCCTTCTTCCAACTTCTGGTTCTGTAACACTTCGCTGCGAATTCTTTTGAATATCGCATTTTAATTCTATTTTCATGTTCTTCAATTATTTCTTTATTTTCTTAATTATTATGTCCAGTAGCTAAATACCCACATTCTTGGTAAGGGCTGATTGAGCTAAGTTCTTATGCATCGTGAGGTCTAAATATTCCTAATATTTTTTATCTCTGTAATTATTTATTTTCTGGTTCAACAAATTACTTCATTGTTAAAGTTTAGAATTGACAACTCAGATTTTAGCTTGGGAGACCCAGTTGAATGAATAATATAATTCAGACCCGATTGACAACCGTGGGCCTCGACTGACAATCGAGGATAAACTTGAGTTAGGTGCTGACCTTGACGAAGCAGCGCTATGGAGATGAAGATGAACAACATTGAACCGATGACCGAAGCAAAAGAACACAACTCCAATCTTGCCCCTTACTAGGAGTTTTCTACCCTTTGAATTCACATTACCAGATTTCTGATCTTGGCCAAGACTCAATCTTGCCCAAGATTATTTTATTATTTTATTTCTGTTTTAATTGTTTTAGTTGAAGAAACAATCAACCATTTCCAGTGACGAGGAAGTCAAATCAAAACTACAAAATCCTAGAGGTCTCAGTGGACGATCCTCTTACCACGATCTACAAGTCCTTGTGGACAGTGATAAGTTGTAACCTTTCTACCCATTTTTCATATTCATTTTACAACTAAATTTGATGCCCTCGACATGCAACCCCCCCACCTGCGCTAATGTCGACCATTCCAGCGTCAACCGTATGCTGAGAGGCAATGGCCTCGAGGTTGTCTGCCCGGTAGGGGAAACAGATTCTGGTCCCTAACGCTGGGTGTAAAGATAAAAATGCCCCTAGCGGCAGGTCTATTGTTATCACAAGCCCAACCGAAAACGAGCCCGAGTGTTTACCAAGGCCTAACGCTTACTTTTTGCTTCCACGTGGTGCTGAACAGTCCTCGAAGTAATGGGATGATCTAGTTTTTGAGGGACATATCTTGTCAATGGTCATTTCTACGGGTCTATAAATTGAAAATTTTCTCCATGCAAGTTTCTCATATCATTTTCATTTTTTTCTTTAGCATTTTCACTATGGATGAACTGACCAGAAACTTCTTGATCTCCAAAGCTCTGACTTTGAAGAGCCTCACCGAGGGTGACATCGGCTTCCTGGAGAGGATGATAACCAAGACCTCGGAGGATGTTCTGGAACTGCAGGGGATGTCAACGCCTATTTTGTCTAAGCAGCTGGAGATGTCTCTGGAGGATTTTATTCCTTTGGAGAGCGTGATAAAGCTGGCCGCCACCGTCTCCTACATTGCGGTAGTGACTGCTATGCTGCAGCAGAGGAAGGACTTGCTGGCTTGCTGCTTGAAGGGTATGAGGATCTGTTCCGCCGAGCTGACCTCTGTTGCTGATGCCTTGAGGAAGGTCCCCGTGGTGCCAGGGGAGGACGACAGTGGGTTCGATGCTTGACCTTCTGCTGTCGTCACGTCCCTTTATTTTTCCTTTTACGTCTTCTTGTGTGGCTTGTACATGTAATCCTAGGGCCGTTAGGCCGTGCATAAATAAGACGTCTTTCGTCCGTGCCTTCTTTTCCTTTCGTCATATGCTAGTTAGTGCTTCAGTTGAGTGCCATATCACAAGCCTAACCGAAAATGAGTCCCTCGTTGGTTGGATTACTGTAGCACTGGCTTTTTTCGCTTGCTAAGAGGCGACAATCATTCTCGCTAACTGTTCCGCATTAATCCCGCGCCGTTTCTTCAGTGTTAATTGATTGGGCAGTTATTCGGCGTTCCTGGATTTAATGGTATCATTTCCCCCCCTAGTTATGCTCATTTCGTCCCGGATGGTGACATGCGTCTTCACGATCCTCTGTGGGGAAATTATAGGATGGTTTATTTTAAAATGTTTCTTTATGGTTTTCGGATCCCACTTCATGCTTCGGTAGGAAAACTGTTGCGTGAGCATAACCTCAATCCTGCCCAAATAACCCCTTCTTCTTGGTGCGGAATTTATACCTTTCTTCGCGCTTGCGAATTGAAGGGTATTTTTGCTCCGTCTGTAAATTTAATTCGGAAATTCTTTAACATGACCTGTCGCAATTGTTTAATCAACATTACCCCGAGGTGGAATGATGCGTTTGTACAGTCGTTCTGGCAGAGGTTTCGGGGTTTTGAGGAGGTTGTGGCTGACTGGAAGAGTGGTTTCTTCGTTCTTGAACTGCCTTCCCGTTTGTGGCGCTTGGGCTTTAACCGAGAACTTATTGGTCCCGTCTGGGTAAACCCGGTGGTGCTAACCAGAGGCGAGTTGGATCAAGCTAACCTCCTGTTAGACGTAGATACGCCCTACCGTATTCGGGAGTTTGCTTCATACCGGCTCTTAGAAGAGTGCATTATGGGTGAGTTCATCTTTTTTCTTATTTTCTCCTTGATCTGTTCGTTGCGCTAATGTGCTCTCTTGACAGGAGACGTTGATGGTCAATCGTCTAGAAGGGCTACCGCTCCCTTAAACGTGGTGCCGCTCCGCACGCTACCAGCTTCTCCCCCTGCCGGGGGACCTAGTCGTCAAAGCGTTCCTCCTAAGAGGGGAAGATTTAAGACAGCCGCCAAGGGCGGGCGCGGTATATCTGCCCGAGCTTCTCATTTTATTGATAACTGGCTACCGGATTGTCGTGGGGGAATAAACTTGGGTCGACCTGCGACTAGAGCAACCGACACCAGTACGGATACGGACACCGACACCGACAGCGAGGATATGGATATCAAGCCGGACCTCATTCATACCTCCTCAGCTCATCGGAAGAAGCTCAGAGTAGATGTAGGTGGGCAAGCTACTGGCGTTTCTTTTAATGCTGCTAGTACGGTGTCTAACATGATGCCTAATGTCTCTGCGACAAGTACCTCTCAAACAGTAAAGGTCGTTAAAGCGCCTGCTGTCGCTATTCCTTCTGCCAATGAAGTTCCGTTAGGGATAGATTCTACTCTGCCGGCTAACGCCCCTGATTCTCCCATTTCACACTGTATTCCAGATGTGGCGGTAACAACTTCTTTTGCAAATCCAATTTCTGAGCTGCAGCCCAAGGTTCCTCCTCGGTTATTTTTTACCTCTATTTTTGAAGTGAGTGCTAAGGGTTCTCCTCCGACTCCAATGGTCAATCTTTCTCTTGAGGGCCCTAAAGGGGTTCCGTGCTATCGCTTGGATCTGACAGGCCTTGAATTTGACGGTCTTCGTGCTGTCTGGGTATCAAACCCTTTCTCGAGAGATGACTTGACGCCAACCCTAATAGGGAAAATGATGAGCTCTTCTAGAGAAAAAGAGAAATTTCTACAGCTTCCTCAGAGGGGTCGCTACGCGCGCGTTATGAATGATTCTCTGGATGCCTTTCGTTATCTGGATTATGTCATTGAAGCTTATCATAATGAATCGCGGGATTTTTATCGCGCGATGTGCGCTAAAAAAGTGCAGCTCGACCGGGAGTTAGACCAGGTGAAGCTGCTAACACATCTTCATGATGATTCGCAAAAGGAGTTGAACAGAGAACGATTGAAAGGGAAGCGAAGGTTGAGGTTCTGGAGTCAGAATTAGCGACAAAAAGAAAGAAGAACCTTCTCTTTCGCTAAGAGATGTCGGCTCGAGACGAGGAGTTCGCCAGGGTCCCATTAAGGATGGAACGGTGGAAGAAGAAGGTCCTGGAGGCCTTTACGTCTGGATTTGCAGCTTATTACGAAAGTGGTTCCTTTGATCCGGCCAGGATTGCCGACTATGTGTCTGCCATAATGAATAAGGTTGATGATGATAAAGACAACCCGTCTTCATTAGGGGGAGAAGATATGGGCGATGGCGCTCAACGATCTCCTCTGTCGGATGATTCTGCTGCCGCGAAGGACTCATAGCTTTTATTTTTCATTTATTTCCTTTATTTTTCAATAAATCATCATAAAATTGTCTTGTAATAACGCAAACGCTGTAAACTGTTATTGCTTCTTTTCTTGACTCTTGGGTCTTGGTGTGCTAACGCTGGTCACACCTCACTGGTGCCTTTTCATTAACTCAACGTTTACTGAGATTGCGTGTCAGAGTTGGTGCTTCTTTTTAGAGCATTAAATGCTACAAATCCCCTAATAAATGCGATTTGAACGAGTCATGATGAGGAGGGACACATGTCTTTCTTTTGGTGAAGCGTTTGAGGCAAGCACCTCCTAGGGAGCAACAAGGACTGAAGCGTCTCACCGCTTTGAAAAGTTACGCTTCTTCGCGCGTGTCGCTTCTTTTCGACCCGCCCTTATGCTATGTGTCGTTTATTCACTGGTCGCGTCTTTTGACCCCTCTAGGGTTATATATAATGTCCTCGCCGCCTCCTCTTTTCCTTTTTATCACTTTTCCCACACATTGTTTCCTTCTAAAAAACAATTCGCATTGCTCCTTCTTCTCTGTTCCATATTTCCTGGTGTTTCTTTATCGAAGGTATACACATTTCTTTCTTCTTACTTCCTCTTTTTTGTGAATTATGACTAGAACTCGTCGCTCTAGGAAGTCTGTTGGGGAAGAAAAGATTAAAAATACGCCCACTTCTCTGTATACTTTGCCCATGGTTCATCGTGGGTTGGCTATGTTTAATGCTCAGTTTCCAGATGGCTACTCAGTTCGAGTTACTTCTGAGTCGCTTCGCCTTAATAGCGAAATGCCTGATAATAGTAGAATGATGAACACCAAATTATTTGGTTATGGGTTTCGGCTTCCTCTTGACCCCTTAGTGAAACAGTTGTTGATTGATTGTGACTTGAATCCGGCCCAACTGAGCCCTAACGCAATTTGCATTGTTTATGCTTTCCTGGCATTATGCCAGTTTAAGGAAATCGAATCCCTTTCCCTAGCATTACTTCAAAATATTTTTTAGCTGTATTCTCGTAGAGGGGTGATATCGATAGCGCCCCGTTATGATGATGATTCCTTAAAGCCCTTTACCTGGAAACTCATGAACCTTGAGTCTTCCATTGCTGCCTGGAAAGAGGGATTTTTTATCGTTGATCTACCCGAACCCTTGTGGAGGATCGGGTTTAATCATAAAGTCAAAAATGGGGCTCGGGGTAGTAGGAAACCGCTTTCTGCTTCAGAGGACTGTTGGCTACAGACACTTCTCCAACTGGACTTTAGTGTCGATACCCGAAAAGTGGCTAACGGGGTGAATGTTGAAGAATGCAAAATGGGTGAGTATTTTCCCCCTTTCTTTATACTTCTAGGAAGTACTAACACTGACATTTTTTCGTGACTATGTAGTGCCTCCGCCTGGTTGGGAGCCTGAGTACATTAGGAGGAAAAAGAGAAGAGAGCAGAAGAAGAGAGAGGAAGTTGTCGCTGCCTCTGCTGTCACTGTCACTGCTGCTACCCTTGACACTACTCAGGCGTCATCTTTGCGAGTACGTGTCGTGAGAAAAAAGAGAAGTAGGAAAGCAGGCGGTAGACATCCCGTTCTCCCTCAGGGTACTATCTCCTCGGGAGTCATCGTTGCCGACACCATTCCTTCGGGAGTTCCCCGGGTTTCTACGTCCGTTCAGGTACCGTTAGCCGTTACTACTACTATCGTTTTCTTATATTCCTTTGTTGTCCTCTTATTGTGCTTCGTTTCTTTTTTAGGGAATTAGCACTGCTTCCGCTCATTCACCTCCTAACGAGAACATGTCTATTTTGGGCTTTCTCGTAGACCGTCAGAAGAAGGCTCGCCATGATTTTTAGAGCAGCCTATCCTCATCTGGCGCTAATCCTCCTCCCAATGCTTCCGCGAGAGGTGGTGTATTTCTTGAGTTGTCCCAAGGTGCTAACCTTGGTGGTGACTTTCTAGCCTTTGGTGAGTCTTCTCCGCTTCATTCCTCTTCTGCTGGTATGGGTTTTAACTCGGATGTGCTGGGCTTTGGGACGTTTGTCGCGGGTGGGTCTTTTGGTCCTAATATGGGGGGTTCTGTTAGCCACCCTCCTTCTCCCCCTACCCTATCTTTTGTTCCTATCTCTCCTCCTCCAACTGAAAGGGGCAACGCTGCTTCCGAGCTGATAGCTGGTGTGAGCACATACACCCCTTCTGGACCTGTTACTCATCAGGTTAAATTGAGCAGTTTTAGGGAGGAAGCTTTCCAGTTAGTAGGGTCTGATGGTAGCGACGCTTCTCTCGCGTCTTCATCCCTTTTGGCAGAGCGGACGCTGTCACATCAAGGGGAAAGAGATGTGTTTTTGGCTAGGAGCCGTCAAGAGCGCATAAATCTTGTTCGTTCTCGGTTGTTCTTCTCCTTTTGCCATCTTCATTATTTGGATGAGGAGGACGCGCGGGTAGCGGCAGAGGTTCAGAAGGAGCTGGATAGATTGATGTCTGAGCGTGAGGAACTTCTAGGCGCTACGGCTGACGCCAAGAAGGAGGCAGAAGCTGCTAGGTTAGATGCGGCTGCCGCCAAGAAAGAAGCAGAGGCTGCTAGGCTTGCACTGGAAGAGGAGAGACAAAAGGGGGTTGTTCTGACCACACGCCTTTCCGAGAAAGAGGCCAAGCTTGAGTTAGAGAGGCGCAGAAACGCCGAGTTGTCTGCTGAGCTCAGTCTTTCTGCTGAGAAATGCCGCTGGTAAATGCAAGAGGGCGCAGGGATTATGTCAGACGCTTTCATGAAGGACCACGGGGAGGATACCCTTTGAATTGACGTTCTCGCCGCGTACTATGATGAGCGGGCCCCTCATGTGACCAATGACGACTTCTGCCAGCAGAGGATGGCTAACCAAGAGGGAAGCAACGCAACAGCTCCATCATAAGCATTGTGTTTTTAGCCTTTTGATTTTTTTGGCGTTGGCATATTTTGTCCCTTATTTTAAGGCGTTTGTAATGTCTGACTATGTCTGATTTCTCTTGAATGGTTGTCAGTTCTTTTTCTCAAAATTTTATTTGTAAGGCTCCTTCCATTATATTTCTTTCACGAGGTAGTTAATAAGAATCGGACTGATATGATCATCGTATCTTGTGCGGTAAATCGACCGCAGCGTTTGCGGTGTAACTTCATAACAATACGTCACATACGGGTTGCTGAGGTATTTCTGCCTTGAGAAATACATGAATACGCTAATGCAGCGTTCTCTTTGGAGGCGACAACAATTTATCTTCTGTGATAGATTTTTTAGCAACCTTTTCCGTTACGCTTTCTTTCTGTCGAGACTCGGAAAATAATTTCCTCATATCATATAGCTGCCGTTGCTTTATCATCATCTTTTTGGTGACATTTTTAGAGAATGGACTGATGTCGTCTTTGCTACATTGTGAGTAGGCTGACGCCGCCCTCTATTGTTAGGGTAGACATCAAAGCAGCGTAGTATTGCAGAATATAATCTTCCGTATCAGGAAAGAGGTATCGCAGATATAAACAGTGCTTCTCCCAATACCATGGGTGAAAGATGATATACAATTATTATTATCATTGAGGATGTATTCTCCTGCTATCGATAAGGGATACCCCGTAGGTAGTCATGAATTCTTGTGTAATATCGCTGCCTTTGTGGGCGTTAGTCTCTTCACTATTTTGATATTTCATCGATTTTCCTGCACATTCTCAAATGTTGCCTTGCCATGTTAGTAAAAATAACATGTAATGATACATATTAATTGCCTCTACATGCGTTCACCCGCGTATGCCGGGGTATTGCTGGTATTGCTTTCTCATTCAGTCTTGCTGAATCCGGCCCTGCCGGGGCATTACTTTGGCCACAGAGATATCTTTCCAGCTCCACTTTACCGGGTATTTGCCGTCCGGTTATTGGCTTGGATATCCCTTGTTGTTTCATTTGTCAACGGTTGGCTTGGAGGGTGCCTCGTCTTAGTGAGCCGTTTGATCAGGACCGACCATCACAAGGATAGGATTTTCACTTCCAAGCGTTGAAACCTCACGCCCCTGGAACGTGCCTCGTCTTAATGAGTTGTCTATGTTAGCACAGTCATCACAAGGATAGAATTTTCACTTCCAGGGCGGAGTTACTATCTCTTTGGGGCGTGCCTCGTCTTAGTGGGCTGTCTATGTTAGCACGTTCGCCACAAGGATAGGATTTTCACTCCTAAGGATGCCGGGGCGTGCCTCGTCTTAATGGGTCGTCTATATTAGCACGGTTGCCACAAGGATAGGATTTTCACTCCCGGGGGTATTGGGGCGTGCCTCGTCTTAATGGACCGTCTATGTTAGCACGATTACCACAAGGATAGGATTTTCACTCCCAACACTAAACTTTGAGTATGCCAGGGCGTGCCTCGTCTTAATGAGGCGTCTGATCAGGATCGGCCTCACAAGGATAGGATTTTCACTCCTGGCATTCTTCATTATCTGCATGTTATCAATCACAGAGTGCACGAGAAATATTCTTGATTCATTTGTTAAAGCATGCTGATATTACTCAATCAGAAGACAAATCAGTTTCTGGCATGATATAATTTTAAGCGAGCTATGTTCTAAGAGTTTTGTAAGGGAGTACCATCGAGTGTTTCCAAATGATATGCTCCCTTCCCGATAACGCGGGTGACACGATATGGGCCATCCCAGTTTGGACTGAGTTTTCCCATGCGTTGTCCTGCCGCTCGCTTGTCCCTGAGCACTAAATCTCCTGCATTGAGCAGTCGCTCTCTGACTTGTCTGTTATGGTATTGCGCCATCTTTTGCTTGTAATGCAGGGTTTTCAAAAGAGTCTCTTCTTGTCTCTCAGGTAGCACATCGAGGTTAGCACGTAACCTTTCTTCGTTTATTTCTTCTTTGAAATATGACACTCTCAGGCTCAAGGTGCCAATCTCTACTGGCGTGACGGCTTCCGTGCCAAAAGCTAACGCGAAGGGTGTTTCTCCCGTGCTGACTTTAACAGTTGTCGCGCCCCCACGAAAATTAAAAACTCGCGAGTGTGCAACGAAATTTGGGACCTTACAATGCTCAGCGTAGACAGACGCCTCGCAACATGCAATGAAGTCGCCACCCTAATTTGGTTGCTAGGCTTTAGGGAACCTTAATCGTCATGGCATAGGAAATATAATAAGTAAAAAAAACTAAAGGCACAAAAAAGGGGTCTGGACCTCAGACAAAAGGTTCGGGGTCGTATTATGGTCTCGGGAAGGTGTTAGGCACCCGAGTCACATCCGAAAACGGTTACCGGTTGATGAGAGGTGTTTAAAAGGTGTTTGATGAAAATGCGTTTTATTTTGAAAAAGGGGGCCCTCAGAGGAATCGTCACTTTAGCCTTTTCCACAATCGGGACCGTTCAAAAATAATAAAAAAGATCTTTCGGACGGGGTTACCGTTTATCCAGATCAGTCTATTATTCTTGACCGTAACGTGATGGGACTGAATTTTCTGTAAGACTGAATGAGCGCCCTCTTATTTCATCATCGGGCCATGCATGATTAGATTGATTGCTATGTGAACCTATCATGGATTGCTAACAGAGTACAAATTTTAAATGATTGATTTTGAAGTGGAAAACTGATGTGGGATCGAAAGTCCCCATGTACATGCAGTCAATATATGCGAGAATTTAAAATCACATGAATATGGCATTTGAAGCGACTCTTTAAACACGTTGTTCATGTGGGTTGATTTTAATTCTAACAGTTCTATATATCATGCGTACGACTGCTATTTTACGAAAAAAGCGATGAATAAATAAAAGGGAATCGAAAGGCGTACTTTCGAGCGAAGCTTGAATTTAAAACCTACAAAGTGAGAGTATTAGTGATAGCTTGAGAAAGAAGTAAACAATTTTATGAGTGCGAAAATTTAAATGACAGTTGATTGCATACGAGAAATGATGAATTTTGCGTATACGAAAGTGAGATGCTGGGTTTGAAAAAAATGATGACAGTTGTTTGTATGCGAAAAATGATGGATTTTACGCATACGAGAATTTAAATGCTGAGTTGATTTGCATGCGATAAATGATTGATTTTACGCATACGAAATTTAAATGTTGGGTTGATCGTATGTGAAAAATGATTGATTTTTACACATACGAGAATTTAAATGCTATGGTGATTGCATGCGAAAAATGATTGATTTTACGCATGTGAGAATTTTAACAGTGCTACGTGATTGCATGCGAAAAATGATTGATTTTAAGCATGTGAGAATCTAACATCTACGTGATTGCATGCGAAAAATGATTGATTTTAAGCATGTGAGAATTAAAATGCTACGTTGATTGCATGCGAAAAATGATTGATTTTAAGCATGTGAGAATCTAACATCTACGTGATTGCATGCGAAGAATGATTGATTTTACGCATGTGAGAATTAAAATGCTACGTTGATTGCATGCGAAAAATGATTGATTTTAAGCATGTGAGAATTAAAATGCTACGTTGATTGCATGCGAAAAATGATTGATTTTTAAGCATGTGAGAATCTAACATCTACGTGATTGCATGCGAAGAATGATTGATTTTACGCATGGGAGAATTTAATATCTACGTTGATTGCATGCGAAAAGTGATTGATTTTAAGCATACGAGAATTTAACAGTTGGATAATTTGCAGAAAGTAGAGAGTTGATATTTGCGAAAAATAAAACAATTGATATTTGCAGAAAATAAAGCAGTTGATATTTGCGGAAGGATTTCCAGCAGTTGTGCGAAAAATTAAAGCAGTTGATATTGCGGAAAATAAAACAATTGATATTTGCAGAAAATAAAGCAGTTGATATTTGCGGAAGATAGAACAGTTGATATTGCGGAAGGATTTCCAGCAGTTTTGCGAAAAATTAAAGCAGTTGATATTGCGGAAATTAAAGTGCGACCGTCCATGTAGGCGGTAAAAATAAATAACTGAATTTTTAAATTGCAGAAAATAAAGTGCGGATATTTAAAGTGCTAAGAATTAAAATAGTTGATAAGTGCAGAAAATTAAACAGTTGATACGTGCAGAAAATTAAACAGTTGATAAGTGCAGAAAATTAAACAGTTGATAAGTGCAGAAAATTAAACAGTTGATAAGTGCAGAAAATTAAACAGTTGATAATACGAGAAATTAACGTACGATGCGTACGAATTATTTTTACAAAAAACTTGCGATTTGAAATTTCAGAAAGAATTAAAAATCGGAGGGACCTAATTGAAAACTTTGAAAACTTGGGAGGGGGGCCAAAACGGCGCCGTGTGATGAATAGGCATGGCACTATTCATCACCCCCTCCCTTGGTCGCCGGAGCTACTGCCGGCGACCCAACTCCGGCCACACTTGGCCGTTTTGAAAAATGGACGTACCGAAATGTTCGTCTCTTCGACGACTTTCCGACCGTATAAACCTCGATTTTTAGTTTGACTCGTACAAAATTTAATTTCGAAAAACGACCGAACCGTTAATTATCGAAAACTAATTAATTCGAACAATCTAGCCAACGATTTTCAAAATTGAAAGCATGTATTTAATCTACATTACGTATGTGAATTAATAGCACAAAAACAATCAATTTATTTGCTCAAAATCAAGCCAAACGAAATTAAAGAAAACTTGCGCAGAAAAACCGAAGATGAGCTAGAGAGAGAAAGCTCACGTTTCAAACTTTGAACTGGACGATTGTCGCTCAATATGAGCAAGCTGATCAAGAGGGAGAAGGAGCAAGGGTTTCTTACGATTTTGGTGCCGTTTTTACGTTGAATGGGAGCTCTTATTTATAGGAGAAAATCGCGTGGAGGAGAGGGAGAAGGAGCTGCGCGTGGTGGTGTTGTTCACGCTGGCGGGGCTACGGCCGTGAGGTGGCTGGGCTAGGGGCATTGTGATGATGACCGAGGGGACAGGTAACGGCCGAGGGGACGGGAGCGAGCAGCTAGGTGGCTCGCTCCCCTGTTCACGCACGTCCTTGGCCGTTCGTGTGTGCCATGCACCATGCCCCTTTAATTTGTCAACCGTTGATCTGGTTGACTTTTCTTGAGTTGACCAGATCAACGGTTGTGATTAAAATGCCCTTTAATTTATTTAAATGGGCTCGAGCTGAGTCCTGCGAGCAAACGCTCGGACTTTTCGATCCGAGGGTACCAGCGCGTAGAGAAAAATATGACGGTTTTAACTGTATACAGCGAAGCATGAAAATTTCGCGTTTGACGCATTTATTTTCGCGTTCAAAAGCGCGAAACGCGGGAACGGAAAAATAAAAATGTTACGCCGAAAATTACACGAAACGTTGTATACCGTTGCGAGCAGAAAAAAAGCTAGCAACTAGTTGATGGAAAACATTTAAAAGTCAAGCTGTGGTTCGAGCAGACTTACTCGGGTCCAATAAAAGCTCGAATAAAAATATTAATAAAATAATAAAAATACTAAAAAATGCGCTAAAACCCTAAAAATCCTAAAATTCGTGAGATGACCAAAAATGCAGAAAAACTAGCATACGACTGCCGGATAGTCTAAAACGTGATTTTTTTAGGCTAAAAATAATATTAATAATAATAATGAAAATGCATGCCGAAAAATTGAAAAATGCGATTTCGAAAGCTGACGATGCTAACGACGATGCAAAAATGCAACGAAACACCTAAAAATGCTAGCGATAGTAAACTAACTACAGATGACTGTAAATCAAGTAAAAATGACAGTAAATTAAATAAATGACAAATGCTAAAATTGATTAAAAATGGCGTCAAAATTTGGGTATCAAGAGTTGCCCCCTCTTTACTGTCTTATCGAAGGATTTGATAAGCAGTAAAGACAGCCGCCCCTATATATATCCGAATTTTGGCGACACAACAGGTCTTACCTCAAACCTACAGTGATGATGTCGCTCTGGGAGGAGGTAGTTTGATTGATGCTACCACTGGGGGTAAAAGGTGATTACTCGCCGTCACTCTGGGAGGAGGAGATTGATTGCTGTCACTCTGGGAGGAGGAAATTGTTGTTGTCATCACTAGGGATTAACAGGTGATTGCTTGATGTCGCTCTGGGAGGAGGAGATAGGTTGTTGATCCTGCAAAGATATAAGCTTAGATCTACTCGGGTATTGAGAGAAACATAAGTTGCAGGAAGTGTAAATAATGACTACTCTGCTAGGGATGAAAAGTGATTTTACGACAACGTAAATGACGACTCCACTGGGGGGTCTGACACGCAACAGACGTTGCCTAGGGAGGATGACGCGCTATTCGTAGATGTACGAACGTTTCGCCCTAATGATGTCAACTCTAAGAGGAAGAAAGTAATTATGCAGAAATGTAGAATTATGTGAAGGATATCACTCTGAGAGGGGAAGAAATGCTAAAGCTAAAAAAGGTAGATCTACGCTATGTTGTCACTCTGGGAGGAGAAGAAACGCTACGCTGGAAGCTACACTATGCTGTCACTCTGGGAGGAGGAGAATGCTATGCTGAAATCAAAAGAACGTCGATTCCCGTAGGAGATGACGCGAAATGCGGAAACTTAAACTAAGGTCACTCTGGGAGGAGGAGATGCTGTGCTGGAAGCTAAACTATGCTGTCACTCTGGGAGGAGAAGATGCTGTGCTGAAATCTAAAGAACGTCGATTCCCGTAGGAGACGACGCGAAATGCGGAAACTTAAACTAAGGTCACTCTGGGAGGAGAAGATGCTATGCTGGAAATTAAACTATGCTGTCACTCTGGGAGGAGAAGATGCTATGCTGGAAATTAAACTATGCTGTCACTCTGGGAGGAGAAGATGCTATGCTGGAAATTAAACTATGCTGTCACTCTGGGAGGAGAAGATGCTATGCTGAAATCTTAAAGAACGTCGATTCCCGTAGGAGACGACGCGAAATGCGGAAACTTGAACTAAGGTCACTCTGGGAGGAGAAGATGCTATGCTGGAAATTATACTATGCTGTCACTCTAGGAGGAGAAGATGCTATGCTGAAATCTAAACTATACTGTCACTCTGGGAGGAGAAGAATGCTAATGCTAGCGGCCTTGATACGAACCTAGAATGCGTCTGCGTCCTGCTCAGGAGGTAACGACCCCCAAGACAAGACTTTCCCACGACTTGCAGCCGTAAGTAGTCCTCACCTGATGTTAGTGTTTGCACTCACGCTCTGAAACAAGGCTAAGTATTTTTACACTCATAAAGATGCTGCTAACATGATACATAATTTACAGTTCGCAATGTCAATCCGAGTGAATAGACTTCGAATGAAGATGCACATGCATGGGCGTTCTAATAATCGATGGGACTTTTACGGAAAAGAATGAAGGGACATGAAAAGTCCGGAAAGGAGTTTGTTTTGGGAACAGATTGCTTTTGCCGAGGAGTTGGAAGGCTTTTGATGAGTGATGCTTTGTTGATTGGCCCTGATGTGGGTGATGTTTTGCTGATTGGCCCTGATGTGGGCGATGTTTTGCTGATCGGCCCTGATGTGGGCGATGTTTTGCTGATCGGCCTTGATGTGGGCGATGTTTTGCTGATTGGCCTTGAGGTGGGCGATGTTTTGCTGATTGGCCCTGATGTGGGCGATGTTTTGCTGATTGGCCCTGATGTGGGCGATGTTTTGCTGATTGGCCCTGATGTGGGCGATGTTTTGCTGATTGGCCCTGATGTGGGCGATGTTTTGCTGGGGATGTCATTTTCCCGTCGGCCAGGGGCCCTTTTCTCGAGTCTTCATTGGGGGAGCGTCGTCGCTGCTTTGCGGTTCGCTGCTTGCGGTGTGTTGAGTGGGGCCTTGGGCCTTTCCTGGGGAAGGATGCTTCGAGATTTCTCGAGTTGGCCTTGGGCCTTTTTTGCTCGAGTTCACTGGGGAAGGTTGCTTTGAGATTTCTCGAGTTGGCCTTGGGCCTTTTTACTCTAGTTCACTGGGGAAAGTTTTCTTCGAGATTTCTCGAATTGAGTTGTCCCCGGGCTGTGCTTGCTTTGTCTCTTCGATTGTTTGTTTTATCCGAAGGTCTCTGAGCATTTTCTTTTTTCTTTTCTTTTCCCTTTTCCCTCTCTCCTTTCTTTTCTTCTTTTTTTTTCTTTTCTCTCTTTTCTCTCTCCCCCTTTTTTTTTGATTTGATTTTGAAATGCAACAGAGCAGAGCAAGCACAGCCTTCGTCTTGATCTCTTCCCCTTCTGTCTCGAGGCCTCAGCCTTCGTAGTTGCTGCTTCTTCGGTGATAGTCCTTAGCGATCTCCTGGCGCCCTTTTCAGTCTCCTTCGTTGTGAACTTGAACTTGGCGTGCTTTTACTTCCGGCTGGCAATTTTAGCTGAAACTGCTCTTTGGCTCTCGGGGTATGAGTGATATTGTTGGTTTGGGGAGTGATGACATACATGGTGGAAAGAGTAAAGAAACGAAAAAAGTGGAGAAAATCGTAAAAGTCCCACGTCATTTCATAGCTATCCCATGTCTAATTGCGCATGTACCCTGGATATTATGCGAACTCAACTAGTATCTAGTCAGGCCCTTACACTCATGAAGGATACGCCGCGATGGCTCGAAAATGCTTACCGGGATTTGTTTGTGACTGCTTACGTCGGAACAAACCGTGGATATAAGAGCAAACCGGTAATATCATGCATGGCACGTAATTTGGATAGATGCTTGATTTAACAGAGGGATTGAATATTTCTGACCTATGCGATGCATGAAAATGCCTATAAGAGCAGTATGCTTTTGTTTTAGCCGGGCTAAAGAGGGATTTTGATCGATTTTTTTGATTTTTGATTGATTGAGGGTTTGATTGCTCAATGGTTTGATTGCTAGAAGACTTGATTGCTAGATGTGGGGGATGACCTACTTGCAACATTCTAATGAGAACCTAAGGTTGCCCCCAGTGGGCCAGATGACCGTACTCGGCTTAAAGCTATCAAATCGAGTAAGAATGAAAACAATTTTAAATAAAAGGGGAAAGAAAGATGGACTCCCCTAAGGTGTGCAGCGGGGCTGCAAGGGCGTCTTCCACGAGCTTCACGCGGATGACAGCGAGATGTTTCCGGTCCCTGTGAGATGCAGAGGGGACAACAAACAGAGAAATTAATTTAAAACGAAAAAAGAGATAAGTTCAGGGATTCTCCCTTCTTTTAACTCGGCTTTTCGAGGGTGCCTATGACGTGGTCCCCGGTTCCGGGATGCTTCGCTTCGGTGTGCTGATTGGTTTCTTTTTCAGCTGCTTTATGGGAACCGCTGATCCCGGTCGAAGGGAAAATGGGATCCGCACTAGGTATACTTGCTTACCGGCCCTTGCTAGACCTTTGTTGATGGGCTTCGTGATTGCTTGGGGATAAAGGGGAAAACCCTCTGTTCCTGTAATGTGCAGCGGGGCTGCAAGGGCACATGCTTACCGTCCTTATGCGGGCATCGAATGGGGGTGACCCAGTTCCTGAAAAAAACGATGCGGCAAGAACTAATGAGGAGTAAATGCGAGATGATTTTTGGCAAAAGGAATGTGATTGATAAGTTTTTAAGCTCTCCCTTTTAGACGGGCCACTCGTGGGTCATTGAGCGTGACTTAGGTCCGATGTCGATTGATGATAGCTTTGTTTTTAGATGTGTTGCTGCAGCTCTCGCCTTGGCGTGGGTGATACTTATAGCCTGGCTGTCTCTCGATTAAAGGATACACCGTATTGATCATGGTGCGGATGCCGGAACCTTCTTGAACAAGACCGCATTAAGTATGTTGATGGTGACCCCAGGAGGACGACTTTTTGTCGTGCTTTTCCCAGGAGTTGTTGCCTGTAATGTTGCACTGTGCGACCACGGTGTTTTGGCGATGAGCTCCTCCGAATAGGTGAACGGAGATGGGAGCCGACTTTGCTAGCGTTTCGACGACTTGGCCGGCTTAGGATGAGCTTTGTGACTTTGGTTCAGCATTTAGTCCTTCGAGAACGGTTGTTCGCGATGCCGGTTGTGCTGGTCGCACTGCAGGAAAAAGAATTTCGCTTTAGATGGCGACAGTTTGCCTTAAAATCTTTCCTGATTTGCTCTTGAAGGTGGCCCGTTGCGGCCCTCTAAGAGTCGCTACGAGCGGAAGCTCCGTGGTCTTCTCGTGATGCCAAGATGAGACTATACGCCGCTGCAAAACTTAAAATTGATTAGTGGCGTTAGTCTAAGGGACGCGTCTTACGTCTCGAGCTACTCCTGGGGAGCCATCTATGCCATGCCTCCTTTTGTCATCTCACACGTTTAACGAAAGAGGATAACAAAGTTTTAAAATCATACGCATCTCCTGAAAAAAACTTGTTTTATTAATTTCAGAACAAACGTTTGTATTAGATTGTCATGATAAAACCCTATGTCGCTGATCTGGCCGAACGTGTAACCCGTGACACTTCAGGCGTAGTATATCTTGACTGCATCGGCATTCACCGGTCTTAGGAGATCGTCTCCGTCCATGTTGGTTAGCATTAGGGCACCCCCTGAGAATGCACTTTTAACTAGATACGGGCCCTCATATTTGGGGGCCCACTTTCCTTGACTGGCCTCCTGATGAGGGAGAATCTTCTTCAGTACTAAATCCCCAGCCTCGAACTTGCGAGGTCGCACTTTCCTGTCATAAGCGTTGGCCATTCTTTGCTGATATAATTGTGCATGGCAGATAGCGGCCAAGCGCTTTTCGGGAAGGAGGTTCAGCTGCTCGTACCTCACTCTTGCCCAATCTGATTCTTCTACTTCAGACTCTGCCAGGATTCTGAGAGAAGGGATTTCTGTTTCAAGGGGAATTACGGCTTCCATGCCGTAAACTAATGAGTAGGGAGTTGCCCCTGTAGATGTACGGGTTGCTATCCGGTAGGCATGCAATGCGAAGGGAAGCATGTCATGCCAGTCCTTGTGAGTGATTACCATCTTTTGGATGATCTTTTTTAGGTTTTTGTTTGCTGCTTCAACCGCGCCATTCATTTTTGGTCGATATGGAGATGAGTTTCGGTGCTTCACCTTCCAATGTTGGCAAAAACCGTCGATCATTTTCCCATTGAGATTGGAGCCGTTGTCCGTGATGATGGTTTCTGGGACTCCGTGACGACAGATGATGTTTCTTTCGATGAAACGCATGGTCGTCTTCTGTGTGACGTTGGAGTAGGAGGCGGCCTCTACCCATTTGGTGAAGTAGTCGATCGCTACGAGGATGAAGCGATGGCCATTAGAGGCTGTGGGATGAATTTGGCCGATGATGTCGATTCCCCACATTGCGAAAGGCCAAGGCGATGTCATGTTGAAGAGAGGGGCTGGCGATACGTGGATATGGTCCGCGTAAACTTGACACTTGTGGCACTTCCGGAAGTAGTTGATGCAATCCCGTTCGATGGTGAGCCAAAAGTAGCCTTGCCTCATTATCTGTCTGGCCATCATGTGCCCACTAGCATGTGTGGAACACACCCCTTCGTGGATTTCCGTTATGATTCTTTTCGCCTCGGTCATGGTGACGCAGCGAAGCAAAGCTCCATCCACTCTTCTTTTGTATAAAACTTCGCCGTCGAGATAGAAGTCTAGGGCTAAACGCTGGAGGGTCCTTTTGCTAACCCGGCTTGCCCCCGGTGGATATTCCCGGTTTCTGATGAATTGTACTAAGTCGTGGAACCAAGGCTTCCCATCGGCTTCCTCTTCCAAGGTGACACAGCATGCCGGCGTTTCCTTTACCTCTACCCTCAAAGGCTGAAGCATTACTCCACACTCTAGTTTGAACATGGAGGCCAAGGTGGCTAATGCGTCTGCGAAGTGGTTCTTTTCTCGGTCAACTCGGTCGAACTTGGTTTCCTCGAATTCCCGCGCGAGCTGAGTGAGTAACCTTTGATAAGGGATGAGCTTGGAATCCTGTGTCTGCCAGAGGTCCTGGGCTTGGTAGATGACGAGTGCTGAATCGCCGAAGATCCGGAGCTTCTTTACTTTTAGGTCGATGGCTGCCGCGAGACCACTGATACATGCCTCATACTCAGCGATGTTATTAGTGCAGGGGAAGTTCAACTTGCATGCTACAGGGAATTGACGGCCGTCTGGGGCTATGACTACGGCTCCCACTCCCTTGCCTGAGAGGTTCACCGCGCCGTCGAAGAACATGGTCCACCAGTCGTCTTCTTGAAGATCCTCTGCGATTTCATCCTCAACTGCTATGATGTCCTCATCGGGGAAGTCAAAGCTCAACGACTCATACTCATCCGAGGCATGATCAGCCAAGTGATCGGCGAGGGCGCTTGCCTTAATCGCTTTCTGAGTTACATAGATGATCTCGTGCTCAGCTAATAAGACTTGCCATCTGCAAATGCGACTCGATAGGTACGGTTTTTCGAAGATGTACTTCAGCGGATCCATGCGAGAGATTAGCCATGTCGTGTAATACAACATGTACTGTCGAAGTCTTCGGGCGCACCATGCTAGGGCGCAACATGTTCGTTCTAACATGGAGTAGCGCATCTCGCACTCGTTGAATTTCTTGCTGAGGTAGTAGATGGCTTGTTCACGTCTTCCCGACTCATCGTGCTGTCCCAAAACGCAGCCCATGGTGCTAGCCGTGACTGTTAGGTACATGAGCAAGGGTCGTCCTGGCGTCGGGGGAACCAGTACCGGCGGGTTTTGCAGGTACGTCTTGATTTTCTCGAAGGCTTTCTGACAGTCTCCGTCCCATTCCGCTTCTCCGTGTTTCCTTAGCATTTTGAACATCGGCTCACAAGTAAGTGTTAACTGGCTGATAAAGCGTGCGATGTAGTTGATGCGTCCTAAGAAGCTTCGTACTTCCGTTTCAGTGCTGGGAGCGGGTAGCTCTTGAATTACTTTTATCTTATCAGGATCCACTTCTATGCCTTTGTTACTGACGATGAATCCCAATAACTTTCCGGAGGTTACTCCAAAGGTGCATTTAGCTGGGTTTAGCCTTAGCCGAAATTGCCTCAACCTTTCGAATACCTTCTTCAGGATGTCTACATGGTCTTGCGCGCCGCGAGATTTGGCTATCATGTCGTCGACATAGATTTCCAACTCTTTATGCATCATGTCATGGAAAAGGGTGACGGCAGCACGTTGGTACGTGGCTCCTGCGTTCTTTAATCCGAAGGGCATCACTTTGTAGCAGAAGGTTCCCTAAGGGGTGATAAAGGTCGTCTTTTCTGTCCTCGGGTGCCATCTTGATCTGATTGTACCCGGAAAATCCGTCCATGAAGGAGAACATGTCATTTCCGGCGGCACTATCCACCAAGATGTCGATATGGGGAAGTGGGAAGTCATCCTTAGGGCTGGCTCGATTAAGATCCTGAAAGTCCACGCACATGCGAACCTTCCCGTCTTTCTTAGGCACTGGCACTATGTTGGCGATCCATTCCGGGTACTCGGCAACTCTCAGAAAACCCGCGTCCAGTTGCTTGGTAACTTCTTCTTTGATTTTTAGGAGGATGTCTGGATGCATTCTCCGGAGTTTCTGTTTGATAGGTCTAAACTCGGGTTTTAATGGGATGCGATGCTCAACTATCCCGGGATCAAGACCTGGCATGTCGGCGTATGACCATGCAAACACGTCGGAGTAGTCTTTGAGGAGAGAAATCAACCTTTCTCTCTGAGTCGTATCCAAGGTAGTCCCGATCTTGACCAACTTCTGATTCTCATTGCTTGCCCCCAAGTTTACTTCGTCCAATTCCTCCTGATGAGGGGTTATTTCCTTTTCTGAACTTTCCAGTAAACGGGCCACTTCGTCGGAGATTTCGGCTTTGTCTTCGGTCGTAGCGATGATTTCTTCGCCAGTAAAGACACAGGTTTTATCATGACAATCCGACCTAACATTCATCCTGAAATTAAAAATGCGAAAAGAAGAGATGCGTAAAATGAGAATTGCATATATATTTGATTTTTAACAAAAGGGGAACGTGAGTTCCTACAAAAAGGTTTTCGTAAGAAAACGCGCAAACATGTGCTTTTCTAAAAGAAGTAATTACGGAGAGACATCCGGAAGCATGGTGATGGTCCAGTTGCGCACAGACTCCCCTGACTTCTTAACGAAAATGACTGAACCAGACGACGATCCCTCTTCTCCCAGAGTGCAGATACGGAGGTCCGATACCTTGACAGGATTTCCATTGATGGTTTCGGTGGCGAAGGGGAACGTAGTCCTGATATGGGGGATTAGTATCTTGCCCCCTGGTGCTGACTGCCCAAATAGCTTAGCCAACTGCTTTTCTTTCTTTTCTTGGGCAATTCTAACGAAATCGGCTTTGCCAGGTTAGTATCCTAACCCAAAACGGTCTCCGAAGCTCTTCGGAGGCGACCATCCTTTGGATCCTTGTAGCTTGGCGCCGAGCCATTTTCCCAATTGGAAACTTCCTTCCAGCATTGGTTTAGGGGTGGTTCCGGCTGTCTCAGATTTTGAGGCTTTGCCCACAAGGGACCCCTCCCTGATCCAGTCTGTGTTGACGATTTCGAAGGCTTGGAACGAGCTCTCCAAGGTTTCGGCAGTTTCGATGTAAGGCACGGAGGCGTGCTTAGCCAAGATCAGGGCCTCTTCTGCCTTTATCGTGACTAAGGCATTATCCTTGACGTATTTGAGGCACTGGTGCAGAGAAGAGGGGACTGCCCCTGCTGAGTGGATCCAAGGTCGTCCCAGTAGCATGCTGTAAGCGGGTTGGATTTCCATGATCTGGAATGTCAGGGCGAAGGTGTGGGGCCCGATGACCATGTCCAATTCAAAGTTTCCGATGATCTCTCGAGTGGTGCCATCGAAAGCCCTAGCCATCATTCCGCTAGGTTTCATGTGAGAGAAATCGACCGGTAGTTGTTCGAGGACGTGCCTGGGCATGACATTCAGCGCGAACCCATTGTCGATGAGGGCCTTGGCTATGACGTGTCCCTTACATTCTACCATGATGTATAGGGCCTTGTTGTGATCTTTTCCTGAGGGGTCGATCTCTTCTTCAGAGAAGGAAATGCTGCTGAGGGCCTGAATCCTTCCGACAAGGTTTTCCACCCCTTCTGTAGTGATATCCTTAGTTACGAAGGCTTGCTTCAAGACTTTCAGGAGAGCTTGGCGATGAGCCTCTGAAGTAAGTATCAGCTCCATGATGGAAATGCGAGCTGGGGTTTTCTTCAGTTGTTCGATGATGCTGAACTCGCTCTGTTTCATGATTTTGAGGAACTCAGCCGTCTCGTCCGCGGTTACAGGTTGGCTCAAACCTTGTGTTTCCTCTATCGTTTCCTCGCGAATCACAGGGTTTTTCCCTTTAGCTTGTCGTTGCTTCTCTACTTCCTCCGAGATGTAACATCTCCCGGTGCGGGTCATACCCCCGATATGAGAGGTTTCACCGATAGTGGGTCCTATTGGTGTGACTGCAGGAGGGGTGGTGACTACCGTGTACCCGTAGTCGAATGGGACCGCGTGCAGGTCTCGGCTAGGAGTATTCACAACTAATGTGAACACTACCTTGCATGGGGTTGTGGAGGCGTCCCCTGTCTGAGCCACATATTTGAAGGAATATGGTGCCGGAGAGTGGTCCCCGATGGCATTGATGGTTCCTCGGGCTTCTCCTTTAGTTTGGATGACTCCGAATGTGGTGAGTTGCTTGGCTTTTTGCTGAAAGAGTCCACAATCCTGGATGTCATGCTTGCTTTCCCCTTGGCAGAAGAGGCATTGGGCCTGATTATTCCCCGGGAATGGTAGATAAGCGTTGTTAGCTAGAGCGAAGAACAACTCTTCGTTGGGTGTTTCTTCCATCGAAGGGCGAGGAAAGTTGATTCCTACGGGAGAAATGTCGCCCATCCCCGAATTATGGTGCGATAGGGGACCGGTTGTCACAGCAGGATCCTTTGCTAATCCATGGGGCGAGATTCACCCTTGTTTAGTTAGGTGCTCGACCTTTTCTCTAAAGGCATAACAATCCTCCAAGGAGTGTCCTCTGGTTCCGGCGTGATATTCGCAGCTAACCTTTGGATCATACCAGCTAGGGTAAGGAGTGGATTGAGACGGGAGTGGGGATGGCATAATCTGTCCCTCTGCCAAGAGGCTTGTGTAGATTTCCTTCAAAGGAAACAGAGGGAGCGACCACATCGGTAAAGGGTATGATTCGGAGTTTGAGGGTTCCCAAGAAGGTAGTGATGGTGCTGGGCCACCATAGGAGGGTGGCGCCGAATACCTGACGAGGTAATCGAATCTCCCAGAAGGTTGGCCCAAAGTATAAATCTCGCGATCGCCCTCGTCGCGGCGTTTGGAGAATCCTTTGCCTGACGAAGTCGATCCCTTCTTTCGGAGGATTGGGAGTGGAGTTCCCTTGGCGTTATGCGAGATAGGAAATCCGTCTCCGATGGCGTTAATGGATCTTCCCTCGTGGGTTGCTTTCTGGGTTTGGATCACCCCGAGATGCGAGAGTTGTACCACCCTTTCTGCGAACACCTTGCAGTTTTGGATTTTGTGATCGTCGCTTTCCTCGCAGTACATGCAGCCACTTGGATTGCTCTCCGAGTATGGCAAGTGTCCTCCTCGAGTTAGGGCCAGGAAAAGTTGTTCCTGTGGCCAGCTTGATGCGGAAAAGAGAAGGTCGTTTCTTTCTCCTGCCGAGATGGCGTTCACTCCTCCCTTTCCCTGGGCATGATTGGGAAGAGGGTTGGTGGATGTGTTGGGTCCTTTTGCTAACCCTTCGAAAGATACCCACCCACTCTTGATCAAGTTCTGGACTTTGGCTTTAAATGCGAAGCAGTTTTCCAGAGTGTGACCTGGGGCTCCAGCGTGGTATTCACACCTCGCGTTGAGATCATACCACTTCGGGTAAGGAGGCAATTGAGGCTGAGCCGGTACCGGTACGATCTGTCCGGCTGCCAAGAGATGTTTGTAGATTTCTCCTGCAGGAAGAGGAAGAGGAGGTGGAGGCTCTCGGCTCCACCGATTGTTTGTCGTGTTTTGGTTATTTGGGTTTTTTGGTGGGTTATATGGCTTGGGTTGCATGGGTTGTGATGCTTGTACTGATGGGAAATGCGTAGGGCTTTGAGGCGCGATATTGGCAACAGGCGGCGAGGTGAAAGGAAAGTAGGTAGGTTGATATAATGACGGCAGAGGGTAGGGCGATGACGATAAATAAGGTGGAGGTGGTGGAAATGGCTGCCCCTGATGAGCTTGGGGAGCCACAAATCCAACGTCTCTTTTTATGATAGGTGCTTTCCTGGGCGCAGATTCCGATGCTGACGGCAAGATTCGTCCTGACTTAATTCCTTGCTCGACTCTTTCGGCAATTAGGACCATATCGGAGAAGCTATTTGAGGGGTTTGAGATCAGGTAGGTGTAGTAGGGAGCCTTGAAGGTGTGCAAGAAGATCGACAGGAGTTCTTTGTCGCTTAAGGGTGGAGAGATCCGTGAGGCCACCTCCCTCCATCTCTGAGCATAGGTTTTTACGGACTAGCCGACTTTCTTTTCCATGTTTTGCAGATCAGCGCGGTCGGGTGCTACCTCCATATTGAACTTATATTGCCGGTAGAATGCGTCGGATAAGTCTCTCCATGTCCTGATCCTGGCTCGATCTAGCCCCATATACCATGTCAGGGCGTGCTTGGTCAAGCTTTCCCGGAAGAGATGAATCAACAACGGCTCATTGTGGATTACCTCTGCCATCTTGTTGCAGTATGCTCTGAGATGGGTCTTTGGGCACTCTACCCCAGTATATTTTTCGAAGTCAGGGATTTTGTACTTCGGGGGTACGACAATCCCGGGGACCATACACATATCGGCAGGGCCGGTAGGGTCAAATGGATCAGCCCCTTCAATTGCTCGGAGCCTTTCCTCAAGTAGGTTTAGCCGATCATTTTTCGGTTGCTCGGCCCCGATGGGGTTGGAACCGAAGGGTAGTGCCAGTCCTGATGAGAACTGCGGTTGTGCTGAGTTGAAAGTGAGGAGCTGAGTTCCCACAGGTCCGGGAACTGTGCTCGGAGGAATAGAAGGGAGATACGGATTCTCTGGGTGGGCCTGGCTCTTGCTGGGGTCCACAGCAGGGTTGATTGAAAGGTGCTGAAGCGACGGGGAGATCTCTTCACCCGCCTTAACTGGAGGACTTGCAGCGTTGGGTACAGTGAAGGGACTAACCCATCTCCAACGGCCCGGGGGGGCGGACAGGGGTGGGAGTACCGAAGGTCCTGCGTCGGTGAGTAAAGGGGAAGGTCTGTTTGTTTGAGGGGGATCGAAACCCGGTGGAAACTCGGTGACAGCTTCATCTCTTTCCTTTTCGGCCCTGGCGGCCCTTTCCGTAGTGATCCTAACTTGCTCCTCTAACTCAGCAATTCTAGCGGTCAGTGCTTCATCGGTCTTGGCCGGTTCAGTCATTTTTCGCTTTTGAAGTCTAGTCAAAGGGAGCCTGTGCGGAGTAGCTTGCTTCCGAGGAGCTATGGTGAACCTGAAAAAAGGGAAAAAACACAAAAACAGTGAGTATAAATGAAGATACACAGGTGATGTGCAATCCCGAGGTCTCCATATTTGCTCATTCGCTTTTCTGGCTTGTACTTTCATTTGATATTTTCAGGGTGGTCGCGGAGGCGAGATATCCTGGTCGTTGGCGAGATACGAAGGAAGCCTCTATAGATTCCAACGATATGACGCAAATCTGAGATGCTAACGACGAAACCCAAATCAGCAGGGGCAACCAACGCCGTCATGCTAGGGGGATCTCTTTTCACATTATGCTTTCAACGCTGTAGGGCCTGATGCCTAGTGAACCCAACCAAGGGGAGGGACGTCGATCTATGCTATGAACTCGGAAGTTCTTGTGATAAACTAAAAGGATAGGGTCATGAGCGAGGGCTACTTGGCTATATATTGCTTGGTCTGATTTTTCTGGTTTTTTAGTGAAAAGATTGTGTTTATCTCGGAGGGATTTTCTTTTTCTTTTTGCGATGGTCTTTTGAGTTGTATTTGGGATGGATAATTGATATGAAAAAGGTAGGCAATTTTAATAAATATCCGAAAGAGTACGACTTTATTAAAGTGTTTACAAAAGTATGGTAAACTTGCCAACTACCTAAGTTCATCAAAAATGGCTAAGATAGATGAAATTAGGGGTCCTAGCTAAAAGAAAAGGTTTGCCGATATCCGAGCCTTTCCCTAAAGGCGTCAATCCTGGGCGTCAGAGTTCTCCTGCCAAAGGTACTCCATCGAAGCCATCTCCCCTTTCTGCATTTCTATCTCAGCTTCTAAGGCGGTAATTCGGTTTTGCAATGCCTGGCTCTTCCTATCTCCTAGATCTGCTCGAGTAGTCAAGACCCTTATCGTTGAATCCTTGTCTTGGATTATGGCACTCGAAGCTTCTTTCTTGCGGGTTTCGCTGCTCAAGCGTTCGTTGAAGGCCCTGAGGGCCACCTTCTGTTTTACTGCTTGTATCCGGACAAAATCCCTATGACGCCGGTGTACCTCATTCTTCTGGACTTCTGCGTAGCATTGACGTGCTTCGGTAGTATCTCTTTCCTCTGTCATTAGATCTCGCTCTTCCTGCGCTGCTCGCATTTGTTCTACCACTTGCGCGTAAGCCATGGCATCCATTCCTCCACTTACTTGCGATTCTCCTTCCTCTTCTATCGGTTTCTGATTTTCTGGGTGAGGCAAGACATTGCCGTTGACTCGCTGCAACCTCCACTGTGGATATTGCGGTATTGTTGCGGCAGGGGCGACACGTCCTTTGAGACAAAAGGGGTTGGCCCAGTCTAGGGCGTACAACTGGATGTTCTGATTCTCTCCGGTGTGTGGTAGATCCATTTTCGTCATGCCGAATGTTACTGGAATGATCTGGGTGATGCAAAACTGCCTGAGTACGAGGGCAGGGCAGTAGTGAGCACATCCCCAAGCTCCGATTAGAGGAACCCAAGGTAGGGGTCCACAGCAGACGATAGGATCGGAGGTTCGTAGCCACTTGGCATGCCAACTGAAGTCTTCCTCTGAGAGGTTGATGAATCGGTTGATCCAGACGTCTTTATTTTCCATCTCCCATTTATCTGTGGTCATTGCATTGATAACTCTGAGCAGAGGGCACGACCTGATGTAGCTCTCGAAGAAGATGGATTGATCAGGAATTTGCTTGAAGTGGCTGATCAACCATACTGTCAGTAGCTGGGCGCAGCAGGTGAGCCTCCCTTTCCCCTTCCTTCGGCAGGAGTCTAAGGAACGAAAGGTCTCGGCCAAGATGGCTGTTGTAGGATTGATGGCATTTACCTCCATCTCGTAAAAGATGTTGGCTGCTGAAGAGTCGATGGCGTTTCTCATCCTCGGAAAAAAGACGAATCCTACAATGGCGAAGGCCAGAATCCTTAAGCGCCTAGCTCCATTTGATAGCTGAAATCGTGCCTCGATATCCGACCAACACCAAACGTAGTCACCCTCCTTGACACGAGTAGGGATTCCTAATAGCTTGTCGAGTCTTATTTTTACACTTGCAGAGTCAAGTCGGACATTCTGGTAGATGATTGATATGGGTGATGTGAAGCACATCAAAGTTGAGTACTCCTCGAGTGTAGGAGTTAAGTCCACTCCCTTGTCAAAAGAGAAGCAATAATAGTAGGAATCCCAGAACTTCAGAGCTGCCCTGATACAACTCCAATCGGCCTTGACATCCACTAGGGTCAGTAGCTTTCCATAACTACCCTCAAACTGAGTCTCTTCGTCTTCAGTCAGCTCATTCCTTAACATCCGAATCCTAGTCAAATCAAAGTCTACAACCTCTACTTTGATTTTAGTGGTGATGTCAAGGGCGAATCCCCGTTCTAACAGATCTCCTCGGGCAGCTTGATCGTCGAAGCTTCGTCCCCCAAAAATATCAAATGAAAGTAACGTAGGTGCTGTCATGGTGAATGAGCAAAATGGGCCGTGTAGGACAAACATCAAAATTTTTAAGTGCTAAGTAAATGGTGTGTGTGAGAAATCCACAGTTTGTATAACAGGAAAAATCACGTCATCATACTAACAAGATAAATAGCCACGATAAACAGGTATAATCATGATGCACGTGCTGGGCCTCTAATTCCGACACCTCTAACTGGCTTGAATGGTTCCCGGATGATACCATGAAAATGTCCCTAAAGTGTCGTCTGGCGTCCCCGATTCCTTACGAAATCGAGTAATCCTTTCAACTGGCTTTAGGGGTTCATCCGAGTTGGGATTGGTGAACACTACCTAGGACATGTGTCCTAGGGCGTCACTACTACCCTCCTATTTTGGTATTGATCCCCTGGGTGTAGGGCGCTATGATATGCATATGACAATTGATAAAGCAAATAAATGAACAGATCAGCAATTGATCAAAGCAAATAAATAAACACATAAACACCTCTCTAAAAAAGACAAAACCGGCTCCGACCCAAAAAGTCCCCAGCGGAGTCGCCAAACTGTCGCGCCCCCACGAAAATTAAAAACTCGCGAGTGTGCAACGAAATTTGGGACCTTACAATGCTCAGCGTAGACAGACGCCTCGCAACATGCAATGAAGTCGCCACCCTAATTTGGTTGCTAGGCTTTAGGGAACCTTAATCGTCATGGCATAGGAAATATAATAAGTAAAAAAAACTAAAGGCACAAAAAAGGGGTCTGGACCCCAGACAAAAGGTTCGGGGTCGTATTATGGTCTCGGGAAGGTGTTAGGCACCCGAGTCACATCCGAAAACGGTTACCGGTTGATGAGAGAGGTGTTTAAAAGGTGTTTGATGAAAATGCGTTTTATTTTGAAAAATGGGGCCCTCAGAGGAATCGTCACTTTAGCCTTTTCCACAATCGGGACCGTTCAAAAATAATAAAAAAGATCTTTCGGACGGGGTTACCGTTTATCCAGATCAGTCTATTATTCTTGACCGTAACGTGATGGGACTGAATTTTTCTGTAAGACTGAATGAGCGCCCTCTTATTTCATCATCGGGCCATGCATGATTAGATTGATTGCTATGTGAACCTATCATGGATTGCTAACAGAGTACAAATTTTAAATGATTGATTTTGAAGTGGAAAACTAATGTGGGATCGAAAGTCCCCATGTACATGCAGTCAATATATGCGAGAATTTAAAATCACATGAATATGGCATTTGAAGCGACTCTTTAAACACGTTGTTCATGTGGGTTGATTTTAATTCTAACAGTTCTATATATCATGCGTACGACTGCTATTTTACGAAAAAAGCGCTGAATAAATAAAAGGGAATCGAAAGGCGTACTTTCGAGCGAAGCTTGAATTTAAAACCTACAAAGTGAGAGTATTAGTGATAGCTTGAGAAAGAAGTAAACAATTTTATGAGTGCGAAAATTTAAATGACAGTTGATTGCATACGAGAAATGATGAATTTTGCGTATACGAAAGTGAGATGCTGGGTTTGAAAAAAATGATGACAGTTGTTTGTATGCGAAAAATGATGGATTTTACGCATACGAGAATTTAAATGCTGAGCTGATTTGCATGCGATAAATGATTGATTTTACGCATACGAAATTTAAATGTTGGGTTGATCGTATGTGAAAAATGATTGATTTTTACACATACGAGAATTTAAATGCTATGGTGATGGCATGCGAAAAATGATTGATTTTACGCATGTGAGAATTTTAATAGTGCTACGTGATTGCATGCGAAAAATGATTGATCTTAAGCATGTGAGAATCTAACATCTACGTGATTGCATGCGAAAAATGATTGATTTTAAGCATGTGAGAATTAAAATGCTACGTTGATTGCATGCGAAAAATGATTGATTTTAAGCATGTGAGAATCTAACATCTACGTGATTGCATGCGAAGAATGATTGATTTTACGCATGTGAGAATTAAAATGCTACGTTGATTGCATGCGAAAAATGATTGATTTTAAGCATGTGAGAATTAAAATGCTACGTTGATTGCATGCGAAAAATGATTGATTTTTAAGCATGTGAGAATCTAACATCTACGTGATTGCATGCGAAGAATGATTGATTTTACGCATATGAGAATTTAATATCTACGTTGATTGCATGCGAAAAGTGATTGATTTTAAGCATACGAGAATTTAACAGTTGGATAATTTGCAGAAAGTAGAGAGTTGATATTTGCGAAAAATAAAACAATTGATATTTGCAGAAAATAAAGCAGTTGATATTTGCGGAAGGATTTCCAGCAGTTGTGCGAAAAATTAAAGCAGTTGATATTGCGGAAAATAAAACAATTGATATTTGCAGAAAATAAAGCAGTTGATATTTGCGGAAGATAGAACAGTTGATATTGCGGAAGGATTTCCAGCAGTTTTGCGAAAA
This sequence comes from Viola odorata, assembly GCA_963691705.1. Taxonomy (NCBI): domain Eukaryota; kingdom Viridiplantae; phylum Streptophyta; class Magnoliopsida; order Malpighiales; family Violaceae; genus Viola; species Viola odorata. The sequence goes on along the minus strand of OY829543.1, from coordinate 37,482,558 downwards.
ATTAAAGCAGTTGATATTGCGGAAATTAAAGTGCGACCGTCCATGTAGGCGGTAAAAATAAATAACTGAATTTTTAAATTGCAGAAAATAAAGTGCGGAAATTTAAAGTGCTAAGAATTAAAACAGTTGATAAGTGCAGAAAATTAAACAGTTGATACGTGCAGAAAATTAAACAGTTGATAAGTGCAGAAAATTAAACAGTTGATAAGTGCAGAAAATTAAACAGTTGATAAGTGCAGAAAATTAAACAGTTGATAATACGAGAAATTAACGTACGATGCGTACGAATTATTTTTACGAAAAACTTGGGATTTGAAATTTCGGAAAGAATTAAAAATCGGAGGGACCTAATTGAAAACTTTGAAAACTTGGGAGGGGGGCGAAAACGGCGCCGTGTGATGAATAGGCATGGCACTATTCATCACCCCCTCCCTTGGTCGCCGGAGCTACTGCCGGCGACCCAACTCCGGCCACACTTGGCCGTTTTGAAAAATGGACGTACCGAAATGTTCGTCTCTTCGACGACTTTCCGACCGTATAAATCTCGATTTTTAGTTTGAATCGTACAAAATTTAATTTCGAAAAAACGACCGAACCGTTAATTATCGAAAACTAATTAATTCGAACAATCTAGCCAACGATTTTCAAAATTGAAAGCATGTATTTAATCTACATTACGTATGTGAATTAATAGCACAAAAACAATCAATTTATTTGCTCAAAATCAAGCCAAACGAAATTAAAGAAAACTTGCGCAGAAAAACCGAAGATGAGCTAGAGAGAGAAAGCTCACGTTTCAAACTTTGAACTGGACGATTGTCGCTCAATATGAGCAAGTTGATCAAGAGGGAGAAGGAGCATGGGTTTCTTGCGATTTTGGTGCCGTTTTTACGTTGAATGGGAGCTCCTATTTATAGGAGAAAATCGCGTGGAGGAGAGGGAGAAGGAGCTGCGCGTGGTGGTGTTGTTCACACTGGCGGGGCTACGGCCGTGAGGTGGCTGGGCTAGGGGCGTTGTGATGATGGCCGAGGGGACAGGTAACGGCCGAGGGGACGGGAGCGAGCAACTCGGTGGCTCGCTCCCCTGTTCACGCACGTCCATGGCCGTTCGCGTGTGCCATGCACCATGCCCCTTTAATTTGTCAACCGTTGATCTGGTTGACTTTTCTTAAGTTGACCAGATCAACGGTTGTGATTAAAATGCCCTTTAATTTATTTAAATGGGCTCGAGCTGAGTCCTGCGAGCAAACGCTCAGACTTTTTGATCCGAGGGTACTAGCGCGTAGAGAAAAATATGACGGTTTTAACCGTATACAGCGAAGCATGAAAATTTCGCGTTTGACGCGTTTATTTTCGCGTTCAAAAGCGCGAAACGCGGGAACGGAAAAATAAAAACGTTACACCGAAAATTACACGAAACGTTGTATACCGTTGCGAGCAGAAAAAAAGCTAGCAACTAGTTGATGGAAAACATTTAAAAGTCAAGCTGTGGTTCGAGCAGACTTACTCGGGTCCAATAAAAGCTCGAATAAAAATATTAATAAAATAATAAAAATACTAAAAAATGCGCTAAAACCCTAAAAATCCTAAAATTCGTGAGATGACCAAAAAATGCAGAAAAACTAGCATACGACTGCTGGATAGTCTAAAACGTGATTTTTTTAGGCTAAAAATAATATTAATAATAATAATGAAAATGCATGCCGAAAAATTGAAAAATGCGATTTCGAAAGCTGACGATGCTAACGACGATGCAAAAATGCAACGAAACACCTAAAAATGCTAGCGATAGTAAACTAACTACAGATGACTGTAAATCAAGTAAAAATGACAGTAAATTAAATAAATGACAGAAATGCTAAAATTGATTAAAAATGGTGTCAAAATTTGGGTATCAACAACAGTCATACGATAGGCCCACATCACGTACGACAGTTCGTCTGCCCATTTCTTTTTAGAGCCTTCTAAATTTCTTTTGATGCCACTAAGGATGCTACGATTGGTCACTTCCGCCTGACCATTGGTCTACGGATGTGCTACGGAAGAGAACCTTTGTTCAATCTGAAATTCCGCGCACTAATTTCTAAAAAATTGGCTCGTGAACTGTGTTCCATTATCGCTGACCAATATGCGAGGTACCCCGAATCGCATTATGATTTGATATTTGAAGAAACGCCAAATTTTTTCCATGGTGATTTTAGCGAATTCCTGACATTTAGCAAACAGGCAAGGAGCGACTATCTCAGAAATTTCCACGGCAGGTTTCCGGGGAATTTTAGCGAATTCCTGACATTTATGGCAAGTTTATACAAAGTTATGACAGTCTCTGCGAATGGTGGGCCAGTAGAATCCTGCCCGAAAGACTTGTGCTGCCATAGTATCGCCAGCCACATGCATGCCGCATATTCCTTCATGAATTTCTCGCAAAGTATGGAGGCCTTCCTGTTCTGTTATACACTTTGCGGCTGGATGTGAGAAACATCTCCTGATTAGTTCCCCATTGTAGTACGTGCATCGGGCTGTTTGCTTCAAACTTTTTTCTTTTCGGTGTTATCTGCTAGCAACTCGTCATGTTTTAAATATTTTATTACAGGGATTCGCCAGTCATTCATGGCTTCTTCAACACAGTATGATGCTTGTTCCTCCATGAAGGAGGGCATGGGTATTTCTCGGTAGTATACTCCCTTGGGTATGAGCGCTTCCGAATTTGCCGCGAGCTTAGCAAGATTGTCTACCTCGGCGTTATCTTCTCTAGGGATGTGCTCAAAGCTGACCTGCATGCCGTTTTTCTTTATCTCCAATAATTCAGATCTCACCTTAGCAAGGTATCGGATCATGATTGGTTCTCTAGCTTGGGAGTGTCCCAAGACTTGATCTATTATTAGCTTAGAATCTCCGCAGATCTTTAGCCGCAGGTCTCCCATCATTCCAGTGTCGTGTATGGCTTTGCTAGAGAAGCCCCTCCCTATTCTGAGTCCGGCCAATAACGCCTCATACTCTACCACGTTATTAGATAATGACTGTAAGATTTTGATGGCGTATCGTATCTGCACGTCATGTGGTCCAATCATAAAGATTCCTACCCCTACTGACTCTTGATTTTTATCCCCGTCCACGTAGATTATCCACAAACCAGTGTAGGATTCTGGAAATGGGAGATCTAAGTCTTCTTTTTCCTCTTCGGTTAGGTCTGTTAGCGGGTCTTCTATAAACGTGCATTCAGCTATGAAATCTGCTAATATTTGGGCTTTCACAGACGGCTGGGATTTATATTGTAACCCATATTGTTCGAGTTCAATGTCCCAAATTAGCATTCTCCCCGAAGACTCGAGTTTCCTGAATATCCTTCTCAAAGGTTGATTCGTGAGTACAATGACAGAGTGAGCCTGAAAGTACCTATCCATTTTCCTCGTTGCCTGTATTAGCACAAACGCTATTTTCTCAATACGGGCGTACCGCAACTCAACGTCTTTCAACACATGGCTGACAAAGAATACTGGGTGATGGATATGGTTATCGCTTCGTACGAGGATAACACTAACCACCTTGTCAGCGACGCCCAAATACAAGTATAAGGTGTCACCTGGCTCGGGTCTCGTTAGCACCAGATCAGACGAGAGGTAGGCCTTTATGCCAGCAAATTCCTTCTCACATTCTTCTGTCCACCCGAAGGACGCTTTCTTACGGATAACCTTGAAGAATGGTAGACATCTTTCGCCTTATTTAGAAATAAACCGTCCTAGGGTGATAATGCACCCCGTGAGTTTCTGCACTTCTTTGATGGTTCGCGGTGACACCATATCCTGGATAACTTTTATTTTTGAAGGGTTAGGCTGAATGTCTTTCTGACTGACCACATACCCAGGAACTTGCCTGTTTGGAACGCAAACATGCATTTGCGGGGGTTCAACTTCATCCTGTATTCTTTCATCACATTAAAGACTTCTTCTAAGTCAGCTAAATGGTCCTTGAAGCTCCGACTTTTGATCAATATATCATCCACGTAGGCTTCCACATTTTTCCCAATTTGCTTCTCGAAGACTTTATTTGCCATACACTGGAAGGTGGCTCCGGATTTTTTCAAACCAAATGGCATTGCCGTATAATAGTAGGTAGCCTTAGGAGTGATGAAAGCGGTTTTTTCTTCATCTTCGACGGCCATGGGGATTTGGTGGTACCCTGAATTGGCGTCTAGTGAACTCAGATAGGCATACCCCGCGGTCTGGTCGACCAGTTGATCAATTCGAGGAAGGGGGTAGCAGTCTTTGGGACAGGCATCGTTCAAATCGGTAAAATTAATACACATACGCCATTCTCCGTTAGGTTTGAGAACTAGGACGGGGTTAGCCAACCACGTTGGGTACTGAACCTCTTGGATGAAACTTCCGCTTATGAGTTTCGATGTTTTTTGTTCAATGGCTAACGCTTTTTCTGAAGAGAACACTCGCCGTTTTTGCTGAACGGGCTTAGCGTTAGGGTAAACGTTTAGCCGGTGCTCCGTCACTTTTCGCGAGATTGCCGGCATATCCGTTGGCTTCCATACGAATTCTCCTTTACACTTGTTCAACAATTGGGCTAGCTACGCGTTTTCCTCCGGACTTAGCTTTTCACTAACTAGGAAGTTCGCTTCCTTAACCCCGCTAACGGGGACCGACACCATGTTGTCCACCAGTTGGGTGCGTTTTTCCTCTTTTTCCTCGAATGGATCGTCCGCTACACATACGTAACGGTCGCAGCTCTTCTGGGCCATAAGCAAGTAACATTCGGCGGCCAGCTTCTGGTCGCCTTTGATCGAAACTACCCCATCCCAAGAGGGATATTTCATCTTTAAGTGCTTTTGAGATATCGCTGCCCCAAAATGGTTGAGGAACGGCCGCCCAAGTATGGCGTTATAGGGCAGGGTTAGGTCTACCACCCGGAATAATAACTCTTTTGACCGATTGGACACATCTTCCCTGAAGTACACCAGTAGGGATGTGACTCCTGCCACTGGGATCGGGATGCCATCTACTCAGATTATTGGTTTTTTGCAAGGCGTTAGGTCACTGTCGGGACGCTTCATAAAGTTATACGCCTCTAGTGAAAACAGGTTTACTGCACTCCCATTATCAATAAGGGCTCTCCTAATCCCATGATTGCCGATGACGGGTGTGACTACTAACGCGTCATTGTGCGGGAAAATGACACCTTTCTCGTCTTCTTCCGAGAAGGATAATACCATCCGGTCTAAAGCACTTATCACCTCACTTTTTACCAGTAGGGTCTCCCACTAACGCTTATCTCCCAGACTAGGTACTGGCGGTACAGGTTCGTCGAGGTACGACGTCCCACCCGCAATAATATTGATCATGGGAACATCGTCGTCATGGACCGTCAGTGCCTCTCTCACTCTTCCTCCAGGGTTATTGTTGTTTCCTGGGGGGTGCGGGGGCGTTTGTCTATCACCCGTCATTTTTCCAGTTGGGTTACTTCGGGCTTCTTCTCTTATTTTTGTGGCGAATTCTCCCAGATAGCCCTCCTCGACTAAACGTTCTATTGCCAACTTCAACTCTCTGCACACATCCATGGAGTGCCCTTTGACTTTGTGGAACTTACAATAGACGTTTTCCCTTCCTCCCATAATTACTCCTGGTTTCATGGGAGTTGGATAACGAATAGGCAGGTCCCGCTGCTGAACCATTGCTAGGATTTCCGCTCTGGGAAGTATGAGGGAAGGAAGGTCAGGGTCGTATATTCGACCCTTCGGTGGATCTGTGTGTCTTCTAGTAGGTGAATTAACGGCTCTCCCCTTTGAAAAATTACCCCTTTGCCGGTTCGAGGCTCTAGGGATATGATCTTTTCGCTGGCCATAGTCATCGTTTGAGCGACTATCTGGGGTTGTATTAGCTTGGGCGTTAGGGGTGGGGTGTGCGTCTTGGGGCGTGCTCCAAATTTTCTCTCTGTTTTCCTCCTCCTCCATCCTTGCAAAATTGTGAGCTTTCAGCCTTAGCGTGTCTAAAGTCAACGGGGGATCCACCATTAGCGTATCTCACAACTTCCCGTACTGGCAATTATGCTTTAAGGCTTCCACCGCAAAATCAATGGTAACACATGGTGTTAACGACATCTCGAAGTCAAAGCGACCTAGGAAATCCTTCAGGGACTCCTGCGGTTTTCGATGGATATCGAACAATGCTGCCGCGGATTTCCTAATAGGGACAACCGTGCTAAATCAGCTCCGGAACTTAGCTTCCAACTGAGAAAAGTTGTCGATAGATCCTGCTGGAAGTCCCTCAAACTAGAGACGCGCTATACCCGACAATGTCATGACAAAGATTTGACATAACGCTGCGTCGCTATGAGTTTGGAACTGTACGAAATCTTTCACTTTGTTAAGGTGAGAGATAGGGTCCTTTGTGCCATCATACGATTCTGTAGGAAGTTTCACGTGCCGGTTTACTCTGTGATGTCTTATATGACGGCTGAACGGATGACCAGCGTTATCATCAGGAATCCCATGAGGTCGACGGGGAGGAGAAACTTCCCTAAGGTGTCTCTGATCTCGAAAGTTGTATTCACTGTGCCGCCTGGGGGACCGACTGCGACTCCTAGGTGTTCGGGTTCGATGCCTCCCACTGCTTGATCTTTCGCTACGCCTAGGAGATAAATCCCTGAACATCTCATCTCGCCTGTCATTCCAAGGTTCTCTATGTTCGCCATGCCAGCGTTCCCCTTCGAAAACAGGGATTTCTCTCATGTACTACTCAGTAGGTTCGGTGTGTCTACATGCGAGTTGCATGAAACCGGGAGGGTCTGATGTCGCGGGTAAACTTAATGGAATGCCCCTGGATTGTCGAGGTGATAAGGGTCGATTAGTGATAATAGATGGAGTAAAAACTATCTGAGATGGTACGCTAGGTCTAGAAACATGAGGCGTGAATCCTGTGGCTAGCTCGGTCAGATGATCTAACTGAGCGCGAAGAGCTGATATCGAACTCACAAGAGGATTGCCTGTACTATCCGCTACAGGCATCTCTAGGAGGGGAGTAGAATAACTAGGTCCTGCAATTTGGGAGGATGAACTGTACATCTATGAAGTGGGTGTTCCCAATGTTTGCCGAAAGGAAGGATCTAACGTTCCCAGGGGAAATTCCTGTACTATATTAGAAACATCGGAAGTGGCAAAAGGGAAAAGCGCTCTGCGGGTGGCAAAAGGGAGACTAGAGGACTGGGATAGTAGAGTATCTGAATCAGAAGCCATAATCCCGCAATCTTCAAGGAAAACACCGAGCTTGGCTATTAAGGACGCTCACTTAATAGGGCCAAAACTCTCAATGAAAGTACCACTTTGATAAGATTTGAAGTCCTGTTGAAGGATAGTTGGGGAAGATGGCTTGCTGGTTTCGCTGTTCACCGTCGTCCAAGATTCCTGCAAAGCGCCGGAGGGGGTCTCCGGCGTAAACACTCCGATGCTTAAGTCAGTAAGATTGTTCCAACTAGTAGAGGTTCGAGTAGCGATCTTAGGCTTACCTTCTTCTTCGATCATGGGGGTATTTATAGGCAGAAAATGGGATCTTCTCTGAGAAACTCTCGTTAGAGGGGATATCAGGTTTGACAAGCGGTTGAAATTTCTCGTTAGGGGGTGTTCCGCGTTAGCTCCCCAAGGTGGACGTTAGCCAGGCAAGAGGGTAACGCCTGCGCTTGGTATGGGATGCCGTACCGCGGCTGGGATGGGAAAGCTTCGTTCGTAAGGCTGGATAATGAGTGAGACCCCCCCGCTGATGTCGACCATCCCAACGTCAACCGTATGCTGAGAGGCAATGGCCTCGAGGTTGTCTGCCCGGTAGGGACAACAGATTCTGGTCCCTAACGCTGGGTGTAAAGACGAAAATACCCCTGGTGGCAGGTCTATTGTTATCATTCCCCAGTACCATAGATAGAGGCATCATTCAAGCAGATGAGGAAGAAGAGGTGGACTCATTGAGGACAAGCGAGTCTCCAACTACTAGACCTATAAGTGTTGTTGCTTCCTCTGCTTATCATTCTAGCTTTGCTCAAAAGTCGATGCCTACCAAATCAATTTGCCCTGGTCCACTTATCAGTTCTAAAGAACTTGCTGCATGTAGATCCTCTGTTGTTCGTGGGCTTTCTAGTTTTCTTAAAAAGGAGTTCCAGATTGCTCTTAGTGGTGGCTTTTCAAATTTCAAGGTTTGGTGGGAAAAGAAGTCTCCTATTCTTGAGGATGTCATCAAGGATGTATTCATGTCTGATGCTACTCCATTGAAGTTGAAATTTGGGGACTTTCTGACTCGAGTTGACTCTTACCTGGTAAGGATAGAGAAGGACATGAGTCATCTTCCCTCACCCGAGGAAGTGGATAGGCTAAAATTGAAGCTTGACGCCTCTCAGATGCGGGGTTCTTCCCTTCAGGATGCCTTATTGAGTTCAAAAGCAGAGATGGAAGACTTGGACTTGAAGATCAGCCAATTGCAAGAGGAAAAGGGTAGATTAGCCACAAAGATTGACAAGTTGCAAGATGATCTTCAAAACACCGATGAGAACATCCAGAAGCTTTCTTCGGAACAAGAAGAATGGAAAAAGAAAGAGACCATCACTGCAGTTGAAGTTGAAGCGATTGACCGTGAGAGAGAAGAACTTTAGCATACTCTTCTTCAGATGGTAGATTTGGAAGACATAGTGGCGTCTCTAGTGTAGTCCCTTTTTTTTTAGTGTATACTTTTCCCACGCATGGAATGAACGCTTTTATTCTTTCTCTTTTCTTTTTTTTACTTGAGCTTGAACGGATATGACGATGATTCATTCAATTGTGGCAAAGAAATTTTACTTTTCCTTGACTGATTAGCTCTAGAAATATATTTATTTTATTCATTTATTTAGCCGTACACAGTTTATACTCTTACGGACCAGGAGTCATGTGATGATTTTTTTTGATGTGACTGCACTTGAAATATGTCAAGTTGCCTACGTACCTTCAAAGAAGAAGGATCAAGTCATGACGTAGTTCAATTGTTTTGTTTTATTGTTTTTTTTTGCCGTACACAGTTTATACTCTTGCGGGCGAGGAGTATTACAATAATTTTAGGCATAAAAACGCTTTAAGAACTTTCCGTTGATGGGTCCGATGTGTAGTCCATCCTTGTCCACAATCTTGTACGCGCCATTTGTATAGAACTCTTGCACAACATATGGTCCATCCCATTTCTATTGGAACTTTCCTGTCACCTTCATTGTGATCACAATGGGACGGCGGACCGCAAGCACCAAGTATCCTATTTGGAAAGATCTTGGCTGAACCTTTTTGTTGAAAGCTCGGGCCATGCGAGCTTGATAGCATTCCAAACGATTTTGAGCTTCAAGCCTTTTTTCATCCAAGGCTTCTAGTTCCTGCAATCTTAATTTAGTTTGTTCTTCATTGGTCAATTCTTCCTGAATGGCTATCCTTAGTGATGGAATTTGGCGTTCAAGAGGAAGGACTGCTTCCACTCCATACATGAGAGCGTAAGGAGTTGCTTGAGTTGGAGTCCGAAAGGTTGTGCGGTACGCCTATAAAGCTTCTCCAACTCTTTCATGCCAATCTCTCTTGGTCTTGGAAACGACCCTCTTCAGTAAATTACAAAGAGTCTTATTGAAGGCTTCAGCCAAACCATTCGCTACCGGACAATACATGAAAGAGTTTCTTTGGACGAATCCAAATTGCTTGCATAGTTTGTCCATATGAGCATTGTATAAGGGTTTTCCATTATCAGTGATGATATACCGAGGTACTCCATACCGATAAATGATGTGAGTGCGAATGAAATCCACCACCGTTTCTTTCTTGACCTTTTTTAAAGGGATAACCTCTGCCCATTTGGAGAAGTAGTTAGTTGCAGCAAGAATATAAGAGTGGCCAGAAGATGATTTAGGAGTGATAGGTCCAACCACATCCAATCCCTAAGCTTCAAAGGGCCACGAAGCCACAGTGGGGTGCAAAGGTTCTGGAGGTTGATGAATGTAATTTGCATGCACCTGACAGGCTTCACATTTCTTTGCGTATTCCATGCAATCTTGTACCATAGTTGGCCAATAGTACCCCATTCTCTTAATCCGGAAATGCAACTTGGGACCTGGCTGATGAGCACCACAAACCCCACTATGAGCCTCTTGTAAGGCTTGGATTGATTCTTCTCTTCCCAAACACCTAAGGAGTACACCATCAAATGAACGACGATATAAAGTTTCCTTAAAATATATGAACCGAGGAGCTCGCCTTTTTATTTCGGTCTTGTGACGAGGATCATTGGGCAACTTCCCATACTGGAGGAAATTGATGAGCGGCTGCCTCCAATCTTCATTCTCCTCTTCGACCACAGTGATGTCGTTTACTTCCTCCTCATCTTTGGGAACTAATAGGGGAATGACCCAGCGCCGAGAAATTGATACTGGAATGCTATCTCCTTCAGTCACAGCCAAAACAACTGCAAGGTTGGCCAAAATGTTTGCTTGCCTATTTTCACTTCTTGGAACGAAGTTGAAACTTATGGACTCGAACTTCTCCGATAATTTCATTGCGTATTGGTGATACGGTACCAGATCTTCTTTTCGGACCTCATACTCAGACAATGGTTAACAATCAACTTTGAGTCACTATATACTTCTAGTTGGTTGATCCACATTTCTAGTGCTATCTCTAAACCGATCAACAAAGCTTGATATTCTGCGACGTTATTAGAGCAATTTTCCGTCAAGGTGAAAGAGAATGTCAACACCTCATCGTGGGGAGTAACAAATACTACCCCAGCTCCTGCACCATAGCTTCTAGCTGCACCATCAAAAAAAAGTTTCCATGATGGCATGAAATCAGTGAAGAAAACTTCCTCATTTGGAAAATCCTCAGGAAGTTCCCACTCCGCCGGAATCGGATGATCTGCTAAGAAATCTGCTAGAGCTTGTCCTTTTGTGGCCTTTTGTGGCACAAAGGTTATCTCAAATTCCAACAACAGTAATGCCCATTTAGCCAACCTTCCTGAGAGGATTGGTCTAGACATCAGGTACTTGAGAGGATTTGCCTTTGATATCAAATGAATGCTATGTGAGAGCATGTAATGCCTCAACTTTCTAGCAGCAAAGATTAGATCTAAACAAATTTTCTCGATTGCAGCGTACTTTTGCTCAGCTTCCACGAGTGTCCTACTCAAGTAATAAAGTGCATTTTCTTTATCACTCTCATTTAGTTGAGCGAGCATTGCCCCTAGAGATTGCTCTTGAGCGGATATGTAAAGGATTAACGGTTTTCCAGGAATGGGTGCCGCGAGAACTAGCGGGTGAAGCAAATACCTTTTGAGGCTTTCGAAGGCATTGTGACAAGCTTCATCCCATTCAAAGGGTACGTCCTTTTTCATCAATCTACTAAATGGATGGCAACGTCCAGCCAAATTATAGATAAACTCCTTATGTATGCCAACCTCCCTTGCAAGCTTTTCAACTCATGAATATTCGTGGGTTCGGGTATGTTGAGTATAGCATCGATCTCTATACCACGATATCTAACAATGAAACCGAGGAATTTCCCAGAGGTAACTCCGAAGGCACACTTCAGTGGGTTCATTCTGAGCTGATATCGACGAAGCCTTACAAACACGACCCTCAAGTCGCTTAAGTGATCTTGCCTTGTTTTAGTCTTGACTACTATATCATCAACATAACATTTCACCCTTTTGTGCATCATGTCATCAAAAATCTTTTGCATTGCCCGTTGGTAGGTGGCTCCCGTATTCTTCAAGCCAAATGGCATTACCTTATAACAATATATGCCTTTAGGTGTCCTAAATGCCGTAAGCTCTTCATCTTTTGGATTCATGCAGATTTGATTATATCCGGATGAACCATCCATGAAAGATAAGGCTTTGTGACCTGTGGTTGCATCGACCATCAACTCGGTGATTGGGAGGGGGAAGTCATCTTTAGGACAAGCCCTATTCAGGTCACGAAAGTCCACACAAACGCGGATATGACCATTCTTCTTCTTTACTGGCACAATGTTAGCAATCCAAGTAGGGTATTTGACTTCGCGGATAAATCCAGCCTCAATGAGTTTATTCACTTCAGCTTCAATTGATGGGATTAGGTCCGGGTGGAACTTCCTCTGAGGTTGTTTACTAGGTCTTATGCCATGTCTCACTGCAAGGTGATGCACTGCAACCTTAGGATCTAGTCCAGGAATTTCTTTGTAAGACCGTGCAAACACATCCTTGAATTCTTTCAAGAGCTCCATATACTTTTCTGCGTCTTCGGGACTCAAGAGAGCACTTAGGAAAGTTGGTTTTGGCTCGTCGATGGTGCCTAAGTTTACTTCTTTCAATTCATCAACTGTCGCTTGCCCCCCTTCCTCAAATGTTAAAGGAGCTGACTCTAATTCATCTTCATCTGGCACTTCCTCAACAGAGGCACAATTAACATCCTCAATCTCCATGTCTTCAGCATTATGGAGGAGTTGTCGTTTAACGTGTTTTCTCTTCTATTTTTGCTTCTTGAAGTTTCCTTTTTGATTTAGGTTATTAGGTCCTAGCCGTGTGAAGACGGACTTCCTTTGTGGGGGTGTCATAAGTTCAGGCTCCAAGGAAGTTTTGTCTGCTAACCTGTCAAAAATAGATACCCTAGCCGCTTCTATTTGGATATGGCTAAATACAGAAGGCTTATCCTCCTTAGGAATCTCTTTGTCAACTTCATATATTTATATCATAATTGGGTTTGCAGAAGGCCTTTTAACTTTGATCTTAGCTGGAGGATCTTGTAGGAAACTGAGCCCGAACCTTTGTCTTTCTGTAGATGGTCTTCCACTAGAAAGGACAACATCCAAGTCTCCAAGTTTGTGAGGTTCCCCTTTTCCATACCCGGCATGCTCGAAGAGTCTTTTGACCATTAGGTCATACCATGCTCGACTGCATCATCCTTCACTTTTGATATCTTCGGATCTTGTCTCCTTGGAAGCTTCCAGCTTAGATGGCCTTGGAACCAATGTTGAAATCATAGGAATAGGCCATCTTGTTAATCCTCCACTCGCATCCTTAGATTTCATTTTCTGAGGAACTTCCTGCTTGACTGGCATTGGAACCAATGTTGAAATCATCGAAATAGGGAGAGTCATACTTCTTTTTAAGACTCCTACTTCCTCAGTAATGGCGTTTTAGAAAGCGAAGCCTTTACGAACACAAGTGTTTCCCTCGTTACAGAAGATGAGATTTCTCCATTCTTCTTATATCGTGGTGCAAAGATAGGGAAGGCTTCTGAAGGAATCTGTTCTTCTGAGAAGAATTTTGCATCCGCAAAATGTGACTCTTCCTCGTTGAACGGATTGGTTTCTCCCTTAACGCATTTTACCTCTCCATTACGAATGAATTTGAGGCATTTGTGCCAACTTGAAGGGATAACTCCATTTTCATGTAACCAAATCCTTCCGAGGAGCAGCTGGTAGGATGTTTTGGCATCAATTACATGAAAAAGGACAGTAGATACCAATTCTTCAATCTCTAGCTTCACTCGAATTGCGCCAATAGCAGCTCGACCCTTTTGATTGAAACCTTGGATAACCAACTTACTTTTAGAAAGCTCAGACATGGCAATTCCTAGTTTCTTCATTGTATGGATGGGCATAATACTAACCGCTGACCCTTGATCCATAAGTATCCTTCTGACCTTTTCTTCTCGAATGTAACCTGCAACATACAGAGGTCTGTTGTGCAAATGAGATCCTAGTAGCAAATCATCGTCTGTAAAGGTGATTGCATTAAAGCACTCGGCGTAAGATGGTTGATCGACAACTTTCAACAATCTTTCCTTGTATTTGGTTGGATCCGCCAATGCTTGTACTAGTGACATCCTAACTTCTGAAGGGAGATTAAGGGTTTCGACTAAAGAGACGTTTGATGGAACCTCTTTCAACCTTTTTATAACATTGTCATCCTCTTGGTCGGACTCTTCACCTTGCTTTACGCTGATCATGTGGACTTCTACACAATCTTCATGATATTGCTCTTCTGGGAAATACTCTTCAAGAGTTACCACCCTTCCTTCTTTAGATATCTCTGGATGTTCGCCCGGAAGACCCCACCCTTCCTGCTGGACATCATGATTTTGACTAGAGGCACCATAAGGATATTTTGAGGATGGTTTTCTCTTTAGAAGGACCTTCTTACTCTTCTTCCTTCTAAAGGTTGACCACCCATCATTCACTTCATCTTCGGACTCAGAGCTTGTTTGCCAAACATCTAAGTCATCAGTCATCAACTCGTACAAACTTGGCCCATAAGGGTTTCCTATCATTGGCATTCCTGGGTAAGCATAGGTGACCTTGACTTCTCCATCTGTGCTAAACTTTATATGGACCGCTCCCTTCGGTAATTCAACTGTCAGTATCGTTGGTTGTGAGGCGACTATCCTCTGACCCAAAGCTTGCGACAATGGAACAAGATCAAATGACCCGAATGCAATCATGGTTGGTTTAGACTCATTATTTGTGGTGGTCGTGATGTAATTGGCTTCTACAACATCTCCACTATCGAGTTTTATCTTACCTTCATTGTCCAAACGAACGATGAGATCTTTAAGGACAAAGCATTTATCTACCGAATGACTGATGATCCGATGATATCTGCAATACCTAGGGTTGTCAATCTGGTTCACTTCTTCTGGGCGCTTTGATGGTGGAAGTTCGATCAATTTTTGTTCAAGGAGTTGGTACAGAATATCGGAGACTTCCGAGTCTAAAAAGGGGTATCCCTTTTCTTCACATTCCTTCAGGGTCCTTTTTTGAGCTCTGAAAGGCTTATATTTCATCTTGTCTTGCTTCGTCCCTTCTTTCCTTTGGGCCTCCTTGGAGGATATCTTCACAGGTGCAGTGGTAACCACCATGCTTTCTTTTCCCTTGCTAGTCTTCGAGTCTTTCCTTACTTCCTTCTTTTCGCGAGAGTCATTTGGCAAGTAACTCCCGTGCCTTTGGATCTGAATTTCCAAATCATGAGCCCTAGTTGCAAGCTCTTCGAATGTGCAGGGCATGTTCGCCTGCAAGTTATAGAGAAGTCCCCAATGCATGCCTTGGACACACAAGTCGATTGAAGATGACTCACTGATCCTTTCTCTGCAATTAAGGACCAAGTTCCTCCATCTTTCGATGAACTTAGTGACAAGTTCATCCTTTCTTTTTTTTGTTCCAGCCAATTCAAGCAAGCCGACAATCCGTCGAGTGCTGTAAAAGCGAGTTAGTAAGTCTCTTTCTAGTTGGTCCCAACTATCAATAGACCCAGGCCTGATATCAGTGTACTATTCAAAAGCCACGCCTTTCAGTGAACGAACAAATTACTTCACCATCATATCTCCATAAGTTCCTGCGTTGTTGCAAGTCTCTATGAAGTGAGCGATATGTTGTTTAGGGTTCCCTTTCCCCTCAAACTGCTGGAATTTTGGAGGTTGATACCCCACAGGCAGTAATAGTTCATCTATGCGCCTTGAGTAAGGCTTTGCGTACCCGAGAGAGAATTGTGAAGCTCCTCCATATTGAGCATGGATAATGTCAGCAATCATCATCTGCAGTTGTTGAATTGTCAGATTTGCGACAAGTGTCGCGGTGTTGTTGCTGTTGTCATTTAGATTATTCACCAGAATGTAGTCTTCATGGTGTTTTCGTTGTCGTTCTCGCTCAACATTCTCATCACCAAAAGAGCCTCCGCTAGAATTTGGATTGCTTGATGAACCTGGGTGACTTGCCAACTTAGCCGTCAGAAAAGTTATTTGGGCATCTTTCTCTGCCATAGCCTTTGTCAAATTTTCAATTGTTGTAGACATCTCTTGAAAACGAGTCTCGACATCTTGGGAAGTGTCGATGGCCATCACCGCAACAAAGGATTCAGAGAAGTCAGAGTTGTAGTCTACCCATCTCCTAGTTGGAGTATTTTCAGAAGTAATCCCAGCATCGGATTCTCCACTCGGGTAGTAAGAGCCCTCAGATCTGGTTTGGATCTCTTTGGCGGCTTTTCTTCTTAGTTTTTCCCTACGGAAAAATTGCTTCAATGGTGACACCAACTGGGCCCTTCCAGCTCTAGTGCGAGCACGTGTTGCCGGAAGACCTTCTTGAAGATCTCAAAGTGCTTCAGGAAAGGAGTCGCTGGTCTGACTTCTAATTAGGCGATTCATCGTTGGATCTTGATTTAAGGAGTGTGATTCAAGAGATGAGAGGAGAGTAGAGTCCCACTGGGCATGCCAAAGATTTATACACACAATTTTTCCTAAAATAGGAGAAAATTACACGTGTCAAATTATAATTGTTGAATGTAGAATAAAAGTGGTTCTTCTTCTCTTGATTCCTCTGATTAATGAATCAGTCTTCACTCTGGATTTGGATTTGAACTTGAGTTGGATGGTTGACGGATTGGCCTTGAATCAGCTTGTAATCCGCGGTTGATTTGAGAAGAAACCGACCTTGAATTAGCTTGTGGCTTATTCTTGATTTGATTTGATGTGGTTGAGAGAAAACTGACCTTGAATCAGCTTGTGGCTTCTCTTTCTTCCTTGGAGATGATATGCTTTAGCTCTTGATTTTTGCAGCACTTCTTCTCCTCAAAATAATGTCCTCCTCACCTTCCAATGAGGCCTCTATTTATAGGCTCATAGGAGTGAAGAAAGATGACATGTGTCTTCATCTCATTGGTCCAATTTGTAACCATCGTTATTAATTAATAATTGAATATCAATTAATTTGATATTTAATCAAATTAATAAAATATTAGATGAGTTTTATTCCCTCCAAATATGAGCTTGCTGGTGAGCTTCGACCAAATAAGCTTCATGAATTTCGGTGAATGGGTTTCGTGGCCTTTTTTTATAAACTGAGCTGAATATTTTAAGACGAGCCGCAATTTTGATGTCTACACATCCATATCCAAGTAGATATCTAGCTCATTCCTAACAACAGATAATCTGGGCCTCTTTGAAACTCTCATTACAAAGGAATCATACTCGGACATGCTATCTGCAGGAGGATCAAGATCTACTTGAGTAGATGACTCACTAAGAACTTCATTAGAAGTAACCATCTTGTACCTATATTCATCCACCAAACTATAACAAACATCCCAAATCTCTTTAACTTTAGCTGAATATTCTTCCCTGTAGATCTTAAAAAAGAAAAATTCAAGCAATTTAAGCTTATATCTAGGGTCTAAAGTAATAGCTACCCCCATCAGCTTATGAATCTCATTCTAGTACTTGTTAAACTTTGACAACATGCACGGTGCCATCTTTTGTACTAACTCCACGAGTGAGCTTAACCACTCATGCAATGCTAACTTTAGCTCACAAATCTTTGGAAAATATATATTAGCAGTTGGGTATTTAACACCTGAAAATAACTCTGTGACAGTGCAAAACAGTTTCAATTTCTCACAAATTATTTTTCCAATTTCCCAATCATCATCACAAGGCAAGCATGTATAAATGTTATCCCTCTGCTTGCACCGAATAAAAACATCCTTATACCTTAGAGCATTGTCAAGCATGATATAGGTGGAATTCCATCTAGTCGAAAAATCAAGCGACAACTTTTTTGAATATGTAACACGCAATTGTCTCTACATATTTCTTCAAACTTTTCATCTCTTTTAGCGGAAGCAGTCCAAAATATGACACTTTGACGAATCTTTTCAATCCCCTCCTTAATAACCTCTAACCCCTCTCTCACTACTAGATTCAATATGTGAGCACAACACCTCATGTGAATTAAAGAACCAGATAATATCAAAGACCCTCTATCCAAATCAATAAATGGTGAAGAAATTATTGCATCATTAGTTGAACAATTATCCACTGTAACAGTAGATAATCTCCTATCTATGTTCCAGTCCATTAAATAATTGAATAACACCGAACAAAGTACTTCTTTAGTATGAGGAGAAGGCACATATGCAAACCTAAATTAATAATAAATTGAATTACAATCGGTATAAGCCAAATTAAAATATGTAGAGAGTTATTTATAAGTTAAAAAGTTACCTCAAAATGCGACTTTGCAACTTCCAATTGTTGTCAATGAAGTAAGCACTAATTGCCATATATCCTTTCTTTTGGTTATCTATTGTCCACATGTCTGTAGTAATTGCAAATCTACCTACACTCTTATAAAAAAACTTCATAACTCGCACATTTTCTTCCATAAAAACACTCAATATATCCTTCTTGATAGTGTTTCGGGAAGGGCATTTAAATTCAGGTTGAAGTGAACTAATAAATGTCCTAAACCCAACATGCTCAACAATAGATAGTGGGTACTCATGCATGATTATCATATTTGTTAGTTCTCTTCTTGCAATGCCATGATCAAATAAAAAGGTTGAACTTTATCCCTCTTGATTACTACTTGCTCTTTCTCTATTTGTCTCTCTCTTCTTAACACACGTTCTGAGATGTGCATGCAAATGAGAAGTACCGGCTACTCTAGTTCCAGCATAATTTCTACCAAAATAAACGCACTGTGCTTTAGAAATCCCCTCAATTTTTACTCTTAGAAAGTGTTTCCATACAACACTTCGTAGTCGGGATTGAAAAAGTTCAGCTACAATATCAATGACAGAGACTTCGTCACTTTCTTCAGTAACTTGATCTGCGCCACTAGCAGCATCCATTGTCACCTGAAAATAATTCCAAACACAAATAATCTAGTACTGCTCCTCAAAATATAAACTGGTACTTGTCGCGCCCCACGAAAATTAAAAAAATTCGAGAGTGTGCAACGAAATTTGAGACCTTCAGATGCTCGGCGTAAATGGACGCCTAGTAGCATGCAATGAAGTCGCCACCCTAATTTGGTTGCTAGGTTTAGGGAACCTTAATCGTCATGGCATAGGAAATATAATAAGTAAAAAACTAAAGGCACAAAAAGGGGTCTCGACCTCAGACAAAAGGTTCGGGGTCATATTATGGTCTCGGGAAGGTGTTAGGCACCTGACTCACATCCGAAAATGGTTACCGGTTTATGAGAGAGGTGTTAAAAAGGTGTTTTGATAAAATGCGTTTTGAAAACGGGGGCCCTCAAGGGAATCGTCACTTTAGTCTTTTCCACAATCGGGACCGTTCAGGAATAATAAAAAGATCTTTCGGATGGGGTTACCGTTTATCAAGATCGATCGATTATTCTTGACCGTAACGTGATGGGACTGAAATTACCGTAAGACTGAATGAGCGCCCTCTTTTTTCATCATCGGGCCATGCATGATTAAATTAATTACTACGTGATCCTAACACGGATTGCTAACAGAGTACAAATTTAAATGATGGATTTTTGAAGTGGAAAACTGATGTAGGATCGAAAGTCCTCATGTACATGCAGTCAATATATGCGAGAATTTAAAATCACATGAGCATGGCATTTTAAGCAACTCTTTAAACACGTTGTTCACGTGGGCCCTGATGGGGTTAGAACCGAAGGGTAGCGTAGGTTCTGACGAGAACTGAGGTTGTGCTGGATTGAAAGTGAGGAGCTGAGTTCCCACAGGTCCGGGAATTGTGCTCGGAGGAATAGGAGGGAGATACAAAGCCTCTAGGCGGACCTGGCTCTTGCTGGGGTCCACAGCAGGGTTGATTGAAAGGTGCTGAAGCGACGGGGAGATCTCTTCACCCGCCTTAACTGTAGGATTTGCAGTGGTGGGTATAGTGAAGGGATTATCCCATCTCCAATGGCCCGGGGGGCCAGAAAGTGGTGGAAGTACGGAAGGTCCTGCGACGGTGAGCGAAGAGGGATGTCCTTTTGTTTGAGGGAAATCAAAACCCGGTGGCACTTCGGTGACAGCTTCTTCTCTTTCTTTTTCGGCCTTGGTGGCTCTTTCTGTACTGATCCTAACTTGTTCCTCTAACTCTGCGATTCTAGCCATTAGTGCTTCATCGGTCTTGGCCGGTTCAGTCATTTTTCGTTTTTGAAGTCTAGTTAGGGGGAGCCTGTGCGGAGTAACTTGCTTCCGAGGAGCTAACGTGAACCTGAAAAAGGGAAAAACACAGAAAGAGTAAGTATAAGTGAGGATATACAAGTGATGTGCAATCCCGAGGCCTCCACGTTGCTCATTCATTTTCCGGCCACACTTTCACTTGATATTTCCAGGGCGGTCGGAGAGGCGAGGAATCCCAGTGGTTGACAAGATACGAAGGAAGCCTCTATACATACCAACGATATGAAGCAAATATGAGATGCTAACGGCGAAACCCAAACCAGCAGGGGCAACCAATGCCGCCATGCTAGGAAGATCTCTTTTACGCTATACTTTTGACGATGTAATGCCTGATACCTGGTGAACTCAACTGAGGGGAGAGACAACAATCTTTTTATGAACTTGGAGTTTTTGTTGTGATAAACTAGGAAGACATGGCTATGAGTGAGCGATACTTGGATGTTTTGAATACTTGGTCTGATTTTTCAGAATTTCGGTGAGACGATTGTGTTTTATCGGAGGGATTTTCTCTTTTTGTTTTGCGATGGTTTTTTTTTAGTTTGTATTGGAGGGATAGTTGATATGGAAAAGACGAGGCGATTTAATAAATATCCGAAAGAGTACGACTTTATTAAAAAGTGTTTACAAAATATGGTAAGCTTGCCAACTTCCTAAATTCATCAAAAATGGCTAAGATAGATGAAATCAGGGGTCCTAGTTAAAAAGAAAAGATCTGCCGATATCCGAGCCTTTCCCTGAAGGTGTCATTCCTGGGCGTCCGAGTCTTCTTAGTTCTGCCAAAGGTACTCCATCGAAGCCAACTCCCCTTTCTTCATCTCTAACTCAGCCTCTAAAGCGGCAATTCGGCTTTGTAGTGTCTGATCGTTGAACCTTCATTCCCCGAAAATATCAAGTGAAAGTAGCGTATGTGCTGACATATTGAATGAGCAAAACGGGTCCTGTGGGACAACAGTAAAATTTTAAACGCCAAGTAACCTGCACGTGTCAGAAAATTTACAGTTCGTATAATAGAAAAATCGCGTCAATATGCCACGACAAATAGGCATAATCATGATGCACGTGCTGGGGCTCCGATTCCGACACCTCTAACTGGCTTGAATGGTTCCCGGATGATACCATGAAAAGGTCCCTAAAGTGTCATCCGGTCTCCCGATTTCTTGCGAAATCGTATAACCTTTCTACTGGCTTTAGGGGTTCATCCGAGTTGGGATTGGTGAACACTACCCAGGACATGTGTCCTAGGGCGTCACTACTACCCTCCTAATTTGGTAATTGTCCCCTGGATGTAGGGCGCTATGAAATGCATATGACAATTGATAAAGCAAATAAATGAACAGACCAGCAATTGATCAAAGCAAATAAATAAACAAACAAAACACCTCTCTAAAAAGATAAAACCTGCTCCGACCCTTTAATCCCCAGTGGAGAGTCGCCAAACTGTCGCGCCCCACGAAAATTAAAAAAATTCGCGAGTGTGCAACGAAATTTGAGACCTTCAGATGCTCGGCGTAAATGGACGCCTAGCAGCATGCAATGAAGTCGCCACCCTAATTTGGTTGCTAGGTTTAGGGAACCTTTATCGTCATGGCATAGGAAATATAATAAGTAAAAAACTAAAGGCACAAAAAGGGGTCTGGACCTCAGACAAAAGGTTCGGGGTCGTATTATGGTCTCGGGAAGGTGTTACGCACCTGAGTCACATCCGAAAATGGTTACCGGTTTATGAGAGAGGTGTTAAAAAGGTGTTTTGATAAAATGCGTTTTGAAAACGGGGGCCCTCAGAGGAATCGTCACTTTAGTCTTTTCCACAATCGGGACCGTTCAGGAATAATAAAAAGATCTTTCGGATGGGGTTACCGTTTATCAAGATCGATCGATTATTCTTGACCGTAACGTGATGGGACTGAAATTTCCGTAAGACTGAATGAGCGCCCTCTTTTTTCATCATCGGGCCATGCATGATTAAATTAATTACTACGTGATCCTAACACGGATTGCTAACAGAGTACAAATTTAAATGATGGATTTTTGAAGTGGAAAACTGATGTAGGATCGAAAGTCCCCATGTACATGCAGTCAATATATACGAGAATTTAAAATCACATGAGCATGGCATTTTAAGCAACTCTTTAAACACGTTGTTCACGTGGGCCCTGATGGGGTTAGAACCGAAGGGTAGCGTAGGTTCTGACGAGAACTGAGGTTGTGCTGGGTTGAAAGTGAGGAGCTGAGTTCCCACAGGTCCGGGAATTGTGCTCGGAGGAATAGGAGGGAGATACAAAGCCTCTAGGCGGGCCTGGCTCTTGCTGGGGTCCACAGCAGGGTTGATTGAAAGGTGCTGAAGTGACGGGGAGATCTCTTCACCCGCCTTAACTGTAGGATTTGCAGTGGTGGGTATAGTGAAGGGATTATCCCATCTCCAATGGCCCGGGGGGCCAGAAAGTGGTGGAAGTACGGAAGGTCCTGCGACGGTGAGCGAAGAGGGATGTCCTTTTGTTTGAGGGAAATCAAAACCCGGTGGCACTTCGGTGACAGCTTCATCTCTTTCTTTTTCGGCCTTGGTGGCTCTTTCTGTACTGATCCTAACTTGTTCCTCTAACTCTGCGATTCTAGCCATTAGTGCTTCATCGGTCTTGGCCGGTTCAGTCATTTTTCGTTTTTGAAGTCTAGTTAGAGGGAGCCTGTGCGGAGTAACTTGCTTCCGAGGAGATAACGTGAACCTGAAAAAGGGAAAAACACAGAAAGAGTAAGTACAAGTGAGGATATACAAGTGATGTGCAATCCCGAGGCCTCCACGTTGCTCATTCATTTTCCGGCCACACTTTCACTTGATATTTCCAGGGCGGTCGGAGAGGCGAGGAATCCCAGTGGTTGACAAGATACGAAGGAAGCCTCTATACATTCCAACGATATGAAGCAAATATGAGATGCTAACGGCGAAACCCAAACCAGCAGGGGCAACCAATGCCGCCATGCTAGGAAGATCTCTTTTACGCTATACTTTTGACGATGTAATGCCTGATACCTGGTGAACTCAGCTGAGGGGAGAGACAACAATCTTTTTATGAACTTGGAGTTTTTGTTGTGATAAACTAGGAAGACATGGCTATGAGTGAGCGATACTTGGATGTTTTGAATACTTGGTCTGATTTTTCAGAATTTCGGTGAGACGATTGTGTTTTATCGGAGGGATTTTCTCTTTTTGTTTTGCGATGGTTTTTTTTTAGTTTGTATTGGAGGGATAGTTGATATGGAAAAGACGAGGCGATTTAATAAATATCCGAAAGAGTACGACTTTATTAAAAAGTGTTTACAAAATATGGTAAGCTTGCCAACTTCCTAAATTCATCAAAAATGGCTAAGATAGATGAAATCAGGGGTCCTAGTTAAAAAGAAAAGATCTGCCGATATCCGAGCCTTTCCCTGAAGGTGTCATTCCTGGGCGTCCGAGTCTTCTTGGTTCTGCCAAAGGTACTCCATCGAAGCCAACTCCCCTTTCTTCATCTCTAACTCAGCCTCTAAAGCGGCAATTCGGCTTTGTAGTGTCTGATCGTTGAACCTTCGTTCCCCGAAAATATCAAGTGAAAGTAGCGTATGTGCTGACATATTGAATGAGCAAAATGGGTCCTGTGGGACAACAGTAAAATTTTAAACGCCAAGTAACCTGCACGTGTCAGAAAATTTACAGTTCGTATAACAGAAAAATCGCGTCAATATGCCACGACAAACAGGCATAATCATGATGCACGTGCTGGGGCTCCGATTCCGACACCTCTAACTGGCTTGAATGGTTCCCGGATGATACCATGAAAAGGTCCCTAAAGTGTCATCCGGTCTCCCGATTTCTTGTGAAATCGTATAACCTTTCTACTGGCTTTAGGGGTTCATCCGAGTTGGGATTGGTGAACACTACCCAGGACATGTGTCCTAGGGCGTCACTACTACCCTCCTAATTTGGTAATTGTCCCCTGGATGTAGGGCGCTATGAAATGCATATGACAATTGATAAAGCAAATAAATGAACAGACTAGCAATTCATCAAAGCAAATAAATAAACAAACAAAACACCTCTCTAAAAAGATAAAACCTGCTCCGACCCTTTAATCCCCAGTGGAGTCGCCAAACTATCGCGCCCCACGAAAATTAAAAAAATTCGCGAGTGTGCAACGAAATTTGAGACCTTCAGATGCTCGGCATAAATGGACGCCTAGCAGCATGCAATGAAGTCGCCACCCTAATTTGGTTGCTAGGTTTAGGGAACCTTAATCGTCATGGCATAGGAAATATAATAAGTAAAAAACTAAAGGCACAAAAAGGGGTCTGGACCTCAGACAAAAGGTTCGGGGTCGTATTATGGTCTCGGGAAGGTGTTACGCACCTGAGTCACATCCGAAAATGGTTACCGGTTGATGAGAGAGGTGTTAAAAAGGTGTTTTGATAAAATGCGTTTTGAAAACGGGGGCCCTCAGAGGAATCGTCACTTTAGTCTTTTCCACAATCGGGACCGTTCAGGAATAATAAAAAGATCTTTCGGATGGGGTTACCGTTTATCAAGATCGATCGATTATTCTTGACCGTAACGTGATGGGACTGAAATTTCCGTAAGACTGAATGAGCGCCCTCTTTTTTCATCATCGGGCCATGCATGATTAAATTAATTACTACGTGATCCTAACACGGATTGCTAACAGAGTACAAATTTAAATGATGGATTTTTGAAGTGGAAAACTGATGTAGGATCGAAAGTCCCCATGTACATGCAGTCAATATATGCGAGAATTTAAAATCACATAAGCATGGCATTTTAAGCAACTCTTTAAACACGTTGTTCACGTGGGTTGATTTTAATTCTAGCAGTTCTATATATCATGCCTACAGTTGATATTTGCAGAAAGCATCGAATAAATAAAAAGGACTTATGAAGCGTACTTTCGAGCGAATCTTGAAATTAAAACCTAAAAAAATGAGAGTGTTAGCGATAGCTCGAGAAATAAATAAATAATTTTATGAGTGCGAAAATTTTAAATGACAGTTGATTGCACACGTAAAATGATGGATTTTACGCATACAAGAATTAAATGCAGAGCTTGATAAACAAATGATGATAGTTGATTATATGCGAAAAATGATTGATTTTAAGCATGTCAGAACTTAAATGCTACGTGATTGCATGCGAAAAATGATTGATTTTAAGCATGTGAGAATTTAAATGCTACGTTGATTGCATGCGAAAAATGATTGATTTTAGGCATGTGAGAAGCATGTGAGAATTTAAGAGCTACGTGATTGCATGCGAAAAATGATTGATTTTAAGCATGTGAGAATTTAAATGCTACGTTGATTGCATGCGAAAAATGATTGATTTTAAGCATGCGAGAATTTAAATGCTGTGTTGATTGCATGCGAAAAATGATGGATTTTACACATACGAAAGTGAAATGTTGTTTTGATTGCATGCGAAAAATGATGGATTTTACGCATACGAAAGTGAAATGCTGTTTTGATAAGTGCAGAAAAATTAAATACTGAATGCAGAAAGATTACATGTAGATGACGATTTACAGGGAATTAAAAAAAGGGTTGGGTTTGATGATTTGCAGAAAATAAAACCGGTTGATAATGCAGAGAATGGACAGTTGGATATTTGCAGAAAATAAACAGTTGATATTTGCAGAAACATAACAGTTGATAAATTGTAGAAAATAAACAGTGGATAAATTGCGGAAAATAAACAGTTGATAAATTGCAGAAAATAAACAGTTGATAAATTGCGGAAGAATTTCCAGCAGTTTGCGAAAAATTAAAGCAGTTGAATATTTACGAGAATAAAAATGCGACCGACCATGTAGGCGGTATTGAATTTAAATTGACGAAAGTAAATTGCGAGAAATTAAAGTGCGGAAAAGTAAAGTGCGGAAAATTAAAGGGCGGAAACTTAAAGTGCGGAAAATTAAGCAGTTGATAATTTGCGGAAGGATTTCCAGCAGTTTGCGAAAAATTAAAGCAGTTGAATATTTACGGAAATTAAAAAAAGCGACCGACCATATAGGCGGTATTTTAAATGACTGAATTTAAATTGACGAAAGTAAATTGCTGGAATTTAAAGTGCAGAAAATTAAGCAGTTGATAATTTGCGGAAGGATTTCCAGCAGTTTGCGAAAAATTAAAGCAGTTGAATATTTACGGAAATTAAAAAAAGCGACCGACCATATAGGCGGTATTTTAAATGACTGAATTTAAATTGCCGAAAGTAAATTGCTGGAATTTAAATTGCGGAAAATTAAACAGTTGATAATTTGCGGAAGGATTTCCAGCAGTTTTGCGAAAACTTAAAGCAGCTGAATATTTACGAAAATTAAAAAGCGACCGACCATATAGGCGGTATTTTAAATGACTGAAATAAAACGGCTAAATATAAATGACTGAAGTTAGATAACATGAAAATAATTATCACGATAAGAAATGAGCAATTCACGTATATAAAAAAAAACAATTCGATAAACAACTTGATGCAAAAATAAGCATACGAAATATTTTACAAAAAAAGTGATTTAAACAATTCATGTATAAAACATAGGAAAAATAACACGTATCATGAAAAACAATTATACGAAGCATGCGAGCATTTTACGTAAAAAAATGACGAATCGGAGACTCGGAAAAATATAAAGGGGGTGGGCCCAGCTTGGAAATTTGGAGAAATGGGCCAGGAACAATTCCTGGCCTAAGGAAATTAATTTAAATGGTGATGGGCCAAGCCCATCACCTTTCTTTCATTTTTGCACGAAGGGCCGAGTGGCCTGTGATACATCATCTTCAACCACCCATCGCCGGCGTCACTGCCGGCGACGGAGGTGATGAACCAGGCGTCCGATTTGCCTGGTTCTTGGCCCAAACGGAGCCTCTCCCTTCCAACAACACAAACAAGCAATCACAGCAACGTAAATCCCAGCCAAACAGTGGCAATTGCAACGGTAATAATAATGCACATTAATTCATCTAATTAGCAAATAAATACCTCAAGTGTTCAGACAATTCAATCAATGCTAGTGTGATGTGACTAACTTAAAACTCAAGCAATTAAACATATTTGAGCAACCAAATGATCGTCTAAGGCATGAACAAAAATCAAAGAAAGAAACAGTGAGTGAGAGAGAAAGAACGGCTTACAACGGTGGTTCTGCCGGCGGACGACGGCGATGAATGAGAGTGAGGGTGAGCGAATGGGGTTCAGGAGTGCAGGAATTGGACCGAAAAAATGAGGAGAGAGCAGTGCTGTTTTTCTTGCCAAAATTTGGACCCTTTGCGCGTGGAAGAATGGTGGCTATTTATAGCCGAAGGTCGCGTGGAGGCCGGTCGAAGGAGCCGCGCGTGGTGGCCGGGAGCATGCGCTGGCGGGGCTAGGGGAGCCGTGATGATGGCGGAGGGCTAGGGAGCAGTTGGCTCGGGCGAGGACTTCCGTTGCCTCCCTCGTGCGTGCACTGTGCATGTGCATTATGCACATTAATTCAAGGGTCATTGATCTGGTTGACCAGATCAATGGCCATGATCAAATGGCCTTTCATCTGATTTAAATGGCCTCGAGCCGGTTCTCGCGAACAAATGTTCTGACTTTTCGAGCCGAAGGTACCGTCGTGTAGAGAAAAATACGACGGGTTTAACCATCTACAGCGAATGAAGAGAATTTTTCGTTTAACTTGTTCATATTCGCGTTCAAAAATGTGAAACGTTTGAACGGAAAAATAATGACGTTACGCCGAAAATTACACGAAACGTTGTAGACCGTTGCGAGCAGAAAAAAAGCTAGCAACTAGTTGATGGAAAACATTTTAAAGTCGAGCTATTGTCCGAGCAGACTTACTCGGGTCCAATAAAAGCTCGAATAAAAATAATAATAAAATAATAAAAATACTAAAAAATGCGCTAAAACATAAAAAATCCTAAAAATCATGTGATGACCTAAAACGAAGAAAAAACTAGCAAACGACTGACGGATAGTTAAAAATGTGAATTTTAAGGCTAAAAATGATAATGATAATAATAATGAAAATACATGCCGAGAAAATTAAAAACGCGATTTCGAAAGCTGACGATGCTAACGATGATGCTAAAATGCAATGGAAAAATTTAGAAATGCTAGCAATAGTAAATTAACTAAAAAGGACAGTAAATTAAGTAAACAACAGAAATGCTAAAATTAGTTAAAAATGGCGTCAAAATTTGGGTATCAACAGTTGCCCCCTCTTTACTGTCTTATCGAAGTATTCGATAAGCAGTAAAGACAGTTGCCCCTAGATATCCGAATTTTGGCGACACGACAGGTCTTACCTCAAACTTACAGTGATGATGTCTCTCTGGGAGGAGGTAGTTGATTGATGTCGCTCTGGGAGGAGGAGATTGATTGATGCTGTCACTGAGGATAAAAGGTGCTTGCTTGATGTCGCTCTGGGAGGAGGAGATTGGTTGTTGATCCTGCAAAGATATATATAAATTTAGATCTATTCAGATATCGAGATAAACATAATTTGCAGAAAGTGTAAATGACAACTACTCTATCAGAAATCGAAGGTATTTTTACGAAAACGTAAATGACGGCTCCACTGGGGGGATAATTGCTTGACATGTGACTGACGTTGCTTTGGAAGGATAATGCACGATTCGCAGGAGTATGAATGATTTGTCCTAATGATGTCACTCTAAGAGGAGGAAAATAATTATGCAGAAATGTAGAATTATGTAAACGAGAGTTGTAACGTACCTTTGCTCGGATATTGATTGACAGTAACATACCTTTGCCCTAATGTTGATTTGATATTCGGGGTGACTGTTTATGAATTTTCAAGATATGGTGTGGGGACGTGACCTGACACAACATTAACAGATGACATGTACGGACATGACCAGACACAACATTAAAAACACGATGTGGGGACGTGACCTGACACAACATTAAAAACACGATGTGGGGACGTGACCTGACACAACGCTTAACAGACAACATGTGCGGACGTGACCAGACACAACATTATCAGACGACATGTGCGGACGTGACCAGACATGACATTAATAACACGATGTGGGGACGTGACCTGACACAACATTAAAAACACGATGTGGGGACGTGACCTGACACAACGCTTAACAGACAAGATGTGCGGACGTGACCAGGCATGACACTAACAACACGATGTGGGGACGTGACCTGACACAACATTAAAAACACGATGTGGGGACGTGACCTGACACAACGCTTAACAGACAACATGTGCGGACGTGACCAGACATGACACTAACAACATGATGTGGGGACGTGACCTGACACAACATTAAGAACACGATGTGGGGACGTGACCTGACACAACGCTTAACAGACAACATGTGCGGACGTGACCAGAACACAACTTTTTAGGACACGATGTGGGGACGTGACCTAAACACAACGCTAGACAGACAAGATGTGGGGACGTGACCTGAACACAACTCTTTAAGACACGATGTGGGGACGTGACCTAAACACAACGCTAGACAGACAAGATGTGGGGACGTGACCTGAACACAACTCTTTAAGACACGATGTGGGGACGTGACCTAAACACAACGCTAGACAGACAAGATGTGGGGACGTGACCTGAACACAACTCTTTAAGACACGATGTGGGGACGTGACCTAAACACAACACTTTAAGACACGATGTGGGGACGTGACCTAAACACAACGCTAGACAGACAAGATGTGGGGACGTGACCTGAACACAACTTTCTAAGACACGATGTAGGGACGTGACCTGACACAACGCTAGACAGACAAGATGTGGGGACGTGACCTGAACACAACTCTTTAAGACACGATGTGGGGACGTGACCTAAACACAACGCTAGACAGACAAGATGTGGGGACGTGACCTGAACACAACTTTCTAAGACACGATGTGGGGACGTGACCTGACACAACGCTTAACAGATGGTATAAGAAGGGAAAGCAAATCTTACCTTGAACTTACCGTACGAACTGAAATGGAGAGTGGTTGACCGTGAGGGAACGAGATCCACCACACGAAGTTGATTTGGGAGTGGTAACGTACTCCATTCGACGCTGATTGGATTTTGATGAAAATCCAAGATGACGAGGGCTTTACAACGATGTTGTTATCAAAGACCCATGGTTGAGGAGTGGTGATGTTCTCCATTCGACGTTTGATCCAAGACGAGGGCTTTACAACGATGTCGTCATCGAAGACCCATGGTTGAGGAGTGGTGAAGTTCTTCATTAGACGTTTGATCCAAGGCGAGGGCTTTACAACGATGCTGTCATCGAAGACCCATGGTTGAGGAGTGGTGAAGTTCTTCATTCGACGTTTGATCCAAGGCGAGGGCTTTACAACGATGTTGTCATCAAAGACCCCTGGTTGAGGAGTGGTGAAGTTCTTCATTCGACGTTTGATCCAAGGCGAGGGCTTTACAACGATGTTGTCATCGAAGACCCATGGTTGAGGAGTGGTGAAGTTCTTCATTCGACGTTTGATCCAAGGCGAGGGCTTTACAACGATCTTGTCATCGAAGACCCCTGGTTGAGATTTCACTGGAGCATATCTGTATCCTGCAAATTGAAAGGAAGCAAATACAAAGCAGCGACAGATGGAAAAAGGAGAGAGCAATTGACTTGTGAGAAATATCAAATATTCCTACATTTAACCCATGGTTTGCCCCCCAAGTTTTTTTTTGTTTGGAATGAAAATGATTTCTTTGTTTAAGAAAATAAATTCAAGCCTTCTTTCTCTTTTTTTGGATAAAATGTTCGTTCAGTTTTCGTTATATGAACATGATTGATTCAAGTCTAGATAACGTCTACGTCTTGTTCAAGAAATAACGACCTCAAAGGACAAGACTTTTCCATGACATGCAGCTGTAAGCAATCCTCACCAGATAATAGTGTTTGCGCTCACGCTCAGAAAACAAGGCTATGTGTTTACACTTCTAAAATGCAATGAACATAGCACAAAAATTAAATTTGCAATGTCAATCCGAGTGAATAGACTTCGAATGAAGATGCGCATGCATGGGCCTGCTAATAATCAATAGGACTTTGCGAGGGGGGGAAAAAAGGAGATTTTTTTAGAAGAAAGTGTTGTGTGTTTTTGGCGAGAAGGTCTTAATGAGTTTGTGCTCAACGACTAATTGCGATGAGGATAAATTGCGGTGGATGATGCTTGACGATTTTATCGTGGTGAAAGCAAGGTGCACCAATTGTTAAATCTCTGCTTGAGATGTTCCGGCGGGATTGTTTGGAGGGCACCGGGCCCAAGTTTTGCGATGATATTTTTGAGATTATTTTGCCGTTGATGTTGGACCATTTTTATTTTGTGCCTGCTTTTGCTGTTGTTTTAGTGTTCCTTGAATGCTCTCTTTTTGATTTCGAGGTCATTTTGACGAACCGTACTACCTTTTGAATTTTTGCAGGGAATGATATCTCTTTTTTTTTTTTTAATTTGAGATCATCATTCATTTGTTGACGAAGCGCACCAACTTTTGAATTTTCGTTGGAAATGATTTCCCCCCCTCTTCATTGACCATTTTTGTACTTGCTTACTTGTGTTCCTTGAACAAATTTTTATTTTTTATTTTTTAAGCAAGTACAATTTTTATTTGGTCTGTCATCCTCTCTGTCTTTGGCAGAAGCTTCCAAGTCTTGACTTATTTGACCTTCTTTCGACGTTGATTTGTCAGCGTTCCTCTAAGGGCTCCCTTGCCATTCTCTTGCTTGATGTGTACTCTGGTTTAGTGGTCCCAGTCGAGCACTACTCACTTGGGTAGGAGGATAAGAGGCTTGGTTTTGAGGGTTTAATAGGATCGTACATAGTGTACGAAGTATGCATTTAGGGGCAAAAGGTTGAAGAATGAAAAAGTGGAAGAAAAGTAAAGCAAAGTCCAATGTCATCTTACTGCTATCCCATGTCTAATGCATGTACCTTGGATATTATGCAAATCTAACTAGTACCTAGTTTAGCATTTACACTCATGAAAGAGATAAGGCGTGAAGGTCCAAAATACTCACAGGGATATGTTTGTGATTGCTTACGTCTAATCATGCCATGGATATAAGAGCTAACAGACAAGATCATGCATATTTCATATAATTGCTAATGAACGCACAAGTTATCTGCGTCGTGATGAGTATGCTTGAAAAAACGTTCAAAACGTGAGATTTTTGTTTTCATCCTCTCCCTCCTCTCTTTTTTTTTAGCCCAAGTTGCACATGTATAAAGACAATTTTTTGCGAAAACTAAGGATTTTAGCCAACATGACGCACGCACCCTTGCAATCAATGTAAATAGCGGAAAAATTGTGAAAATGTAAATTGCGAATATATAAATTACGGAAACAGAAATTGCGGAAATGGAAATTGCAAAAATGTAAAAGGACAACTTCCTTGAAAAATGAGCTCGGACATTTTTTTCGACGCCTTCTTTTGGTCGTCGCTTCACCCGCTTGCCCCCAAGTTTACAAGTCTCGCTGCACCTGAAATGAAGAGACAGTTAAATAATAAATTCATAGGGGAAAGGTATCCCAAGATGTTGAATTTAAAATTAACGAAAGATAGAATAATTGAAAAGAACACGTGGGTTGCCTCCCACGAAGCGCCCTTGTTTAAAGTCGTAGGCTCGACTATGGCGTGCGTTTGAGTTTTGTGTTTTTGGATCACCGTTCTTTGGAACTTCATTGCTTGCCCCCCCAGACTTCTCCTGATGAGGGACTATCTCCTTTTCCGCCCTTTCTCTTAAATGGACCGATTTGCGTAGAATCCCAACCTCATTCTTAGTCGTGGTGATACTTTCTTTATCGGTAAAGGCATAGGGTTTATCAAAAACCCACTGAATCAACATTCATCCTGAAACGCGAATAGTACAAGACGCTCGAAGAGGGGGTTAAATATATTTATTTATTTTTAAACCAAAGGGGAACGCAAGTCCCTATAAACAAAACATGCATACATATTACAAAGAGACATCAGGAAGCGTGCCGGCGGTCTAATTACGCAGAGCCCCCCCCCCCCCCTCCCAGACTTCTTCACGCAAATGGCCGAGCCCTATATCATCCTTCCACCATCTAAAGTATGATTTGGAATAGGGTTGATGGTCATGCTAGAACCTTCGAAAGAGATGCATTTGTTCTTGATCAAGCGATCAACCTTTCCTCTAAGGGCAGAGCAGTCTTCTATGGCGTGGCCTTGAGCTCCGGCGTGGTACGTGCATCTAGCAATAGGGTTGTACCACTTCGGGTAAGGAGGTTGTATAGGCTGAATTGGGATTGGCGCAATTTGCCCGGCTGCCAAGAGATGCTCGTAAATTTCCTCTAAAGGAATGGGAAGAGGTGGTAGTGGTTTCCTGTTCCAATGGGTGTGTTGGTTCTTTTGTGGTATATGTGGTGGAGGCGGTGGGGAAGGTCGCCGGTTACTAGGTCCCGAGGAGACAAAGATGACATCTTCCTTCATGATAGGTGCTCCTTTAAGCGTTTCTTCTGGTGTGGAAGCGGTGATCCTCCCGGATTTAATTCCTTGTTCAACTCTCTCAGCCACCGTGACTATGTCAGAAAAGTTATTTGATGGATTGGATATAAGATAGGTGTAGTAGGGAGCCTTGAAAGTGTTTATGAAAATTGACGAGAGTTCTTTGTCATTTAGCGGAGGAGAAATTCTAGATGCTAGCCCTCTCCACCTCTGAGCGCAAGTCTTCACCGATTCATCGGTCCTCTTCTCTAGATCGTGTAGATCAGAACGGTCTGGTGCAACTTCCAAGTTGAATTTGTATTGCCTGTAGAAGGCATCGGACAGGTCTCTCCATGTCCTGATCCTGGCTTTGTCTAGGCCCATATACCAAGTTAGGGCGTGCTTGGTCAAGCTTTCTCGGAATAGATGTATCAACAACGGCTCGTTGTGGATCATCTCAGCCATCTTATTGCAATATGCTCTGAGGTGGGTCTTTGGGCACTCTTCCCCAGTATACTTTTCGAAGTCAGGGATCTTGTACTTTGGAGGTATAACGATCCCGGGGACCATACACATATCGGCGGGACCAGTGGGATCAAATGGATCGGCCCCTTCGATTGCTCTGAGTCTTTCCTCGAGAAGATTCAGTCTGTCACTTTTCGGTTCCTCGACCCTGATGGGGTTAGAACCGAAGGGTAGCGTAGGTTCTGACGAGAACTGAGGTTGTGCTGGGTTGAAAGTGAGGAGCTGAGTTCCCACAGGTTCGGGAATTGTGCTCGGAGGAATAGGAGGGAGATACAAAGCCTCTAGGCGGGCCTGGCTCTTGCTGGGGTCCACAGCAGGGTTGATTGAAAGGTGCTGAAGCGACGGGGAGATCTCTTCACCCGCCTTAACTGTAGGATTTGCAGTGGTGGGTATAGTGAAGGGATTATCCCATCTCCAATGGCCCGGGGGGCCAGAAAATGGTGGAAGTACGGAAGGTCTTGCGACAGTGAGCGAAGAGGGATGTCCTTTTGTTTGAGGGAAATCAAAACCCGGTGGCACTTCGGTGACAGCTTCATCTCTTTCTTTTTCGGCCCTGGTGGCTCTTTCTGTACTGATCCTAACTTGTTCCTCTAACTCTGCGATTCTAGCCATTAGTGCTTCATCAGTCTTGGCCGGTTCAGTCATTTTTCGTTTTTGAAGTCTAGTTAGGGGGAGCCTGTGCGGAGTAACTTGCTTCCGAGGAGCTAACGTGAACCTAAAAAAGGGAAAAACACAGAAAGAGTAAGTACAAGTGACGATATACAAGTGATGTGCAATCCTGAGGCCTCCACGTTGCTCATTCATTTTCCGGCCACACTTTCACTTGATATTTCCAGGGCGGTCGGAGAGGCGAGGAATCCCAGTGGTTGACAAGATACGAAGGAAGCCTCTATACATTCCAACGATATGAAGCAAATCTGAGATGCTAACGGCGAAACCCAAACCAGCAGGGGCAACCAATGCCGCCATGCTAGGAAGATCTCTTTTACGCTATACTTTTGACGATGTAATGCCTGATGCCTGGTGAACTCAACTGAGGGGAGAGACAACAATCTTTTTATGAACTTGGAGTTTTTTTTGTGATAAACTAGGAAGACATGGCCATGAGTGAGCGATACTTGGATGTTTTGAATACTTGGTCTGATTTTTCGGAATTTCGGTGAGACGATTGTGTTTTATCGGAGGGATTTTCTCTTTTTGTTTTACGATGGTTTTTTTTGAGTTTGTATTGGAGGGATAGTTGATATGGAAAAGACGAGGCGATTTAATAAATATCCGAAAGAGTACGACTTTATTAAAAAGTGTTTACAAAATATGGTAAGCTTGCCAACTTCCTAAATTCATCAAAAATGGCTAAGATAGATGAAATCATGGGTCCTAGTTAAAAAGAAAAGATTTGCCGATATCCGAGCCTTTCCCTAAAGGTGTCATTCCTGGGCGGCCGAGTCTTCTTGGTTCTGCCAAAGGTACTCCATCGAAGCCAACTCCCCTTTCTTCATCTCTAACTCAGCCTCTAAAGAGGCAATTCGGCTTTGTAGTGTCTGATCGTTGAAACTTCGTTCCCCGAAAATATCAAGTGAAAGTAGCGTATGTGCCGACATATTGAATGAGCAAAACGGGTCCTGTGGGACAACAATAAAATTTTAAACGCCAAGTAACCTGCACGTGTCAGAAAATTTACAGTTCGTATAACAGAAAAATCGCGTCAATATGCCACGACAAACAGGTATAATCATGATGCACGTGCTGGGGATCCGATTCCGACACCTCTAACTGGCTTGAATGGTTCCCGGATGATACCATGAAAAGGTCCCTAAAGTGTCATCCGGTCTCCCGATTTCTTGCGAAATCGTATAACCTTTCGACTGGCTTTAGGGGTTCATCCCAGTTGGGATTGGTGAACACTACCCAAGACATGTGTCCTAGGGCGTCACTACTACCCTCCTAATTTGGTAATTGTCCCCTGGATGTAGGGCGCTATGAAATGCATATGACAATTGATAAAGCAAATAAATGAACAGACCAGCAATTGATCAAAGCAAATAAATAAACAATCAAAACACCTCTCTAAAAAGATAAAACCTGCTCCGACCCTTTAATCCCCAGTGGAGTCGCCAAAATGTCGCGCCCCACGAAAATTAAAAAAATTCGCGAGTGTGCAACAAAATTTGAGACCTTCAGATGCTCGGCGTAAATGGACGCCTACCAGCATGCAATGAAGTCGCCACCCTAATTTGGTTGCTAGGTTTAGGGAACCTTAATCGTCATGGCATAGGAAATATAATAAGTAAAAAACTAAAAGCACAAAAAGGGGTCTGGACCCCAGACAAAAGGTTCGGGGTCGTATTATGGTCTCGGGAAGGTGCTAGGCACCCGAGTCACATCCGAAAACGGTTACCGGTTGATGAGAGAGGTGTTAAAAAGGTGTTTTGATAAAATGCGTTTTGAAAACGGGGGCCCTCAGAGGAATCGTCACTTTAGTCTTTTCCACAATCGGGACCGTTCAGGAATAATAAAAAGATCTTTCGGACGGGGTTACCGTTTATCAAGATCGATCGATTATTCTTGACCGTAACGTGATGGGACTGAAATTTCCGTAAGACTGAATGAGCGCCCTCTTTTTTCATCATCGGGCCATGCATCATTAAATTAATTACTACGTGATCCTAACACGGATTGCTAACAGAGTACAAATTTAAATGATGGATTTTTGAAGTGGAAAACTGATGTAGGATCGAAAGTCCCCATGTACATGCAGTCAATATATGCGAGAATTTAAAATCACATGAGCATGGCATTTTAAGCAACTCTTTAAACACGTTGTTCACGTGGGTTGATTTTAATTCTAGCAGTTCTATATATCATGCCTACAGTTGATATTTGCAGAAAGCATCGAATAAATAAAAAGGACTTGTGAAGCGTACTTTCGAGCGAAGCTTGAAATTAAAACCTAAAAAAATGAGAGTGTTAGCGATAGCTCGAGAAATAAATAAATAATTTTATGAGTGCGAAAACTTTAAATGACAGTTGATTGCACACGTAAAATGATGGATTTTACGCATACGAGAATTAAATGCAGAGCTTGATAAACAAATGATGATAGTTGATTATATGCGAAAAATGATTGATTTTAAGCATGTGAGAACTTAAATGCTACGTGATTGCATGCGAAAAATGATTGATTTTAAGCATGTGAGAATTTAAATGCTACGTTGATTGCATGCGAAAAATGATTGATTTTAGGTTTGTGAGAATTTAAGAGCTACGTGCTTGCATGCGAAAAATGATTGATTTTAAGCATGTGAGAATTTAAGAGCTACGTGATTGCATGCGAAAAATGATTGATTTTAAGCATGTGAGAATTTAAATCATACGTTGATTGCATGCGAAAAATGATTGATTTTAAGCATGCGAGAATTTAAATGTTGTATTGATTGCATGCGAAAAATGATGGATTTTACGCATACGAAAGTGAAATGCTGTTTTGATTGCATGCGAAAAATGATGGATTTTACGCATACGAAAGTGAAATGCTGTTTTGATAAGTGCAGAAAAATTAAATACTGAATGCAGAAAGATTACATGTAGTTGACGATTTACAGGGAATTAAAAAAAAGGGTTTGATGATTTACAGAAAATAAAACCGGTTGATAATGCAGAGAATGGACAGTTGGATATTTGCAGAAAATAAACAGTTGATATTTGCAGAAACATAACAATTGATAAATTGTAGAAAATAAACAGTGGATAAATTGCGGAAAATAAACAGTTGATAAATTGCAGAAAATAAACAGTTGATAAATTGCGGAAGAATTTCCAGCAATTTGCGAAAAATTAAAGCAGTTGAATATTTACGAGAATAAAAATGCGACCGACCATGTAGGCGGTATTGAATTTAAATTGACGAAAGTAAATTGCGAGAAATTAAAGTGCGGAAAAGTAAAGTGCGGAAAATTAAAGGGCGGAAACTTAAAGTGCGGAAAATTAAGCAGTTGATAATTTGCGGAAGGATTTCCAACAGTTTGCGAAAAATTAAAGCAGTTGAATATTTACGGAAATTAAAAAAAGCGACCAACCATATAGGCGGTATTTTAAATGACTGAATTTAAATTGCCGAAAGTAAATTGCTGGAATTTAAAGTGCGGAAAATTAAGCAGTTGATAATTTGCGGAAGGATTTCCAGCAGTTTGCGAAAAATTAAAGCAGTTGAATATTTACGGAAATTAAAAAAAGAGACCGACCATATAGGCGGTATTTCAAATGACTGAATTTAAATTGCCGAAAGTAAATTGCTGGAATTTAAAGTGCGGAAAATTAAACAGTTGATAATTTGCGGAAGGATTTCCAGCAGTTTTGCGAAAAATTAAAGAAGCTGAATATTTAAGAAAATTAAAAAGCGACCGACGATGTAGGCGGTATTTTAAATGACTGAAATAAAACGGCTAAATATAAATGACTGAAGTTAGATAACATGAAAATAATTATCACGATAAGAAATGAGCAATTCACGTATATAAAAAAAAACAATTCGATAAACAACTTGATGCAAAAATAAGCATACGAAATATTTTACAAAAAAAATGATTTAAACAATTCATGTATAAAACATATGAAAAATAGCACGTATCATGAAAAACAATTATACGAAGCATGCGAGCATTTTACGTAAAAAAATGACGAATCGGAGACTCGGAAAAATATAAAGGGGGTGGGCCCAGCTTGGAAATTTGGAGAAATGGGCTAGGAACAATTTCTGGCCCAAGGAAATTAATTTAAATGGTGATGGGCCAAGCCCATCACCTTTCTTTCATTTTTGCACGAAGGGCCGAGTGGCCCGTGATACATCATCTTCAACCTCCCATCGCCGGCGCCACTGCCGGCGACGGAGGTGATGAACCAGGCGTCCGATTCGCCTGGTTCTTGGCCCAAACGGAGCCTCTCCCTTCCAACAACACAAACAAGCAATCACAGCAACGTAAATCCCAGCCAAACAGTGGCAATTGCAACGGTAATAATAATGCACATTAATTCATCTAATTAGCAAATAAATACCTCAAGTGTTCAAACAATTCAATCAATGCTAGTGTGATGTGACTAACTTAAAACTCAAGCAATTAAACATATTTGAGCAACCAAATGATCGTCTAAGGCATGAACAAAAATCAAAGAAAGAAACAGTGAGTGAGAGAGAAAGAACGGCTTACAACGGTGGTTCTGCCGGCGGACGACGGCGATGAATGAGAGTGAGGGTGAGCGAATGGGGTTCAGGAGTGCAGGAATTGGACCGAAAAAATGGGGAGAGAGCAGTGCTATTTTTCTTGCCAAAATTCGGACCCTTTGCGCGTGGAAGAATGGTGGCTATTTATAGCCGAAGGTCGCGTGGAGGCCGGCCGAAGGAGCCGCGCGTGGTGGCAGGGAGCATGCGCTGGCGGGGCTAGGGGAGCCGTGATGATGGCGGAGGGCTAGGGAGCTAGGGAGCAGTTGGCTCGGGCGAGCACTTCTGTTGCCTCCCTCGTGCGTGCACTGTGCATGTGCATTATGCACATTAATTCAAGGGCCATTGATCTGGTTGATCAGATCAATGGCCATGATCAAATGGCCTTTCATCTGATTTAAATGGCCTCGATCCGGTTCCCGCGAACAAACGTTTTGACTTTTCGAGCTGAAGGTACTGTCGTGTAGAGAAAAATACGACGGGTTTAACCATCTACAGCGAATGAAGAGAATTTTTCGTTTAACGTGTTCATTTTCGCGTTCAAAAACGTGAAACGTTTGAACGGAAAAATAATGACATTACGCCGAAAATTACACGAAACGCTGTAGACCGTTGCGAGCAGAAAAAAAGCTAGCAACTAGTTGATGGAAAACATTTTAAAGTCGAGCTATTGTCCGAGCAGACTTACTCGGGTCCAATAAAAGCTCGAATAAAAATAATACTAAAATAATAAAAATACTAAAAAATGCGCTAAAACATAAAAAATCCTAAAAATCATGTGATGACCTAAAACGAAGAAAAAACTAGCAAACGACTGACGGAGTTAAAAATGTGAATTTTAAGGCTAAAAATGATAATGATAATAATAATGAAAATACATGCCGAGAAAATTAAAAACGCGATTTCGAAAGCTGACGATGCTAACGATGATGCTAAAATGCAATGGAAAAATTTAGAAATGCTAGCAATAGTAAATTAACTAAAAAGGACAGTAAATTAAGTAAATAACAGAAATGCTAAAATTAGTTAAAAATGGCGTCAAAATTCGGGTATCAACAGTACTGTTCCATTATTAGTTGCCAAACAAGTTCCATTATTAGTTGCTACTACTAATTACAAGGAAACAACAAAATAATCTATTACAACATTGTCTATTTCTAAGTTATGAGCACAAAGATGTTTCTTGCAATTCTAGAATCATAAACCTATCTCGTCTTGAACTTCCAGAAAACCAGATTTTTCTGCTTAGAATTTAATTTATGATGTGCTACAAACTCTCACTCTTAATGAAGTACAACATATCCTCACTTATGCAAACTACAAATGCTCTATATTCTTTACAGTTCATATTGTGCTGATTCACAAAGGACTCATTGTCGCGCCTCGGAAATTTCAAAAATTCGCGAGTGTGCAACGAAATTTGAGACCTTCAGATGCTCGGCGTAAAAGGGACGCCTAGCAGCATGCAATGAAGTCGCCACCCTAATTTGGTTGCTAGGCTTAGGGAACCCTAATCGTCATGGCATAGGAAATATAATAAGTAAAAAACTAAAGGCACAAAAAAAGGGGGTCTGGACCCAGACAAAGGTTCGGGGTCGTATTATGGTCTCGGGAAGGTGTTAGGCACCCGAGACAAATCCGAAAACGGTTACCGGTTGATGAGAGGTGTTTAAAAAAGTGTTTGAGAAATGCGTTCTGAAAAAGGGGGCCCTCAGAGGAATCGTCACTTTAGTCTTTCTTATGATCGTGATGGGACTGAATTTTCCGTAAGACTGAATGAGCGCCCTCTTTTTCATCATCGGGCCATGCATGATTAACTTAATTACTACGTGATCCTAACATGGATGGCTAACAGAGTACCAATTTAAATGATTGATTTTAAAGTGAAAAACTGAAGTGGGATCGAAAGTCCCCATGTACATGCAGTCAATACAAGCGAGAATTTAAAATCATATGAACATGGCATTTTAAGCAACTCTTTAAACACGTTGTTCATGTAGGTTGATTTTAATTCTAGCAGTTCTATATATCATGCATGCAGTTGATATTTGCGAAAAGCATCGAATAAATAAAAAGGACTTGTGAGGCGTACTTTCGAGCGAAGCTTGAAATTAACCTACAAAACGAGAGTGTTAGTGATAGCTTGAGAAATAACTGAGCAATGAAAATTTTAAATGACAATTGATTGTACACGTAAAATGATGGATTGTACGCATACGAGAATTAAATGCTGAGCTTGATGAGTGCATGAAAATAAATGGTGACAATTGATTGCATGCGAGAAATGATGAATTTTACGCATACGAAAATGAGATACTGAGTTGATTGCGTGCGAAAAATGATTGATTTTAAGCACACGAGAATTTAAAGGCTGTGTTGATTGCACACGGAAGGATTTCCAGCAGTTTTGCGAAAAATTAAAGAAGCTGAATATTTAAGAAAATTAAAAAGCGACCGACGATGTAGGCGGTATTTTAAATGACTGAAATAAAACGGCTAAATATAAATGACTGAAGTTAGATAACATGAAAATAATTATCACGATAAGAAATGAGCAATTCACGTATATAAAAAAAAACAATTTGATAAACAACTTGATGCAAAAATAAGCATACGAAATATTTTACAAAAAAAATGATTTAAACAATTCATGTATAAAACATATGAAAAATAGCACGTATCATGAAAAACAATTATACGAAGCATGCGAGCATTTTACGTAAAAAAATGACGAATCGGAGACTCGGAAAAATATAAAGGGGGTGGGCCCAGCTTGGAAATTTGGAGAAATGGGCTAGGAACAATTTCTGGCCCAAGGAAATTAATTTAAATGGTGATGGGCCAAGCCCATCACCTTTCTTTCATTTTTGCACGAAGGGCCGAGTGGCCCGTGATACATCATCTTCAACCTCCCATCGCCGGCGCCACTGCCGGCGACGGAGGTGATGAACCAGGCGTCCGATTCGCCTGGTTCTTGGCCCAAACGGAGCCTCTCCCTTCCAACAACACAAACAAGCAATCACAGCAACGTAAATCCCAGCCAAACAGTGGCAATTGCAACGGTAATAATAATGCACATTAATTCATCTAATTAGCAAATAAATACCTCAAGTGTTCAAACAATTCAATCAATGCTAGTGTGATGTGACTAACTTAAAACTCAAGCAATTAAACATATTTGAGCAACCAAATGATCGTCTAAGGCATGAACAAAAATCAAAGAAAGAAACAGTGAGTGAGAGAGAAAGAACGGCTTACAACGGTGGTTCTGCCGGCGGACGACGGCGATGAATGAGAGTGAGGGTGAGCGAATGGGGTTCAGGAGTGCAGGAATTGGACCGAAAAAATGGGGAGAGAGCAGTGCTATTTTTCTTGCCAAAATTCGGACCCTTTGCGCGTGGAAGAATGGTGGCTATTTATAGCCGAAGGTCGCGTGGAGGCCGGCCGAAGGAGCCGCGCGTGGTGGCAGGGAGCATGCGCTGGCGGGGCTAGGGGAGCCGTGATGATGGCGGAGGGCTAGGGAGCTAGGGAGCAGTTGGCTCGGGCGAGCACTTCTGTTGCCTCCCTCGTGCGTGCACTGTGCATGTGCATTATGCACATTAATTCAAGGGCCATTGATCTGGTTGATCAGATCAAAGGCCATGATCAAATGGCCTTTCATCTGATTTAAATGGCCTCGATCCGGTTCCCGCGAACAAACGTTTTGACTTTTCGAGCTGAAGGTACTGTCGTGTAGAGAAAAATACGACGGGTTTAACCATCTACAGCGAATGAAGAGAATTTTTCGTTTAACGTGTTCATTTTCGCGTTCAAAAACGTGAAACGTTTGAACGGAAAAATAATGACATTACGCCGAAAATTACACGAAACGCTGTAGACCGTTGCGAGCAGAAAAAAAGCTAGCAACTAGTTGATGGAAAACATTTTAAAGTCGAGCTATTGTCCGAGCAGACTTACTCGGGTCCAATAAAAGCTCGAATAAAAATAATACTAAAATAATAAAAATACTAAAAAATGCGCTAAAACATAAAAAATCCTAAAAATCATGTGATGACCTAAAACGAAGAAAAAACTAGCAAACGACTGACGGAGTTAAAAATGTGAATTTTAAGGCTAAAAATGATAATGATAATAATAATGAAAATACATGCCGAGAAAATTAAAAACGCGATTTCGAAAGCTGACGATGCTAACGATGATGCTAAAATGCAATGGAAAAATTTAGAAATGCTAGCAATAGTAAATTAACTAAAAAGGACAGTAAATTAAGTAAATAACAGAAATGCTAAAATTAGTTAAAAATGGCGTCAAAATTCGGGTATCAACAGTACTGTTCCATTATTAGTTGCCAAACAAGTTCCATTATTAGTTGCTACTACTAATTACAAGGAAACAACAAAATAATCTATTACAACATTGTCTATTTCTAAGTTATGAGCACAAAGATGTTTCTTGCAATTCTAGAATCATAAACCTATCTCGTCTTGAACTTCCAGAAAACCAGATTTTTCTGCTTAGAATTTAATTTATGATGTGCTACAAACTCTCACTCTTAATGAAGTACAACATATCCTCACTTATGCAAACTACAAATGCTCTATATTCTTTACAGTTCATATTGTGCTGATTCACAAAGGACTCATTGTCGCGCCTCGGAAATTTCAAAAATTCGCGAGTGTGCAACGAAATTTGAGACCTTCAGATGCTCGGCGTAAAAGGGACGCCTAGCAGCATGCAATGAAGTCGCCACCCTAATTTGGTTGCTAGGCTTAGGGAACCCTAATCGTCATGGCATAGGAAATATAATAAGTAAAAAACTAAAGGCACAAAAAAAGGGGGTCTGGACCCAGACAAAGGTTCGGGGTCGTATTATGGTCTCGGGAAGGTGTTAGGCACCCGAGACAAATCCGAAAACGGTTACCGGTTGATGAGAGGTGTTTAAAAAAGTGTTTGAGAAATGCGTTCTGAAAAAGGGGGCCCTCAGAGGAATCGTCACTTTAGTCTTTCTTATGATCGTGATGGGACTGAATTTTCCGTAAGACTGAATGAGCGCCCTCTTTTTCATCATCGGGCCATGCATGATTAACTTAATTACTACGTGATCCTAACATGGATGGCTAACAGAGTACCAATTTAAATGATTGATTTTAAAGTGAAAAACTGAAGTGGGATCGAAAGTCCCCATGTACATGCAGTCAATACAAGCGAGAATTTAAAATCATATGAACATGGCATTTTAAGCAACTCTTTAAACACGTTGTTCATGTAGGTTGATTTTAATTCTAGCAGTTCTATATATCATGCATGCAGTTGATATTTGCGAAAAGCATCGAATAAATAAAAAGGACTTGTGAGGCGTACTTTCGAGCGAAGCTTGAAATTAACCTACAAAACGAGAGTGTTAGTGATAGCTTGAGAAATAACTGAGCAATGAAAATTTTAAATGACAATTGATTGTACACGTAAAATGATGGATTGTACGCATACGAGAATTAAATGCTGAGCTTGATGAGTGCATGAAAATAAATGGTGACAATTGATTGCATGCGAGAAATGATGAATTTTACGCATACGAAAATGAGATACTGAGTTGATTGCGTGCGAAAAATGATTGATTTTAAGCACACGAGAATTTAAAGGCTGTGTTGATTGCATGCGAAAAATGATTGATTTTACGCATACGAGAATTTAAATGCTAGGTTGATTGCATGCGAAAAATGATTGATTTTACGCATACGAGAATTTAAATGCTGGGTTGATTGCA
Organism: Viola odorata; assembly: GCA_963691705.1. Lineage (NCBI taxonomy): Eukaryota > Viridiplantae > Streptophyta > Magnoliopsida > Malpighiales > Violaceae > Viola > Viola odorata. The sequence continues at coordinate 37,437,605 of OY829543.1, read as the reverse complement.
TGCGAAAAATGATGGATTTTACGCATACGAGAATTTAAATGCTGGGTTGATTGCATGCGAAAAATGATGGATTTTACGCATACGAAAATGAAATGCTGTTTTGATAAGTGCAGAAAAATTAAATGCTATTGGCGATTTACAGGGAAGAAAAAAAGTTTAATGATTTGCAGAAAATAAAACAGGTTGATAATGCAGGGAATAAACAGTTGGATATTTGCAGAAAATAAACAGTTGATATTGCGACCGACCATGTAGGCGGTATTGAATTTAAATTGCTGAAAGTAAATTGCTGAGATTTAAAGTGCGGGAAAGTAAAGTGCGGAAAAGTAAACAGTTGATAATTTGCGGAAGGATTTCCAGCAGTTTTGCGAAAAATTAAAGCAGTTGATATTGCAGAAAATAAACAGTTGATATTGCGACCGACCATGTAGGCGGTATTGAATTTAAATTGCTGAAAGTAAATTGCTGAAATTTAAAGTGCGGAAAAGTAAAGTGCGGAAAAGTAAACAGTTGATAATTTGCGGAAGGATTTCCAGCAGTTTTGCGAAAAATTAAAGTAGTTGAATATTTACGAGAATTAAAATGCGACCGACCATGTAGGCGGTATTGAATTTAAATTGCTGAAAGTAAATTGCTGAAATTTAAAGTGCGGAAAAGTAAACAGTTGATAATTTGCGGAAGGATTTCCAGCAGTGTGCGAAAAATTAAAGCAGTTGAATGTTTACGAAAATTAAAATGCGACCGACCATGTAGGCGGTATTGAAGTTAAATTGCTGAAAGTAAATTGGTGGAATTTAAAGTGCGGAAAATTAAGCAGTTGATAAGTGCGACCGACCATGTAGGCGGTATTGAATTTAAATTGCTGAAAGTAAATTGCTGAAATTTAAAGTGCGGAAAAGTAAAGTGCGGAAAATTAAACAGTTGATATTTTGCGGAAGATAAACAGTTGATATTACAGAAAATTAAAAGTGTTAGTACGACAAATAATCATACAAAGCATACGAGTATTTTACGAAAAAACGTGATCCGAAGTTTTGAAAACAATTGAAAATGGGCTGGGCCCAATTGAAGAATGAAAAGAAGTGAAAAATGGGCCAGGAATAGTGCCTGGCCCATGAGAATTTAAAAGGGAATAGGCCAAGCCCATTCCCGCGTGAACAGTGTCGTTGGCCTGGCACTGTTCATTCGTCACCTTTCTTGGTCGCCGGCGTACTGCCGGCGGCAAAGCTCCGGCCACAAGTGGCCGATTTAAAAATCGTTCGTACCAAAATTTTCGTCTCTTCGACGACTTCCCGACTATACCAACCCCGATTTTTAGTTTGACTCGTACAAAATTTAATTTCGAAAAAACAACAAAACTGTTAATTATCGAAAACTAATTAATTTGAGCGATCTAACCAACGATTTTTTAAAATTGAAGGAGTGTATTTAATCTACGTTATGCATATGAATTAATGACATAAAAGAAAACAATTAACTTGCTCAAACAAGAGCCAAACGAAATTAAACAAGAAAGTGGCTAAAAAAACTGAGAAATTCTAGAGAGAGAAACTCACTCTCAAACTTTGAACTTTGACGATCTTCGCTCAATATGAGCAACTGATCAGAGGGAGGGAAGAAAGCAAGGTTTCTTGCTGTTTTTTTTGGTGCCCCGAATGCGTTGGAGGAGGGGGCTATTTATAGCCGAAGATCGCGTGAGGAGGAGGTGCAGGTGCTGCGCGTGGAGGCCATGATGACGTCGCTGTGATGACGTCGGGTCTACGGCTGCGTGAGGTGGCGGAGCTAGGGTGATAGCGGTGATGATGGCGGAGGAACAGGAGGCTATGGACGCGACGGGAGCAGGTGGCTCGGGCGTGGGCTGCTTCGCTGCACTCCCTTGGCACTGTGCATGTGCATTATGCACATTAAATCAAGGGCCATTGATCTGGTTGAGTTTCCTTGGTTGACCAGATCAATGGCCATGATCAAATGGCATTTTATCTGATTAAAATGGCCTCGAGCCGGTTCCCGCGACCAAACGTTCTGACTTTTCGAGTCGAAGGTACCGTCGTGTAGAGAAAAATACGACGGGTTTAACCGTCTACAGCGAAGGATGAAAATTCCTCGTTTAACGTGTTTATTTTCGCGTTCAAAAATGTGAAATGTTTGAACGGAAAAATAATAACGTTACGCCGAAAATTACGTGAATCGCTGTAGACCGTTGCGACCAGAAAAAAATCTAGCAACTAGTTGATGGAAAACATTTTAAAGTCAAGCTATTGTCCGAGTGGACTTACTCGGGTCCAATAAAAGCTCGAATAAAAATAATAATAAAATAATAAAAATACTAAAAAATGTGCTAAAATATAAAAAATCCTAAAATTCGTGTGATGACCTAAAACGAAGAAAAAGTTAGCAAACGACTGCCTGATAATTAAAAATGTGATTTTTAAGGCTAAAAATATTAATGATAATAATAATGAAAATACATGCCGAAAAATTAAAAATGCGATTTCGAAAGCTGACGATGCTAACGATGATGCTAAAATGCCACGAAACACCTAAGAATGCTAGCAACATTAAATCAACTGAAAATGACTGTAAATTAACTAAATAACAGAAATGCTAAAATTAAATAAAAAATGGCGTCAAAATTCGGGTATCAACAGTTGCCCCCTCTTTACTGTCTTATCGAAGTATTTGATAAGCAGTAAAGACAGTTGCCCCTAGATATCCGAATTTTGGCGACACGGCAGGTCTTACCTCAAACTTACAGTGATGAGGTCGCTCTGGGAGGAGGTAATTGCTTGATGTCGCTCTGGGAGGAGGAGATTGATTGATGCTGTTACTGGGGATACCAGGTGCTTGCTTGACGTCACTCTGGGAGGAGATAGGTTGTTGATCCTACAAAGACGTAAACTTAGATCTGCTCGGGTATTGAGAGGCACATAAGTTGCAGAGAATGTAAATGACAACTACTCTACCGGGGATGGAAAGTAATTTTACGAAAATGTAAACGGCAGCCCCACTGGGGGGATGATCACTTGACATGTGACTGATGTTGCTTCGGAAGATAGTGCGCGATTCGCAGAAGTATGAATGATTTGTCCTAATGATGTCACTCTAGGAGGAGGAAAATAATTATGCAGAAATGTAGAATTGTATGAATGATGTTGCTCTGGGAGGGGAAGAAATGCTAAGGTTGAAAAAGGTAGAACTACGCTATGCTATCACTCTGGGAGGAGAAGAAATGCTACGCGGGAAACTAAATGCTGTCACTCTGGGAGGAGGAGAAATGCTACGCTGGAAACTAAATGCTGTCACTCTGGGAGGAGCAGAAATGCTAACGCTGAAACTAAATGCTGTCACTCTGGGAGGATAAGAAATGCTAATGCTGAAACTAAATGTTGTCACTCTGGGAGGAGAAGAAATGCTAATGCTGAAACTAAAAGCTGTCACTCTGGGAGGAGAAGAAATGCTACGCTGAAAACTAAATGTTGTCAATTCCCGTAAGAGAAAGCGCGAGATGCGGAAATTAAACTAAGGTCGCTCTGGGAGGAGAAGAATGCTAAGTGTTGTCGCTCTGGGAGGAGAAGAATGCTAAGGTAGAAAATTTAAACAACGCTGATTCCCGTAGGAGAAGGCGCGAGATGCGGAAATTAAACTAAAGTCGCTCTGGAAGGAGAAGAATGCTAAGTGCTGTCGCTCTGGGAGGAGAAGAATGCTAAGTGTTGTCACTCTAGGAGGAGGAGAATGCTAAATGCTGTCGCTCTGGGAGGAGGAGAATGCTAAATGTTGTCGCTCTGGGAGGAGGAGAATGCTAAATGCTGTCGCTCTGGGAGGAGGAGAATGCTAAATGCTGTCGCTCTGGGAGGAGAAGAATGCTAAATGCTGTCGCTCTGGGAGGAGGAGATGTTAATGCTAAAGACTAAACTATGATGTCACTCTTGGAGGAGAAGAAAGTTATCGCCAGCGGCCTTGATACGAACCTAGAATGCGTCTGCGTCCTGCTCAGGAGGTAACGACCCCAAGGACAAGACTTTCCCACGATTTGCAGCCGTAAGCAGTCCTCACCTGATATTAGTGTTTGCACTCACGCTCTGAAACAAGGCTAAGTGTTTTACACTCATAAAGATGCAACTAACATGATACATAATTTACAGTTCGCAATGTCAATCCGAGTGAATAGACTTCAAATGAAGATGCACATGCATGGGCGTTCTAATAATCGATGGGACTTTTACTGAAAAGAATGAAAGGACGTGAAATGTCCGGAAAGAAGTTTGTTTTGGAAAAGATTGCTTTGCTTGGGAGTTGGAAGGTTTTTGATGAGTGATGTTTTCTTGATTGGCCCTGATGAGGGCGAGGGGTGCGAGCTCTCTCGCTTTTTGCTGGGGATGCTTTCTGGACAGAGTGCTTGAGCTCAGGGATCCTTGCTGGGGGTGCTCTTCGTTCGGCGAGGGGGCCTTTTCTTGAGTCTTCATTGGGGAGTGTCGTCGTTGTTCCTTTGGCGACTCACTACTTGAGTTGGCCTGGGGCCCCTTTCTCCTCTCGGGTTCTCACTAGGGATGCCTGCCTTGAGGTTTCTTGAGTTGGCCTTGGGCCTCTTTTGCTTGACTTTACTAGGGAAGGATGTTTTGAGATTTCTCGAGTTGGCCTTGGGCCTTTCTACTCGAGTTCACTGGGGAAAGTTTTCTTCAAGATTTTCTCGAATTGAGTTGTCCCCGAGCTGTGATTGCTTTGGCTCTTCGATTGTTTGTATTCGTCAAAGGTCTCTGAGCATTTTTCTTTTCTTTTCCCTTTTTCCCCTCTCTTTTTTCTTTTTTTCCTCACATTTCCCCCTTTTTTTTTTTTTTTTTTTTTTATATATATCCCCTCCCCTTTTTGATTTGATTTGAAAATGCCACAGAGCAGAGCAAGCACAACCTTTGTCTTGATCTCTTCCCCTTCTGTCTTGAGGCCTTGGCCTTCGTCGTTGCTGCTTCTTCGGTGATAGTCCTTAGCGATCTCCTGGTGACCTTTTCCGTCTCCTTCGTCGTGAACTTGAACTTGGCGTGCTTTTACTTCCGGCTGGCAATTTTAGCTGAAACTGCTCTTCGGCTCCCGGGGTATGATTGATATTGACGGTTTGGGGGAGTGATGACATATATGGTGGAAAGAGGGAAGAAACGAAAAAAGTGGAGAAAATCGTAAAAGTCCCATGTCATTTTATAGCTATCCCATGTCTAATGGCGCATGTACCCTGGATATTATGCGAACTCAACTAGTATCTAGTCAGGCTCTTACACTCATGAAGGATAAGACGTGACGGCTCAAAGATGCTTACCAGGATTTGTTTGTGACTGCTTACGTCGGAGCAAATCGCGGATATAAGAGCAAACAGGTAATATCATGAATGGCACGTAACTTGGATAGATGCTGGAGTTAACAGAGGGATTAAATATTCCTAACCTATGCTGTGCATGAAAATGCTTATGAGAGTAGTATGCTTTTGTTTGAGCCGGGCTAAAGAGGGATTTTTGATTGATTGATGATTTGATTGCCGGATGGTTTGATGGCCAGATGTTTGATTGCTGGATGTTTGATTGCTAGATGGTTTGATGGCCAGATGTTTGATTGCTAGATGGTTTGATGGCCAGATGTTTGATTGCTGGATGTTTGATTGCTAGATGGTTTGATGGCCAGATGTTTGATTGCTAGATGTTTTGATTGCTAGACGTTTGATTGCTAGAATGTGGGGGACGACTTATTTGCAACGTTCTAACGAGGACCTAAGGTTGCCCCCCAGTGGGCTAGACGACCGTACTCGACTTAAAGCTAATCAAAGCGAACAGGAATAAAAACAAATTTAAATAAAGGGAAAAGAAAGAGGGACTCCCCTGAACTGCGCAGCGGGGCTGCGCGGGCGTCTTCCACAAGCTCCATGCGGATGACAGCGAGATGCTTCCTGTCCCTGCGAGATGCAGAGGGGAAAACGGAAAGGGAAATTAATTTAAAAACAAAACTAAGATAAGTTCAGGGATTCTCCCTTCCTTTAACTCGACTTTTTGAGGGTGCTTATGACGTAGTCCCAGCTCCAGAATGCCTTGCTTAGATGCGCTGATTGGTTTCTTTTTCAGCTGCTTCATGGGAACCGCCGATCCAGGTTGAAGGGATGATGAGATACGCATTTGGTCCATTTACTTACCGGTTCTTGTTAGACCTTCGTTGATGGGCTTCGTGATTGCTCGGGGGTAAAGGGGAAATCCTCTGTCTCCGAGATGTGCAGCGGGGCCGCAAGGGTGTATGCTTACCGTTCTTCTGCAGGCAACGAATTGGGACGACCTAGTCCCTGAAAAAGACAAGGTGATGACAAATGAGGAGTAAATGCAAGACAATTTTTAGCAAGAGTAACGTGATTGATAAGTTTTAAGCTCTCCCTTTTAGACGGGCAATCCGTGGGTCACTGAGTGTGACTTGTGTCGGATGTTGGTTGATGATGGCTTTGTTGTTAGATGCTTTGTTGTAGCTCTTGCCTTGGCGTGGGTGACACTCGCAGCCTGGCTGTCCCTCAATTAAAGGATTGATCTTCACCGTGTTGATCATGGTGCGGAGGTTGGGAGACTGCTTGAACCAGACCGCATTGAGAATGTTGACGGTAGTTCTAGGGGGACATCTTTCTGTCGTGCTTTTTCCAGGAGTTGTTGCTTGCAAGGGTGTGCTGGGCGACCATGGCGTTTTGGTGATGAGCTCCTTCTAAATAGGTGAACGGAGATGGAAGCCGACGTTGCTAGTGTTCTGACAGCTCGGCCGGCGTAGGATGGGCTTTGTGACTTTGGTCCGGCATTTAGTCCTTTGAGACTGGTTGTTTGCGATGCCGGTTGTGCTGGTAGCACTGCGAGGAAAAGAAATTTCACTTTAGATGGTGATGGTTTGTCTTAAAATCTTTCCTGATTCGCTCTTGAAGGTGGCCTGCTACGGCAATTCAACAGCTCCTACGAGCGGAGCTCTCTGGTTCTATCGTGATGACGAGCTGAGGCGTGAGACCTTACGTCCCTGCAAAACTGAAGAATGATTAGTGGCGTTAGTCTAAGTGACGCGTCTTGCGTCCCGAGCTACTCCTGGGGATCCATCCATGCCATGCCTCCTTTTGTCATCTCACAATTTTAAGAAAAAACAGGGGACAACAAATTTTAAAACAAAGCATCTCTTGAAAAAAACTTATTTTATTCATTTCAGGACAAATGTTTGTGCTAGATTGTCATGATAAAACCCTATGTCCTTGGTCTGCCCGGACGCTCTGTTCGCGATGCTTTAGGCGAAGTATCTCTTGACTGCATCGGCATTTACCGGTCTCGGGAGATCGTCTCCATCCATGTTGGTTAGCATTAGGGCACCCCCTGAGAATGCACTTTTGACCATATATGGGCCCTCGTACCTTGGGGCCCACTTTCCTTGACTGGCCTCCTGATGAGGGAGAATTTTCTTCAGCACTAAATCTCCAGCCTCGAACTTGCGAGGTCGCACTTTCTTGTTATAAGCGTTGACCATTCTTTGTTGATATAATCGCGCATGGCAGATAGCGGCCAAGCGCTTTTCGGGAAGGAGGTTCAGCTGCTCATACCTTACTCTTGCCCAATCTGATTCTTCTACTTCAGATTCTGCCAGGATTCTGAGAGAAGGAATTTCTACCTCGAGGGGAATTACGGCTTCCATGCCGTAAACTAATGAGTAGGGAGTTGCCCCCTGGGGATCTAAGAGTTGTTATTCGGTAAGCGTGCAGCGTGAAAGGAAGCGTGTCATGCCAGTCTTTGTGAGTAACTACCATTTTTGTATGATTTTCTTCAAGCTTTGATTTGACTGGTCTAAACTCAGGTCTCAATGGAATGCGATGCTTACCTATCCCGGGATCAAGACCTGGCATGTCGGCGTATGACCATGCGAATACATCGGAGTAGTCCTTGAGGAGAGAAATCAACCTTTCTCTCTGAGTCGTATCCAGGGTAGTTCCGATCTTAACCAGTTTTTGATTCTCATTGCTTGCCCCCAAGTTTACTTCGTCCAATTCCTCCCGATGAGGGGTTATTTCCTTTTCTGAACTTTCTAGTAAACGGGTCAGTTCGTCGGAGATTTCGGCATTGTCTTCGGTCGTAGTGATGATTTCTTCGCCAGTAAAGACATAGGTTTTATCAAGACAATCCGAACTAACACTCATCCTGAAATTAAAAGCGCGAAAAAAGAGATGCGTAAAATGAAAATTTGCATATATATTGATTTTTAACAAAAGGGAACAGGAGTCCCTACAAAAATGTTTTCGTAAGAAAACGTGCCAAAAACATATATATATTTTTCAAAATGAGAAATTTACGGAGAGACATCCGGAAGCATGGTGATGGTCCAGTTGCCCACAGACTCCCCTGACTTCTTAACGAAAATGACTGAACCAGGCGACGATCCTTCTTCTCCTAGAGTGCAGATACGGAGGTCTGATACCCTGATTGGATTTTCATTGATGGTTTCAGCGGCGAAGGGGAACGTGGTTCGGATATGGGGAATCGGCATTTTGCCCCCTAGCGCAGAACGTCCAAATAGCTTAGCCAGCTGCTTTTCTTTCTTTTCTTGGGCGATCCTGGTGAAATCGGCCTTGCTGGGTTGGTACCCTAACCCAAATCGATCTCCGAAGCTCTTCGGAGGCGCCCAGCCTTTCGATCCTTGTAACTCGGCCCCGAGCCATTTTCCTAATTGGAAGCTTCCCTCTAGTGTTGACTTAGTGGTAGTTTCGGCTACCCCCGATTTTGAGGCTTCGCAAATGGGGGATCCCTCCTCGATCCAACCCGCGTTGACGATTTCAAAGGCTTGGAAGGAACTCTCCAGGGTTTCGGTAGTTTCGATGTAAGGCACGGATGCATGCTTGGCCAAGATCAAGGCTTCTTCGGCCTTTATTGTGATGAGGGCATTGTCTTTGACGTATTTGAGGCACTGATGCAGGGAAGAGGGGATGGCTCCTGCTGAATGGATCCAAGGCCGTCCTAGAAGCATGCTATAAGCGGGTTGGATTTCCATGATCTGGAATGTCAAGATAAAAGGGTGGGGCCCGATGACCATATCCAACTCAATGTTCCCGATGATCTCTCGAGTGGTGCCATCGAAAGCCCTAGCCATCATTCCGCTAGGTTTTATGAGGGAGGAATCGACCGGCAGCTGTTCAAGGACATGCCTGGGCATGACATTAAGTGCGGACACATTGTCGATTAGGGCCTTTGCTATGACGTGTCCCTTACATTCCACCGTGATGTATAGGGCCTTGTTGTGATCTCTTCCCGAGGGGTCGATCTCTTCTTCCGAGAAGGAAATGCTGCTTAAGGCTTGGATCCTTCCGACAAGGTTTTCCACCCCTTCTGTGGTGATATCCTTAGTCACGAAAGCTTGTTTCAAGACTTTTAAGAGAGCTTGGCGATGCGGCTCTGAAGTGAGGATCAGCTCCATGATGGAGATACGAGCTGGGGTTTTCTTTAGCTGTTCGATGATGCTGAACTCGCTCTGTTTCATGATCTTGAGGAACTCGGCTGTCTCGTCCTCAGTTACAGGTTTGCTCAAACCTTGCGTCTCTTCTACTATCTCTTCGCGGATCACAGGGTCTTTCCCTTTGGCTTGTCGTTGCTTTTCTACTTCCTCCGAGATATAACATCTTCCGGTGCGAGTCACGCCCCTGATATGAGAGGCTTCGCCGATAGCGAGTGTTGTTGGTGCGACTGCAGGAGGGGTGGTGACCACCGTGTATCCGTAGTTGAATGGGACCGCGTGTAAGTCCCGGCTGGGAGTATTCACAGCTAATGTGAATACTACTTTGCGTGGGATCGTGGCTGCCTCCCCTGCCTGGGCCACATATTCGAAGGAGTAAGGTGCTGGTGGATTGTCCTCGATGGCTTTGATGGCTCCTTGGGTTTCCCCTTTGGTTTGAATGATCCCGAATGTTGCGAGTTGCTTGACTTTTTGCCGAAAAAGTCTGCAATCCTGGATGTCATGCTTGCTTTCCCCTTGGCAGAATAGGCATTGGGCCTGACTATTCCCTAGGAATGGCAAATAAGCGTTGTTGGCTAATGCGAAGAACAATTCTTCATTGGGTACTTCCCCCATCGACAGGTGAGAAAGGTCAATTCCAATGGAAGAAATGTCGCTCATCCCAGGATTATGGTGCGGTAGAGGACTGGTTGTCATATCAGGACCCCTTGTCAAACCTTTGGACGAGATTCGTCCTTCTTTGGTTAGGTGCTCGACCTTCTCTCTAAAGTCGTAACAGTTTTCCAAGGAGTGTCCTCGGGTTCCGGCGTGATATTCGCAGCTATCCTTTGGATCATACCAGCTAGGGTAAGGAAGGGATTGAGGCGAGATTGGGGATGGTGTAATCTGCCCGTCTGCCAAAAGGCTTGCGTAGATCTCTTTCAAAGGAAACGGAGGAAGCGACCATGTCGGTGAAGGGTATGACTCGGAGTCTGAGGATTCCCAAGAAGGTAGTAAGGGCACTGTGCTAGAATAGGAAGGTGGTGCCGAATACCTGAAGAGGTAATCGAACTTCCCGGAAGGTTGGCCCAAGGTGTCAATCTCGCGGTCGCCTTCGTCGCGGCGCGCGGAGAACCGCTTGCACGATGAAGTCGATCCTTTATTCTGGACCATTTGGAGTGGGGTTCCATTGGCGTTATGCGGGATAGGAAATCCATCTCCGATCGTGTTGATGGATCCTTCCCTAGGGGTCACTTTCTGGGTTTGTATTACCCCGAGACTCGAGAGTTGTCTCACCTTTTCTGCGAACGACTTGCAGCTTCGGATCTTATGACCGTCGCTTCCTTTGCAGTACATGCAGTGACTCGGATTGCCCCCTGAGTATAGCACATATCCCTCTCGAGCTAAGGCCTGGAAAAGCTGTTCTTGTGGCCAACTCGATGCGGAAGATAAATGGTCGTTGCTTTCTCCTACCGAGATGGCATTCACCCCTCCCTTTCCTTGGGAATGATTGGGAAGAGGGTTGGTGGATGTGTTGGGTCCTTTTGCTAATCCTTCGAAAGATACCCATCCACTTTTGATCAAGTGATGGACCTTTGCCTTGAATGCGAAGCAATTTTCCAGAGTGTGACCTGGGGCTCCAGCGTGATATTCGCATCTTGCGTTGTGATCATACCACTTTGGGTAAGGAGGCAGTTGAGGCTGAGCCGGAACCGGTACGATCTGTCCGGCCGCCAGGAGATGTCTGTAGATTTCTCCTGCAGGGAGAGGGAGAGGAGGTGGAGGCTCTCGGTTCCACCGATTGTTGGTCGTGTTTTGGTTATTTGGGTCTTTTGGTGGGTTATATGGTTTGGGTTGCATAGGTTGTGATGTTTGCACTGGAGGTGGTGGGAAATGAGTAGGATTTTGAGGTAGGATATTAGCGATTGGTGGTGAATTAAAAGGAAAGGAGGTGGGTTGATATAGTGATGCCGGCTGATACGGCGGTGGTACCAAATAAGGCGGTGGTGGCGGAAACGGCTGCCCCTGATTAACTTGGGGAGCGACAAATCCGACGTCCCTTTTCACGACTGATGCTTTCTTTGGTACAGACTCTGGTGTTGGATGCGTGATTCGCCCAGACTTAATCCCTTGCTCGACTCTTTCGGCAATTAGGACCATGTCGGAGAAGCTGTTTGAGGGGTTCGAGATCAGGTAGGTGTAGTAGGGAGCTTTGAAGGTGTGCATGAAAATCGACAAGAGTTCCTTGTCGCTTAAGGGTGGAGAGATTCTCGAAGCCAACTCTCTCCATCTTTGCGCATAGGTCTTCACGGACTCGCCGATTTTCTTTTCCAGATTTTGCAGGTCGACGCGGTCAGGAGCCACCTCCATGTTGAATTTGTATTGTCGGTAGAAGGCATCGGACAGGTCTCTCCACGTCCTGATCCTGGCTTTGTCCAGCCCCATATACCAAGTTAGGGCGTGTTTGGTCAAGCTTTCTCGGAATAAATGGATCAGCAACGGTTCGTTGTGGATCATCTCTGCCATCTTGTTGCAGTATGCTCTGAGGTGGGTCTTCGGGCATTCTACCCCAGTATATTTTTTGAAGTCCGGGATCTTGTACTTCGGAGGTATGACGATCCCGGGGACCATGCACATGTCGGCGGGACCTGTGGGATCGAATGGATCAGCCCCTTCGATTGCTCTGAGTCTCTCCTCAAGAAGATTCAGTCTGTCACTTTTCGGTTTCTCGGCCCCGATGGGGTTAGAACCGAAGGGCAGCATTGGTTCTGATGAGAACTGAGGTTGTGCTGGGTTGAAAGTGAGGAGCTGAGTTCCCACAGGTCTGGGAACTGTGCTCGGAGGAATAGGAGGGAGATACAAAGCTTCCAGGTGGGCTTGGCTCTTGCTGGGGTCCACGGCAGGGTTGATTGAAAGGTGCTGAAGCGACGGGGAGATCTCTTCACCCGCCTTAGCTGTAGGATTTGCAGTGATGGGTACTGTGAAGGGATTATCCCATCTCCAATGGCCCGGGGGACCAGAAAGTGGTGGGAGTACGGAAGGTCCTGCGACGGTGAGCGAAGAGTGAGGTCCTTTTGTTTGAGGGAGATCAAAACCCGGTGGTACTTCGGCGACAGCTTCATCTCTTTCCTTTTCGGCCCTGGTGGCTCTTTCTGTAGTGATCCTAACTTGCTCCTCTAACTCCGTGATTCTAGCCATTAGTGCTTCATCGGTCTTGGCCGGTTCAGTCATTTTTCGTTTTTGAAGTCTAGTTAGGGGGAGCCTGTGCGGAGTAGCTTGCTTTCGAGGAGCTATTGTGAACCTGAAAAAGGGAAAAACACAGAAAAAGTAAATACAAGTTAGGATATACAGGTGATATGCAATCCCGAGGCCTCCACATTTGCTCATTCGTTTTCCGGCCACACTTTCATTTGATATTTTCAAGGAGGTCGGTGAGGCGAGGAATCCCAGTGGTTGACAAGATACGAAGGAAGCCTCTATACATTCCCCCGATATGAAGCAAATCTGAGATGCTAACGGCGAAGCCCAAATCAGCAGGGGTAACCAATGCCGCCATGCCAGGAAGGTCTCTTTTACGCTATACTCTTGACGATGTAATGTCTGATGCCTGGTAAACTCAACCGAGGGGAGAGGCGACAATCTTTGGAGTTTTTGTGATAAACTAGGAAGACATGGCTATGAGTGAGCGATACTTGGATGCTTTGAATACTTGTTCTGATTTTTCGGAATTTCGGTGAGATGATTGTGTTTTACCCCGGGGGGAATTTTTTTTTTTTTTTTTTGAGTTTATATTGGAGGCATAGTTGATATGGAAAAGATGAGTCGATTTAATAAATATCCGAAAGAGTACGACTTTATTAAAAAGCGTTTACAAAATATGGTAGACTTGCCAACTTCCTAAATTCATCAAAAATGGCTAGGATAGATGAAATTAGGGGTCCTAGCTAAACAGAACAGATGGGCCGATCTCCGAGCCTTTCCCTGAAGGTGTCATTCCTAGGCGTCCGAGTCTTCTTGTTCCTGCCAAAGGTACTCCATTGAAGCCAACTCCCCTTTCTTCATCTCTATCTCAGCCTCTAAAGCGGCAATTCGGCTTTGTAGTGTCTGATCGTTGAAACTTCGTTCCCCGAAAATATCAAGTGAAAGTAGTGTATGTGCCGACATGTCGAATGAGCAAAATGGGTCCTATGGGACAAAAATAAGATTTTAAATGCAAAGTAACCTGCACGTGTCAGAAAATTTATAGTTCGTATAACAGAAAAATCACGTCAATATGCCACGACAAACAGGTATAATCATGATGCACGTGCTGGGGCTCTGATTCCGACATTTCTAACTGGCTTGAATGGTTCCCGGATGATACCATGAAAAGGTCCCTAAAGTGTCGTCCAGTCGCCCGATTCCTTGCGAAATCGTATAACCTTTCGACTGGCTTTAGGGGTTCATCCGAGTTGGGATTGGTGAACACTACCCAGGACATGTGTCCTAGGGCGTCACTACTACCCTCCTATTTTGGTAATTGTCCCTTGGGTGTAGGGCGCTATGAAATGCATATGACAATTGATGAAGCAAATAAATAAACAGGCCAACAATTGATCAAAGCAAATAAACAAATAAAACACCTCTCTAAAAAGATAAAACCGGCTCCGACCCTAATGTCCCCAGTGAAGTCGCCAAACTGTCGCGCCTCGGAAATTTAAAAAATTCGCGAGTGTGCAACGAAATTTGAGACCTTCAGATGCTCGGCGTAAAAGGGACGCCTAGCAGCATGCAATGAAGTCGCCACCCTAATTTGGTTGCTAGGCTTAGGGAACCCTAATCGTCATGGCATAGGAAATATAATAAGTAAAAAACTAAAGGCACAAAAAAAAGGGGGTTTGGACCCCAGACAAAGGTTCGGGGTCGTATTATGGTCTCGGGAAGGTGTTAGGCACCCGAGACACATCCGAAAACGGTTACCGGTTGATGAGAGAGGTGTTTAAAAAAGTGTTTGAGAAATGCGTTTTGAAAAAGGGGACCCTCAGAGGAATCGTCACTTTAGTCTTTTTTATGATCGTGATGGGACTGAATTTTCCGTAAGACTGAATGAGCGCCCTCTTTTTCATCATCGGGCCATGCATGATTAACTTAATTACTACGTGATCCTAACATGGATGGCTAACAGAGTACCAATTTAAATGATTGATTTTAAAGTGAAAAACTGAAGTGGGATCGAAAGTCCCCATGTACATGCAGTCAATACAAGCGAGAATTTAAAATCATATGAGCATGGCATTTTAAGCAACTCTTTAAACACGTTGTTCATGTGGGTTGATTTTAATTCTAGCAGTTCTATATATCATGCATGCAGTTGATATTTGCGAAAAGCATCGAATAAATAAAAAGGACTTGTGAGGCGTACTTTCGAGCGAAGCTTGAAATTAACCTACAAAACGAGAGTGTTAGTGATAGCTTGAGAAATAACTGAGCAATGAAAATTTTAAATGACAATTGATTGTACACGTAAAATGATGGATTGTACGCATACGAGAATTAAATGATGAGCTTGATGAGTGCATGAAAATAAATGGTGACAATTGATTGCATGCGAGAAATGATGAATTTTACGCATACGAAAATGAGATACTGAGTTGATTGCGTGCGAAAAATGATTGATTTTAAGCACACGAGAATTTAAAGGCTGTGTTGATTGCATGCGAAAAATGATTGATTTTACGCATACGAGAATTTAAATGCTAGGTTGATTGCATGCGAAAAATGATTGATTTTACGCATACGAGAATTTAAATGCTGGGTTGATTGCATGCGAAAAATGATGGATTTTACGCATACGAGAATTTAAATGCTGGGTTGATTGCATGCGAAAAATGATGGATTTTACGCATACGAAAATGAAATGTTGTTTTGATAAGTGCAGAAAAATTAAATGCTATTGGCGATTTACAGGGAAGAATTTTTTTTTAATGATTTGTAGAAAATAAAACAGGTTGATAATGCAGGGAATAAACAGTTGGATATTTGCAGAAAATAAACAGTTGATATTGCGACCGACCATGTAGGCGGTATTGAATTTAAATTGCTGAAAGTAAATTGCTGAGATTTAAAGTGCGGGAAAGTAAAGTGCGGAAAAGTAAACAGTTGATAATTTGCGGAAGGATTTCCAGCAGTTTTGCGAAAAATTAAAGCAGTTGATATTGCAGAAAATAAACAGTTGATATTGCGACCGACCATGTAGGCGGTATTGAATTTAAATTGCTGAAAGTAAATTGCTGAAATTTAAAGTGCGGAAAAGTAAACAGTTGATAATTTGCGGAAGGATTTCCAGCAGTTTTGCGAAAAATTAAAGCAGTTGAATATTTACGAGAATTAAAATGCGACCGACCATGTAGGCGGTATTGAATTTAAATTGCTGAAAGTAAATTGCTGAAATTTAAAGTGCGGAAAAGTAAAGTGCGGAAAAGTAAACAGTTGATAATTTGCGGAAGGATTTCCAGCAGTGTGCGAAAAATTAAAGCAGTTGAATGTTTACAAAAATTAAAATGCGACCGACCATGTAGGCGGTATTGAATTTAAATTTCTGAAAGTAAATTGCTGGAATTTAAAGTGCGGAAAATTAAGCAGTTGATAAGTGCGACCGACCATGTAGGCGGTATTGAATTAAAATTGCTGAAAGTAAATTGCTGAAATTTAAAGTGCGAAAAAGTAAAGTGCGGAAAATTAAATAGTTGATATTTTGCGGAAGATAAACAGTTGATATTACAGAAAATTAAAAGTGTTAGTACGACAAATAATCATACAAAGCATACGAGTATTTTACGAAAAAACGTGATCCGAAGTTTTGAAAACAATTGAAAATGGGCTGGGCCCAATTGAAGAATGAAAAGAAGTGAAAAATGGGCCAGGAATAGTGCCTGGCCCATGAGAATTTAAAAGGGAATGGGCTTGGCCCATTCCCGCGTGAACAGTGCCGTTGGCCTGGCACTGTTCATTCGTCACCTTTCTTGGTCGCCGGCGTACTGCCGGCGGCAAAGCTCCGGCCACAAGTGGCCGATTTAAAAATCGTTCATACCGAAATGTTCGTCTCTTCGACGACTTCCCGACTATACCAACCCCGATTTTTAGTTTGACTCGTACAAAATTTAATTTCGAAAAAACAACAAAACTGTTAATTATCGAAAACTAATTAACTTGAGCGATCTAACCAACGATTTTTTAAAATTGAAGGAGTGTATTTAATCTACGTTATGCATATGAATTAATGACATAAAAGAAAACAATTAACTTGCTCAAACAAGAGCCAAACGAAATTAAACAAGAAAGTGGCTAAAAAAACCGAGAAATTCTAGAGAGAGAAACTCACTCTCAAACTTTGAACTTTGACGATCTTCGCTCAATATGAGCAACTAATCAGAGGGAGGGAAGAAAGCAAGGTTTCTTGCTGTTTTTTTTGGTGCCCCGAATGCGTTGGAGGAGGGGGCTATTTATAGCCGAAGATCGCGTGAGGAGGAGGTGCGGGTGCTGCGCGTGGAGGCCGTGATGACGTCGCTGTGATGACGTCGGGTCTACGGCTGCGTGAGGTGGCGGAGCTAGGGTGATAGCGGTGATGATGGCGGAGGAACAGGAGGCTATGGACGCGACGGGAGCAGGTGGCTCGGGCGTGGGCTGCTTCGCTGCACTCCCTTGGCACTGTGCATGTGCATTATGCACATTAAATCAAGGGCCATTGATCTGGTTGACTTTCCTTGGTTGACCAGATCAATGGCCATGATCAAATGGCATTTTATCTGATTAAAATGGCCTCGAGCCGGTTCCCGCGACCAAACGTTCTGAGTTTTCGAGCCGAAGGTACCGTCGCGTAGAGAAAAATACGACGGGTTTAACCGTCTACAGCGAAGGATGAAAATTCCTCGTTTAACGTGTTTATTTTCGCGTTCAAAAATGTGAAATGTTTGAACGGAAAAATAATAACGTTACGCCGAAAATTACGCGAATCGCTGTAGACTGTTGCGACCAGAAAAAAATCTAGCAACTAGTTGATGGAAAACATTTTAAAGTCAAGCTATTGTCCGAGTGGACTTACTCGGGTCCAATAAAAGCTCGAATAAAAATAATAATAAAATAATAAAAATACTAAAAAATGTGCTAAAATATAAAAAATCCTAAAATTCGTGTGATGACCTAAAACGAAGAAAAAGTTAGCAAACAACTGCCTGATAATTAAAAATGTGATTTTTAAGGCTAAAAATATTAATGATAATAATAATGAAAATACATGCCGAAAAATTAAAAATGCGATTTCGAAAGCTGACGATGCTAACGATGATGCTAAAATGCCACGAAACACCTAAGAATGCTAGCGACATTAAATCAACTGAAAATGACTGTAAATTAACTAAATAACAGAAATGCTAAAATTAAATAAAAAATGGCGTCAAAATTCGGGTATCAACACTCATATTTGCTATTGCTGGAATTCTAACCACTTCAAATCTAGAAAAATAGTACTTGTTTTCAATTTCACTTTCAATTTCAATTCTAAACTTCTACACTGACACAAGCCACAGGCTCGCAAGCAGATGATTCCAAAGTTGTCAACTTTCCCTATCATATTATTTATAATTTCAATTCCTGCTTAGGAGATTGATTGAGCTCTAATTGTAGTAATTTTTACCACTTAATCTCTTGTATTTTCGAATGGTATGCTATTGATTCTGGTACGGATAATTCGATTACTGCAGGAAACAGCCTTGGAGAGGCAGGGGATAAAAAAGAGCAGAATTGGGTATAATTACTGCCAGATTTGGAGCAGGTAGGTTGACAACTGCATTATGGACCAAGACGGACTCGCTTGGCCAAGCCTCACTTGGAGGACCTTTTGGAGCAGACAACGGATTAGATGGCGCTAGCAGATGATTTTTCACACCCTGACGATTGAAGCGTTGATTACGGGCTGATTGAAGATGCGTCGCTGATTCGATCCGATTATATTTCCTTGTGAGGATGAGAGAAATTAAAATACAATTTAGAGTTGATTAGGATCTGATTTCCCTTAATTTCTGCTTTTGGTTATTTTTGGAACCTATTTATACTTTTCCAAGATTTTGGAGAAGGAGGTCGGCCGTGTGGGTTTGAATCTCTTTCTCTGTTTTTGCCACCATCTTCACATACACTTTGCTCCTTCGGAAATAGGGGATTTTCAACCATTTTAATATATTGTTTAATCGCTTTTCAGTTATGAGTAGTAGCTAATCACATCGGTCTTAGTAGAGGCATTAAAGCATAGTTTTAAAAACTGAACCGGAGTGACCCGTCAGACCGATTTGAACCGGAGTTCGACCGGATTGACCCGTTGGATCATTTCGGGTAGTTCACACATCGAACCATTCAAGCTTAGATAATTGAACCGGTGTCTATAATGGGTTAGCCCATCAAATTTTCCATATTGAAAAAAAAAATAAAAATAAAATAAAAGAATAAAAAAAAAACGGCATCGTTTTGGTTTGCCATCGACCCAGCCGGGTCGATAGAGGGTCGACCGGGTCGCCGGTTTTCAAGTTTGACTGCAAGTCCGGTCAGACAGCTGAACCGAACCGAAAATCTCTTCGGGTCACGATTTTACCAGTCCAACCGTTGGGTCGGTCCGGTTTTTTAAACTATGCGTTAAAGCATGAACATGAGTTGCATGAGACCTAATTGTTATTATTAATCTTTATATCTGCATTTAATTAATCTCGTGATTATTCTTAACGTATTTTCTAATCGATTTTAGACGTAGCTAACCTAGAATTGAACAGATCACGCAACAATCATTCTTCTTGGTTGTGGATTATCGACCAAGAGGATTGAAGTAGACACCATGCACTACCGAAGGGATCGGGAAACGGTAGGGGGAAAGGTTAATCAGATCCAGTCCCGGTTGACGCCCAAGGATACTAGCCTGGAGTCGTCTTCTTCTAGTCGTTCATTTGCCAACTCAATAAACCCTTTAACCAACAAGGTGCTAATTGGTAAGGAATCATCTCTAAGCATACTTGAGGTGGTGTTGATACAGAAGGGAAGCAGGGGTCATAAGCATACATTGATCCTATAGCAACTCTGTAGATTGAAGATGAATATCCCTACGTCGATGATTGTATCTCATGTCTCATAGCTTACTAGCCTCTACTAGGAATTTCTCTCTTATTTCACCACCGTTATTGATTCTGCCATCTTGACCAAGAATATCATTCTTGGCCAAGATAAATATGTGCTTTTTTACTTTCCAGTTTTAGTTCTATCACAAATCTCTAAATTCCACCTAAGTGTTATTCGTTTATTACAAGTTCATAAAAAAGTCACACCATAGCTCCCTGTGGATCGATCCTCTTACTGCTATCTACAATACAATTATTCTTAGTAGCAAGTTGTAATTTATATTTATTTTTTACGGGTTTGACACCCAGCCAAATTTTGGCGTCGTTGCCTGGGAGCTAACAGATACTGATTTTTGTGTTTTATTGTTTATAATCCACAAACTAGTACCAAATCCAATAATCAATATGGAGCAGCCAGTAGAACAAACTCTTAGAGAGCTGAACCAAGGGTCACAGCAAGAAGCTTACTCTTGCCTTGATCTACCTCCAGTGTATCATGACTAGGTAATCAAGACCAACGTTATCCATAACTTGAAAAAGTTCCATGGACTTTCTAATGAAAATCCTTACATCCATCTACGGAATTTCCACTTGAAATGTGACACGCTTAAACCTCGAGATGTCACCATTGAGAGAGCAAAGCTGAGAACTTTCTAGTGGTCAATGGAGGATTCAGCGAGAAGTTTGTTTCACAATCTGCCCCACAATACCATATGGACTTGGGCTCAAATGTTAGCAGCCTTCTTAAGTAAATACTGGAATACCAGCAACGCTGCAACGGCTAGAAAGAACCTAGTGTTAGTTGAACAACGAATGAGTGAAAGTTATAGAGAATACTACCAGAGGTTCAACCATAGTTATCAGAACCGGACCGGACAGAAAACCGGAAATGAAAATTTGGTGGTTCAACCGGGTTGAACCGGGTTCGACCGGATTGTAGATGCTGGTCCGTTTTGAACCGTTCAATCTTAGATAATTGAATCGGATTGAACCGGCCGGTTTTTATACTATGATGGGCCTCTAATAGGCTGGACCATCATATTTTCCAAAGAAAAAAAAAAACAAAGGTAACCAAAACGGCGTCGTTTTGGTTGCCTCTTTGATGGGCTGGCCCATGCCTGTAATGGGCCGGCCCATCAAATTTTCCAAAAAAAAAAAAAAAACCAAACCAAACCAAAACGGCGTCGTTTTGGTTTGGTTCATCAAACCAGCCGGTTCGCCGGTTATGTAAAAACTGGCATGTTCGACCGGTTGAACCCGGTTCACATGCATATCCGGTCCGATAGTTGAATCGAACCGGAAACGTGAAAAATACCGGTTGAACCGGTCGGTCCTGTCCGGTTTTGATAACTATGGGTTCAACCCACGGAGTGACTGATCATGCTTTGATTCAATACTTCTATGATGGGATGAGTCATAAGGACAGAGAAAGAGTTGATATAGCCGTTGGTGGAGCTCTGCAAGACCTGACTCCAAAGCGAGTTAAATCATTGCTTCAAACAATGGCTGAAAGTTTTTATAACAACAGCTCAACAGATCAATCCAACCTTACCACTTCTTTGAACTCAATCGGTTCAGAATATCAACTTGCCACAATTGCTAACTTTATGCAAAATCTTTCTACAGGTTTTCTTGAGAAGCGATGCAACCAAGGTTGGGAAAATTAGCCGAGTTTCAGTTAGACCTAGAATAAGCCGCCCCAAAACCAAAGTAATTCACCTCTACAACCACCAACGGGTGGACCTTTCATCGAAGACACCTTGAACATTCTCAAAGGCAACCATGTTGCCCAAGCAAATATGCAAGCGGTTTTGACAGCTACTCTGACAGAAATTCAGAAGCATCTCAGCCAACTAGCAGAAAACCACCACCAACATCAGCAGGAGAGATTACATTCCAATGTTATGGGATACCCTATTTATAATGTTAGCTCAATCAATTTGAGGAGTGATGTAAGTCTACCCAGAAAGAAAGAGACATTGACATGCGAGGAGGAACGAGAGCGGCCAGTGAACAAGAACTTGCAGAATGCAATGGAATCTTTGAGGAGGTATAAGTCTAAATTGGCAGAACAAATTAGAAAAGAAGAGTTGGAAGAAGCAGAAAGAATTCCAGCAGGGGAGGATGACACCTACACCAAACAGGAAACTAAGGAAGCAGTTAAGGAAACTGCAAAATAGAAGAAAGGAAAGAATGAGGACACTTTTACGTCTGCAGAAGTAGAAAGGGAGGAAGAAGAAATAGAATTTATGAATCTGTTGAAAAAAATGGCGATCAACATGCCTATGTTTGATTTAATCGCAAAAGTTCCTAGCTATGCTAGATTCCTTAAAGGTCTCTGTTCTAATAAGAATAAACTTGTAGGTGATGAACAGGATATCCTGACCAGAAATATCTCCTCAATATCACAGTCAAAGCCACCAGAGAAGTTCGCGGACCAAGGAACATTCGATATTTCATGTAGGATAGGCAGTAAAAAAGTTAAGAAGGCCTTATGCGATTTGGGAGCTAGTATAAATCTCTTATTTATGGCAGAATACGAGAGGCTAGGCATTGGTACTATGAAGGAAATAAGAGTAGTTATCCAGCTTGCTGATCGATCTATAATCTATCCCAAGGGAGTTGTGGAGGATGTCCTTGTCCAAGTTAATGATTTCATATACCCCATTGATTTCTATGTTGTTGACATGAATCGGAATTCCTCCACAAGCTAGTAGAGCTGAGGAAGGAGCTCATTAGAAGCAACGATCTTTTGGAAACTGCACCAGATATTGCACCCAAGACATCTTTAGGTCATTCCAAGATGCCCGTCTTGGTCAAGTGACAGAAAAGCTCTTGGCCAAGAGAGGCGATTTTCGACGCACATCCTGCAAAAAGTATGAAAGGAAAGAAAGATAGAGTATAGAGTCCTACTACTTCCACAACTCACAAACCCTTAAACCTCTTCAGCAACCTCTCGCCTCCCACTACCCGACCTTCACTCAACTCCTCTGTCCGACCATTCCCTAACCCCCTAGAAATAATAGCTCGGGCAACGAGACGCAACCCCGACAGTCCAGTTTCCTAAGCCTCAATTCCTGCGACAGAAACGGAAGTAACTAGAGAAGGTTTCCTGGGTCCTCTCCCAGTACAACAGCTAGTGACCAACGTAGGTTTGCCAAGCATAAGTATTCACCACCAGAGATGGGCAACCCTAGAGGTTCGTGCGGAAATAAGAAGATGCATCGCCAACAACTAGGATTTCCCTCAACCTTCCTTGACCAGGAAAACACCTCTCTTGGCCCAACTTCCCGCTCACGCATCCGTCGCTCCAACCCTTCTCAGTTTTGCAACAACAGCAACAACCGCCGTCGTTGGACCTTCTTCCTCTTCTGCCGAAAGACAGAGGAAAGGGAAGGCACCAATGAAGGATGCCACTGTCAAGACACAACTTGAATCCCATGGCCAGCTGGAGCCCCTTACAAAATCTAGCTCAGGTAACATCCCACTTCTCCCTTATGCCTCCCAAAATGGGGGATGGCTAAACTTTAATTCAGAGCGCTTTGGATTCAAGCTCTCTCATCTCCTGAACCAGGGTGTAATCGGCCCCTGTGTGGTCTTTGATGATGAACTAATGTATCACCTGGGATTGCATGCTAAGGTTAGGCAGATGGTTAATAAAATTGGGTGGGAACCTCTTTTCCTTCCCCACAAAACCTGTTTACTATGAACTTTGTTTAGAGTCCCACGCTACCTTCTGGTTTGATCTACACGCCTTGAATTTAAAATTCAAGGACCGACCCAACATTCGTGCAGGGAATGTAATCGAATTTAGGTTGTGTGGTAGTTCGCACCACTTGAGCCTGCACGATTTTGATGTACTTTTGGGATTTGTGCATAATTACAAGGACCAACCTAGCTGGTATCCTAGTACCTTGTATGAGATTCCTAACAGCTGGGATGCAACTACAGTCTTTAGGACTCTGACCAATGATCCCTCAGAAATTTTCATTACCTCATCCAAAGCTTCCAAGCTTTGTGATCCAGCCCTCAGGATTCTCCACAGAATCCTCTCCATCAACTTGTTTGGCAAAACTAAGAAATCAGGAGTTCTATCCAAGGATGAACTTTTCATTCTCTGGTGCCTACACCATGGTGTTAAAGTCAATTTAGGCTACTGGGTAGCCAAAGAGGTCCACCATTCAGCTTTCAAAATATGCATGATCCTAGGTTCCCTTTTAACCTCCCTGGCCTATAAAACTGGACAAATGAATGCGTCTACAACCCTGAATGAATGTCCTACCCTAAGGGTACTTGATTTGACAGCCCTTGCCCAAATGGGATTCTTCCATTTGGAACAAGGAATCGTTTGCTACAATGAAGGGATTACGCCAAGAGAGTAGAGGCTTTTTGGGAACTCTGCAACACCATTCAAGTGGGCACCACTAAGGATCAGCCTAGGAGAAAAAGAAGAGAAAAGATTGGCAGCAGAAGTGTCAACTAGAGAGAAAGCAGCCTCGGAAGACAATCAGAATCTAAGCGCTTCCTCTTCAGCCCCAGCACTCTCCCATGATATGCTGGCAGCTCTTCTTGCTGAGCAGAGGAGAACAAACTCCCTCATTCAAGCCATAAAGGACACTCAGGACCAAACCATCACCATGGACCAAAATATCCTTGATTTCCTGCTCTGCCTGCACAAAAAGTTCGACGAGGAGCATGCCCCAATGCCTCCCATGCCTTCAGGACCCACCCCTCAGGAACCATGCCTTCAAATCCCCACCTTCTCAGAATCGGAGTTTTATTAACTGCCCCAGGTCATGTCTTTCTTTTCTCTTTGTGTACATATTTTTGTTTTTATTTTTTATTTTTGTGTCAATGCATGCCCTTCTGTCTTACCTTTCTCACATTGAGGACAATGTGTCCGATAAGCGGGGAGGGGGAGGGGTAATTACCTTGCTTATTTTGAGTGTTTTTAATTCTTTTTGCATGATTTTTGGTAATTTTTAGGTATGTTTTAAATTTTTCTGCATGATTTTCTTTTGATTTTTCGTGTGTTTTTAGATAGATTGCATGTTTTGCATTGTTTTCAAGAATCAGAACCCTTCTTATCTCTAAAAATTTTGCCCATTCATATAGCAAGGATGCTTTATTTTATGGCTCCATACCATATTTCTAGGGCAATCAATTGGGTTAACATTTCCAATGCCTGTAAGGGTACGACTCCTGGTACTCTTTAAACATCCCTTTTGTGCATAGATTCATAATTTTAGTGCTTAACTCTGGAATATGCGACTAAAACATTCACAACTATTTTGTCTCACCTTGTAAATCTTTGACACATAGAACTGCCATGCAAATCTTAGATGAGCCCTTGAAAAGAATAAATTAAATGCTTGCAAATGCTTTGGAATTCTTGCCTCACTAAGCAGGAATATCCAGAGAACTACCATGTTAAAAAGAACAAAATTCAGCAACAACTTATAAAAGAATATGATTCGTCCTGATGTTCTTTCCTCACTAAGTGAGAACATTCAGAAAACTACCCAAAGAATAAAAGATTCGTGTGAAATGCTAATGAAAAGAGAGGCTCAAAATTCTAGTAAAAATGCAGGCAGTCTATGTGAAATAGAAAGTCAAGGAAGATAGAACAGTTTGATGAGTCCTTCCCGCAGATTCTAGTAGGAGCACTAGAAACATGACTATGCACATTCAGGATGTTTGGGGGTATTGTTTAGGCTTCAGTAATACAGTTTTGGAGCTTTAGATTAAAGTGTTTGAACACTCTGTGTGATGGGGCATTTGTTTATTGCGAGATTTTTCTGATTCTTACCTTTTCGTGTGTTTAGTTTAGTTTAGTTTGTTGGTTTTTTAGTCAGTATGCTTAGGGGAAAGCATCAACATAAGTGTGTGTGTGTGTGTGTGTGTGTGTGTGGGGGGGGGGGGGGGGGGGGGGGGGGGGGGGGGGGGGGTTGATTGAGCTATAATTGTAGTGGTTTTTACAACTTAATCTCTTGTATTTTTTAATGGTATGATATTGATTCTGGTACGGATTATTCGATTACTGCAGGAAATAGCCTTGGAGAGGCAGGGGATAAAAAGGAGCAGAATTGGGCATAATTACTGCCAGATTTGGAGCAGGCAGGGTGACGACTGCATTCTGGACCAAGACGGACTCGCTTGGCTAAGCCTCACTTGGAGGACATTTCGAAGCAAACAACGGATCAGATAGCGCCAGCAGATGATTTTTCCTTCCCTGACGATTGAAGCGTTGATTACGGGCTGATTGAAGATGCGTCTGCTGATTCGATCCGATTATATTTCCTTGTGAGGATGACAGAAATTAAAATACAATTTAAAGTTTATTAGGATTCGATTTCCCTTAATTTTTGTTTACTAGGAACAGTGGAGGAAGGGTCTAGGATGTGTTTCAGTGAATCAATGTTGAGACTGAAGCAGAAAGATTGAGGTTGGTGTTGAGACTGGAGGAGGACGACGATGCCAGAGAAAGGGAAGAGGAGGACGACGATGAAGCGTGAAAGTGAAAAAATGCGGGTATTTTGCGGGTACATACACGCAATTATAAATGCGGATATTACCTATACCCAAACCATACCCAATTAATACAAATATTACCCACCCAAACATGTATGGTTATGGACGGATACGCGGGTATGGATACCCATTGTCATCCCTAATTTCAGTACCTACAAGTTATAATCAAATTTGGTACCCACGTATATAGGGTGGAGGTGGGGGAAAATGGATTCAACAAGCTGCTCAAACTCAGATTTGAACAAGATTCTTCTCTTTTCATTTCTCTTGTTTTTTTCCCTTATAATAAAAGGAATAAATAAATAAATTTGTGTAGCTAGAGTTATCACTTGTAAAGGATGTAAAAACAAACCTGAATTCTCGTACTAAAATTTAGTTGGCGTGAATAGTTCAAAATTTGTATACATAAAAGATCGACTAACTCCCATATAGGAAAAAATTCTCTCTGTCTTCAATTTGTTCTTAATAATTCTTAAATTTATTTATTTTGTCATTAAGTTCTTATATTTGACTCCTTTAACTAATTTATTGTCTTATCTGACCACTCAAAAAATTAACTTGAGATTTTTTCATAATTTTCCTCTATCAATTAATAAATTGGTCCAGTGCAAATATGATTAATTGAGGTACGTCCGTAGAAATTAGACATAAAAATTAACATGTAAAGACAAAGGCAACATGTGGAGCAGAAGTATAATGTGTGCTTTATGTGATATGATCATGCATATTCAAAAGTGGTCCAATATATATAAAATAAATAATGTCTCTGTCACACTGAAATTGCAGGAAATCAAGTCTGATATTTGCACAAGAACTGTACGCGTTTGATTATAAAGAAGAGTTAGAACTAGCCAGGGATTACGTGTACTATGAATATATATGACAATTAGCGTAATTAGTTACTGTTAACAAATTAGTTTAAATATGAGTCAAGATTAGGAAAAATTAGCTACAATGTCCATGATAATACGACTTGGATTTTCTTCACTCACTACATTGTAGGATTAAAATAAATACAATTAAATAATAAATTAAAAAAGGACGATGTACAAAATACAAATAGTCGGATTATAATGAGTCAAATTAATCCAGCATATTAACTAGTGAACAGTGACAGAATAACAATTATAATTATCTCCCTAAAACACACTATAAAATTAAGGACAAGAAAGTGCACTAAAATACCTCAAGAGATTAAAAAAAATATAAAATGATGACTCGATGAAGAGGAATGTTTTTTTTTTCTTTTTTAGGTTACACAATTTTTCGTTTTTCTTTTTTTTGTTAGATGAATCGGTCAAGAGTGGCTAGCTAGACAGTTATTGCGTGCCCTACATAATTTGGGTTGATTGATTTAAATATACGTCAATAAACAGATCCTATGGACAAACTATATATATAATCATTTATTAAATAAATAAAGTATAACTTATAACGTAAAACATGGAGCAAGAAAAAACTAAAATAAATAGTTTTATTCAACTGCTGAACTTGCGACTGAGATAACGCAATATGTGAAAGCTCGTGTGACGCGTAGCGCATCACACAAGCTCCTCCCTCGCGTGTGACCAGTCAGTCACACACTTGTGTGACGCATCCTCCTTCTGGGCGGCTCCTCTCCGGATTCGAACCCATGACGTCTTGCGTGGATGCTCCTTTGCCATCTCTGCTGCATAACAAGTTTGATTTTTCCTTGTTTTTTACTTAACATATTTTTTTGGTTTTTTTTTCTTAATATATTTTTTAGAACTCCATAAAAAAAAGTAATTATTAATTACATTTTTATATGTTAATATAAATAATTAAATATAACTTAACAAAAAATATTTAGAAATATTTTTAATTGTTTGACTATAATATTTTTAGACAACTATATTTGTAAATAGAGTATAAGCAGAATATTCTATTGTGACACTTATCTAATAAATAGTAAATATTTTATAATTAAAACTCTAATTAATATGACTAAGCATTGTTTTTCAAAATTTAAATAAACTACATTTTATCATCAAATTCTAAGCTTCACATATGATTAAATATCAATTCACTTAAAAGCTTATCTTCGTCTCATATATGAAATTTTATCCTTTTTTTTTTGATAAAATGAATACTTTTCATTACTAGGGATTCAAAAAATAATCAAGTTGCTCAGGACACAAACCGTCCCAGCAATCAGCCATGCCTAATGTATAAGCTCTCCTAGCAAGAGCATGAGCATCTACATTACCAGATCTTCGAACATGCACAAAATTACATAAGTTAAAACCAATGGCAAGACGTTTAATATCAGTAGGGATGACCCCCAAACTGGAATGTGTTTGGGAATTAGTGAGTACGATTTGAATCAATTCAAGACAATCAGACTAGATATGGAGGCGACTGTAGTTTCACTCTGCAGCTATTTGGAGGGCCCTACGCACAACTAAACCTTCTGCTACAGCGATATCAACACGGTATTAAGCACACTCATGGCCCGAAAAGATACATTCACCGTAGATATCCCGGGCAATGAAACCCAAACCAACGCGAGAAGGGCCAACCACCGCATCAGAATTAAGACAGATGACCCCCTCTCCGGGGGGGAGACCAATCTGAGGTAGAATCCTAGTTGGTAACCCCAAGCTCGTCAGCCAAAGACTCGTTAACCCTCCTATAATCTCCCAACAAACGTGCATCGCAGAATAGGATTTCCTGAGGAGTAGGCTCAGCTTGATTGAAAACCAGGTCATTTCTAGCGTTCCAAATAGCCCAAAGAATAGATAGCACCTCTTCTTGAACAGAGGTCGATGCAGAAGACCTCATAGCCCTCAGCCAATCATGGAGCGTCGAAACAGGAGAGAAGTAGCAACTCGTAAGGATATGGCTTGATCTCCAAATTTCCATCGTGAACGCACAGTGCAAAAAGAGATGATCAATTGTTTCGGAAACCTAATGGCAAAACGGACACGAATCGTCTCCAATAATACCTCTAGTCATTAGCTTGCACCGAATTGGGAGGCCCTTATGAACCAACCGCCAAATGAAGACCTTAAACTTGGGAGGGATCTGAAGTTTCCACAACCCAACCCACCAGAAGTCCAACCCCTTTGGACCCCTCGGACAGTAAAAGATGGTAGCAACTCCTGACCGAAAACTTCCCCGATGATGACCAACGCCTAACAAGTCTATCAGGTGGGCGGAATAAACTAACAGGCAAGGCCAGAATGGCATCACATTCAGAAGGGCCAAAAATCTCACGAACTAGAGGAGCATTCCAACAACCCCTATCATGATCCATCAGCTCGCTAACCGTCACATCTAGCTGAAGGCGAGACACCAAAGTCTGAACTAGTCCAGAAGAGAAGCTCGGGATCCAAGGGAGTTCCCAAATACGAATCTGCTCACCATCCCCTACCCGCCAAATCCATCCTTTCACAAGAGCATCTCGACCAACCAAAAAACTCCTCCATAAATAGCTAGGACGGGAGCCTAGCATGGCGTCTAGAAAATATATTTGGCTTTTAACACCCTAGAGGAGAGTGAGGTTGGATGTTGGATGATGTGCCACCCCTGTTTGGCCAATAACGCAAGGTTAAACTCTCGCAATTTCTGAAAACCCAAACCACCCTCCCGTTTAGGCTTACAGAGCACATCCCACGAGATCCTACTAGTTTTACGTTTTGCTTCGCTCCCCCCCCCACTAAAATTGTCTTATGGCATGATCCAATTCCTCACAAACTCCGAGGGGCATCTCAAAATAACTCATCAAGTAAGTGGGGATCGCTTGCGCAATAGAATTGATCAGAACTTCCTTCCCTGCTTGAGATAACATCTTCTCTTTCCATCCGCTCATTCATTTGCATAAGCGATCGCGAACAGAGCTAAACACCGTCTTTTTTTAACGGCCGAATCCTACCGGAAGGCCTAGATATTTAGAGTGATGACTCACTACCCTAATACCGAGTCTATGTTGAATTGTGGACCTGACAACCCCACAAACATTTCTACTGAACACTATCTCCGATTTCTCCATATTAATCATTTGGCCTGACACATTCTCATAACTGGCAAGAATTCCCGTTATGACATCAGCTTCACCTGGGGAGGCTCTAGCAAAAATCAGGCTATCATCTGCATAGAAGAGATGGCTAACACAAGGACCCCCTCGACTTGCCGAGATACCATGAATCAGCTGAGAGTGGTTAGCCTCATGGAGCATTGCCGAAAGACCTTCTGTACAGAGGATAAAAAGGTAGGGAGAAGGGGGATCTCCCTGCCTAAGACCTCTCATAGGTTTGAAAGTCGAACCAGGGTTACCTTCCACCAGAATAGAGTACGAGACTGTCGAGACGCATCACATAACGAGGTCCACCCAATCGTTATGAAAACCAAGCTTGAGCAAAATTTGACGCAGATATTGCCACTCCACCCTATCATAAGCTTTACTCATATCAAGTTTCAGGCTCATCATCAGCTCGCGACCCGTCCGCCTAGTCTGCATTGTATGAAAAATCTCTTGGGCAACACATGCATTATCAGCAATCAACCTATTCGAGACAAAAGTACTTTGATTTTCAGAAATGATATCAGGAAGAAAGAGTTTCAGTCTATTAGCTATGACCTTAGTGATAATTTTGAAAATAACATTGCATAGACTAATAGGTCTAAAATAAGAGCAATCTAGGGGGTTATCAACCTTAGGTATCAAAGTGATGAAGGTATGATTCAAGTGAGATGGTTCAGCAGAATTGTTAAGGACATTAAGAACAGTAGAGGAAACAGAGTCTCCAACTAGACTCCAATTTTTTTGAAAGAAAATAGGGGGCATACCATCAAGGCCATGAGCTATTTTAGGCTTCATTTGTTTAAGCGCTCGATGCATCTCCTCTTTAGAGTAGGGTATCATTAGGTCATTCATAGCCAACGACACTACCGGGTGGACAGAACGCAGAGCATCTGTCATCTCTACTGGGCCAATAGATGTAAACATCTTCTTGAAATATTATGTGAAAATGGTCTCCACTGCTCCAAGATCTTCGTGCCACACTCCAAGCTCATCATTGATACCCTCGAGGTAATTTTTCTTACGGCGATGACTAGCTTGCCTGTGGAAGAAACTAGTATTCTTATCCCCAGCTTCCAACCACAAGGTGAAAGGAGAGGCCCAAGAGAAAGAGCCCTTGGACCAGCCAAGGAGTGACCCGACCCATCCAAGGAGGACGCTGAAATGGGCACCTCTGGATAGGGACATGGGCATGGAGAAGGGAGACACGGCCTAGCAGCAGCAAGCATTGGCCCAGCACCAGCAACGCGCGACCCATCAGATTGAGAAAGAAAGTCAGCTACCAAGGACGACACCAACTTTGGGCTAGAAAGAAAAGCAAGCGGCCCAACAGGCTTAGTCAGCCCATGTTCATTAAAAATAACTCCGTTCACATCAGCATTCAGACCAACCTCCTTCACTCCTGCCACGTCATTAATTAAAAGCCCCTATTTCTGAACTTCCTCAGCAACTGATTCTGCCAATTTTTTAACAACTGAATTACTACCATTTAACACACTAGTAACCCTCCCGTAATTCCCTACAATTATTGGGGATTTAATGCTACTCATCAATTGATCAATAACAGCCAAACATTTACCACCATTAACGTCCATCATTGCTGCCTCTTTATTATCATTAACACTCTACATTAAAGACCCATTATTATGCCGATTTACTCTTGCAACCATGGGAGAATCCTCCGGATTAGAAAGACCACCAACCGATCGGATCCAGTGACCGAAAAAATCAAGTCGTTTAGGGCGCAAAGGAGAAGAAAAACGATCCAACGGACTTGAACCCCCCCCCCCCCGACTATTTCGGCCAGAACTACCGTAGCTATCAAACTGGTAGTGAACCAATTGCTCCGATGAAACCCGTAAGTCCACATCAAAAGGCAGAGCGATAGATTCGCTAGCCCCAGCCAAATTTCAACCAACACAATTTCTATGAATGTGACCCATCAAACCACAAAAATAACAGTAAATCGGAAGCTTCTCATACTAAAAAGACAGAAGAATTGCTGGACCAATATCAACCTTAAATTCCAAGCAACTAACTAGAGGAGCATCAACAAGTAATCTAGCCCCGAATTTCACAAAATTCCAGCAGCTGCAAAAATCCGACTCACTCAGCGAAACAAAAATAGCCCCTATCATTGACGCAATTCCCTTAATATTTTCCTCATTACGCAAATTGAAAGGGAGATCAAATACACGAATCCATAAACATACCTCATTCAGTTTAACCTTCGAAAATTGGGCACCACCGTCAACTGATTATAACACCACCAGCTTGTTGTCGAACAGCCACGGGGACCCCTCCATCACCTTCTGATGATCCCGTTCCAACGAAAACTTAAACAAGAATAGGTTCTTCTCAATTTGCGTTTGCTCAAATTTGCCAAAAGGCTGCCAAATCAACTTCATGACCGCAAAGAAAGAAGGAACATGAATTGGCTTCTCAGGCACGACCCGCCCCAACACCAGTATCTCGGCCTCAGCAGTTGATGATGAGCGCAGGACAAAAGGGACCACATCCCCAGCAGCCACCACCTCTTTCCCTTTCCCTGCCCGAGACGAAGAAGAAGTCGAGCCGTCCATAATCACAGAATATTCCAAGAAGTGAAAATAATTAAACCAGCCCTATAAGAGATGACAAACACAGAGTAGGAAATCAAAGAAATGAGAATTACTTGTATACACAAGACAAAAGCCTAAAGAGGAAATAACAACCCTCAAAGGAAATAAAAAGAAATTGGGGCAAAGATGGAGACAGAGAGGAGAAGATGGGATCAGGGAGGATTTGCTCCTAGGCACCATAATTTAGGGAATTGGAACCCCACCAAAAAAGAAACTCAACCTCAAACAATCAAAAGGATCCCGACATCCAGGGAATCCAATAAAGAGAGAGGACAGATCAGGAAAGAAAAAACCAGAAATGGCCATGGTGAGGGATCACCGACTCCGTTGCCGCATCTCCCGAGAGAGCATTTTATCTGCAATGTCCTTGGTCATTCAATGTTGGTTGTGGTCCACCGGTAAGAAAACTCCTCCTTCTTCAATCATTAAGCCTAAAAGAATATCCTTAAATTGTTAATTTAATACGCAAATCTTCTCCAACTTAAGTGAATATATACACTTAATCATAACATTATTGACAAAAAAAACTTATACATGACATACATGCAATAATAGTGTATGTTAATAGATTGTAATAAACAAAGAAGGAAGAGGAATACCACGTTGGAAAGGGAACTAAAAGATGGAATGATTTATAAGTGTGAGTGGACATTAAATCTCCAATATGGGCTTAATGGGAAGACATGGGCCAAAATATATATATATTATCAAAGAATGGCACTTGGACACTTAATTAGAATTTTTTTTTACTAAATCCAAAATTATTAAAGAAAGTTAATGAGTAATTAATAAGCAAAATCTATAAAACTAATTCATAGTATATATAAATATGATATCATTCTAATTTGTATAAGTAATTAATAAACAATATATATATATATTACTCATTAACTTTCAAACTAAACAGGTTGTACTACATAAACACATTAGATATAAATTAATAAGGACAGTTAATTATATAATATAAGTATTTCTTTCATTATTATATGTATATTGTTAATTTCAAAATTAGTTAATTAATAAGGTACTTAATTATTATCTCTTAATTGTATAAATTATTCACTTTTTTTAATGTACATTCTAAATAAAACAATTATTATAAAATGGCACAAAGAATGGAAATTAAATTTCCGACGGAATGTGCCGTCAAAAATCCTAAACCCTAAGCCCTAAAACACAAACTTTAAGCCCTAAAACATAAATCCTAAGCCCTAAAATTACATAGTGATGGACAAAACCTTCGGAAAGAAATATGTTTTGACGGACAAAGCCATCGAAAAATAATTTTCCTTGTTCGACGACCTTTCGGTCGTAAAAGAAGAAACATTTTCGACGAACAGACCGTCGAAAATATTTTTCAATGGACACTCCGTCGAAAACTTATCACGTTTGCGACAAGTATAGCGATCGAAATATTTTCGACGGGCTTTTTCCTCTAAAATATTTCGCGCTAAATTGGTGCGCCAACATTTTTTTGTTGGCACCCAAATATTTCGACGGACTAAACGCAGTCGAAACACCTTCTTGACGAACTTTTTTGTCAAAAACATTTCACGCTAAGTTGGAGCGCCAACATTTTGGGTTAGTGCCTAAATATTTCGACGGACATTCTGTCGAAATATGTTATCGATAGAAATGGCCGCCGAAATGGAGGTCATTTCTATCGATAACACTAAAGTATTTTTTTTAATTTGTTAAAAAAAATGTTAGGTTTCGACGACAAAGGCGTCGAAATACCCTCGGTAAATTCCGACGGAGTTTGTCCTTTAGAATAAGTGATTCTAGAAATATTCCTATATTATTTGTTTATGGTACATGAAAACAATCTAGTGGGTGTTTGGGGTTCAAGGTTAGGTTGGGAAACCAGCTTTTATCAACCCAAAAGCAGTGAAAGGTGTTTTGTAAACACTTGTCCCAACAGGGCTTTTCAAAAGTTGGTTTGGTTTCCTTTACAATTTACCCTCAATGGCCACTGGTAAAAAATAGAGCAGTGGCAGAAGCTAGAATTTCTGGGTTGCGGGAAGCTGGCTTTTAGTATTAACTTGGACAAAAAAGTTAGATAAGTTCATTTTATTCACAAAAATACCAACTATAAATATTTATCCAACTCCTCAATAATCATTCAGAAAACACAATTTGCTCATTCTTACAAACCCTAGAAATCCTTTCTCCTTCACAACCGTCCACAACCAACACCAAGCATCTTCTCCTCCTGTTTTTTTCCTCGTCACTGCAGCCGCCGTCGCCTGGTGTGGTCATTACTTCCTCTGTAGATCTGGTCATTTCTTCCATCAATCGTTATTTTGAAGATTTTCCCCTCTCATTCTTTCTCATTTTGCTCTCGCTACCTTCTCTCCTCTATTCTTCCCCGATCTTCTCTAGCCGCTTCCCAATCTCTCACTCTCGCTCTGTCACTCTCTCGCTCTGGCTCTCCCACTCTCGCTACCGTCTCTTCTTGCCATCCTTTCCTCCCCGATCTCTGCTCTAGCCGCTTCTCTTTTCCTTCTCAAAGGTATCGCTCTAGCCGCTCCTCTGTACTTTTTTTTTCTTGTATTTTTTTTCTTCTGTTTTTGGTTTTTTGAAATTTATTGGCTCGATTATTCTGTCAAAATAATGCTCAAACTGTTGCCGAAATGCTTAGTTTTAATGCTCAATTTGTTGCTCAAAATGTTGCTTATTTTTACTGTCAAAATAATGCTCAAATTGTTGCTGAAATGATGCTTGTTGTTGCTGTCAAAATAATGCTCAAATTGCTGCCCAATGTATGCTTAATGTGGCTGTTTTTGTTGGCTTAATTTAGGGTTGTTTGCTGGTCAATTTCGTAGCTAAAGCGTGCAAGTTTTTTGCTGTCTGTATGCTTGCTTTTCTGCCATTTTTATGCTTATTATTGGCTTGATTATTCTGTCATAAATGTTATGTGTTTGTTGTAGATGGCAAGCCAAAGAACAGGAGGTAGAGTTTCGAAAGCTGTTTGGCACAAGGGTATAGTGCATACGTTCTGTGATATTTGCATTCGAGCTGTTGAGAAAATATTTAGGCTACATACGCATTTCAACAAACAAGGTTGGGAGTTTATAGTCAGTGAGTTCCGCAAAGAAACATGCTTCAGTTATGGGCAAAAATAACTGAAGAACAAATGGGATGCGTTGAAGAAAGATTATAAGTTATGGAACAATTTGATGCGTAATGAGACTGGGTTAGGATGGGATACACAGAAAAATACCATTGGTGCGGATGATGCTTGGTGGGAAGACAAAATCAAGGTCCATTTATTGTTATTTCAGTTGGTTTGCTTGTATAATATAATCGATGCCTGATAGAATATTCTAAATCTCTTTAATTGTGTAGGTAAACCCAAGTTTTGGAACTTTCAGAGGGGCTGGAATAGAACCTGAACTGGAAGAGAAGCTAGAATTGATGTTTTCCACCATTATAGCCACCAGAGAGTTTGCTATGGCTCCAGGACGTACTCATGTGAACGTTACCCCTGCGGAGGACCAACAAGATGGTGTTGAAGGCGCTGGTGATTCAACAGAGTGGAATCCTTTTGAAGACAATCTGGAAGAGATGTTCGAGGGTGGGAGTACTCAACCGAGCTTAGGAAATAATAAGAGAAGAGATGTTGAAGTAGAGGGGCACAACAATTCAAACATTGGTGCCAAGAGAGGGAGGAGGCAATCTGGAGGGGGCAGCAATGATGGCTAGGCACCTCAAAACCTTGGTTGGTGCAGTGGCCTCTAGGAGTTCAACGGTGAACTCTAGGGTTATCGAACCTGAAGTCCCTTCCTTAAGAGCTGCTATTGCTGACATAAAAACCATACCAGGGATGGACATGAACAGTGACATGTTCATGTTTGCGATGGAATTTCTGGAAGCCAAAGCAAAGAGGGAGGTCTATTTTGAACTCGAATCAAAGGAGCACAAGTTCAACTGGCTCACGTATCATTTCACCCACAAAGGGTCGTATAAGAGTATGTACGGCCTGTTTAGTAGTGAATTCCAGAGTTGTGTATTTGTTATCATGTATGAGACGGTAGTGGTTGAATAATTGCGTAATCAACTATTAGTATATATTTTTCGTACAAGTTATTAAAATCATTAGAATATTCGTATTGGATAAACCATTTTCGATTTATGAAATAGAAACATAATTTCTGACATAATTTTTTTTTTCAAAATATAAAATATAAAAAATCACAACACTACTTTCATATTCTGAATTTAGAAAACTACTTTCTGAAATTTCGATCACTGTTTTCTAAGATAATTTTTTTTTTCTAAAACAGAACACAGTTTTCTTTACGTAAACTATTTTTTTATATTCAATCTTTTTTTTCAAAATCAAAACAACAATTAGTAATTAGAAAACGTACTTTCTGAAATAGAAAAAAAGTTTTTTCCTTAATAGAAAATAGAAAGAGTTTTCCAAATTTCAAAATATGTTTTCTAATTCTCAACATATGTTTTTTGAATTTCTAAACTATTCTATGAAATAGGAAGAATGGTTTCTATCTCAAAAATTGTTTTTTAAATTAAAAAACATTTTCTAATTCTCAAAAAATAATTTGATTTTAAAAAATAAAATTAAAATCACAAAAAATTCTTAATATAGAATTTTCTTTCCAAAAATAGAAAATTGTGTTCTAAAATAAAATAAAATGTTTCTAAATTTCAAAATGTGTTTTCCAATTTTCAAAACTAGTTTTTTGAAATTCTATAAATGCTTTTTAAATTAGGAAAAGAGCTTTCTATCTCAAAAAAAATATATCGAAATTTAAAAAAGCTATTCTGTCAATAAGAAAAAATATTTTCTAATTCTCAAAGCTTGTATTTTTTTATTTTAAAAATCAAGAAATTGGTTTCTTAATTTTGAAAACTATTTTCTGAAGTTTTGATTACTGATTTCTTAGATAGATTTTTTTTTCTGAAACTGAAATGTTTTCTTAAACAGAAAACCATATTTTAGAAAAGAAATCAAATTTTTTATAACAGAAAACTATT
The DNA here is from genome assembly GCA_963691705.1 of Viola odorata. Classification (NCBI taxonomy): domain Eukaryota; kingdom Viridiplantae; phylum Streptophyta; class Magnoliopsida; order Malpighiales; family Violaceae; genus Viola; species Viola odorata. The sequence continues at coordinate 37,399,818 of OY829543.1, read as the reverse complement.
TTTTAAAAACATAAATCAATTTTTTAACATAAAAAATATTTTATTTTATTTTAAAAAAATAGTTTTAAAAATCACAAAATAATTATGAATTAGAAAACGTATTTTCTGCAATAGAAAAAAGTTTTTTGTTAACAGAAAATAGAAAAAAGGTTTTATAAATTTCAAAATATGTTTTCGGAATTTCTAATTTTTTTATAAAATAGGTAAAATGGTTTCTACCTTAAAATTTATTTTTTAAATTAAAAATGTCTTTTTATAAATTAGAAAAATGTTTTCAGAAAAAAATTGAATTTCAAAAATAGTTTCTTAAATCACAAAAAAGTTTCTTAATATAGATTTGTTTTTTAAAAATAGAAAATTGTTTTCTAAAATAATAATAAAAGAGTTTTGAAATTTGTTTTCCTATTCTCAAAAATAGTTTTTGAATTTCTTTTTTTTTTCAATTAGGAAAAATGGTTTCTATCTCAAAAACAATTCTAAAATTAAAAAAATAAACTATTCTTTAAATTAGAAAAATGTTTTCTAGTTCTGAAAAGTTGTATTTTTTGAATTTGAAATATAGTTTTAAATCACAAAACCAGTTTGCGTAATCAACTATTAGTATGTATTTTTCGTACAAGTTATTAAAATCATTAGAATATTCGTATTGGCACTCATACAACTTCTGATATTTTATATTCTTCTTTTTTGCTCTCCATTATAATTACTTTCTGCTCTTTTTGCAAATTAAACTTTGTGGGTGATGACACCGAAGACTTGGAGTCATGACACAAGATCTGGTGTCATGATTTAAAACGAAATTAAAAGGTAGAATTTAAAGGTGTCGTGTAGTATTAATTACATTCCTACCTAATGAAGGGGCACACCTAACACATGTCCAGCCACTTGCATTTTTAGTCCAACCACTTCCATTAAAGCCTAATGAAGGGGCACACCTAACATTTCTGCAAGATTGAGCAATGGATGGAGCTGCGTAAATGCACTTCCGCAACACATCATTTGGTTGCACAGAAAAGGGAGCAAAATATTAGAAAGTCAATTGCTAAAACATAATTCTTTAAAGCCACAAAGTTTTGTTTTCGTCATTTACTCAAATCATAAAGGTTAACCTCGTTCTTTTCTTTGCACCCAAAACAACGAAGCTGCACACAAAGGTATTTCTTTCTCTCTTCTTCTTGTTAATTAGTAGTTGTTTGCATCTGTTTAATTATTTGTCCTAACTATTTTTACTTATTAATAGTTAACTTGTGATTTCAATTATTTTGGAGGGTTATAAGCTAAATTACCTTTAAAGAGAACCGGATAAATGTATAGTAATCTTATCCCATATATGGATGAAGAATGTAATATGTTTGAAGAAAATGACGAAAGCAAGGCTTATACTCTTGGGTGTCATTACTTCTTATCGGTCATGTTTGCATCTAATTTACTTATAAATGGTTAAGTTGAGCTTTTATATTATATATATATGTGATTTTTTCGTTGATTAAACCGAGAATGACTCTAATCTTTTAATATTGTTATAAATTTAATGTCGGTAATGAATTTATAATATTTTTCATCAATTTTTGCATCTATTGTTATAGTATTTAATTTAGCTTAGGAGTTTTGATACATGCATTGTAATTGTCTTCCATAGATGGATGAAGAACGTGAAGTGTTTGAAGAAGATGACGAAGAAAACTATTGGGATTTAGTTTTTGTTATGACTTTAGCTTTGACTACGTATTATTATCAGTACTTATATAAAGAACCGTGTATGACCTCATACCAAACGGGAATGAAATGGTTGACTGAGGTGTTGTCCGGTAGGGAATTACGCTCTGTAAATATGTTCAGGATGGATAAGGATACATTACTAGAGCTAACGAGTACATTACTGTCATCTTCCAAGTTGGAGTCGTCACGAAGAATGTCCGCTCTTGAGAAAGTTTGTCTCTTTTTATATACTATCGCCTTAGGTGCTTCAAATAGACACGTTTGTGAACGATTTCAACACTCTGGTGAAACGGTTAGTAGAGTTTTTAATGAAGTATTAAATGTTGTGTGGTCGTTATCAGAGCACATCATTCGTCCTGGATGTTTCAAAAGTATCTCGACATAATTTTTTAATGATACAAGATATATGCCACATTTTAAGGTATGGTGGAATAATTTTTTCATTAAAATTTTACTTTTACATATATGTTATGCATATGTAATACGACTAAGATTTTATTACAATTTATTTTAGGATTGTATTAGCGCCATAGACGGAACACATGTATATGCTTGTGTGGCTCAAGAAGATCAAATTAGATACATTGGCAGAAAAGGCATCCCCACTCAAAATGTCATGGCAGTATGTAGTGTTGATATGCAATTCATTTTTTGCCTGTGCTGGATGGGAAGGCACGACCTATGATACTCGCATTTTCAATTCTGTAGTCAACAATGCAGAATGGAAATTCCCTAAACCACCTCCAAGTTAACGAAATTCCTTTCATTGCTTCATATTCTTCATTTTTTGGTTTTGACATTTGCGATTCCGTTAATTTTGTCCTGAAATTAGGTAAGTATTACGTGGTAGATGCTAGATATCCTAACGTTTATGGGTATTTGAAACCTTACAAGAGTACAAGGTATCACTTACCTGATTTTCAACAAGGGAAACCACCAAGGGGTAGCAAGGAAATCTTTAATCGGGCTCATTCTTCATTACGATGTTGTATAGAACAAACTTTTGGAGTCTGGAAGAGAAGGTGAAAAATATTACGTGACATGCTTTCGTATCCGTTTCCAGCGCAAGTTAAAATTGTAATCGCTTCTATGGCTTTGCACAATTTTATACGAACAAAATCTCTTAATGATCCTGCTTTCACAAGATTGGATGGGAATCCAAAATATGTGCCAAGAGACATTTTCCCGGATACGGATGGAGTTTCACAAGATACGATGCATGTGGGTGAAGAAAGTATGCAGAGTGAAGGCAATAATAGTGAAATGTCACCTATGACTGTAGTTCGCAACTTAATAGCTGATAGCTTAATGATGAATAGGTAATAGTGATTCATATATGTAAAACTTTAATATAATGTTCCATATTTAACACATTTTTCCTTCTACTAATAAACTTTTTAATATTGTTATAAATAAAATGTTAATTATTTGTTTAGAAAAAAAGATTGAATTAAATAATGTAAATAAATAACACTAAAAATGACTGATGCCCTTTATAGTCATTTTACACTCAAACTATAGTTCTAAAAGCAGTGTTTACCAAACACCAAAAACAACTTCTCGTTTCCCACAGCACTTTTAAGAAATGTTTACCAAACAGCACAATGCTTTGCCAAAAGTGTTTTTCCCATAACACTTTTGTCCACAACACTTTTCGGACCAAAACCAGAACGCCAAATAGGCCCCTAGAGTAATCTCATGTGTTGGCTGCGTTGTGAAGTCAAAATTTGGAAAAGACTTCAACAGAGTATTTTGTGCAACCTTAATTAGCTCTACGTAACGGCCACTAATCACTAATTAAACTCATTGCCAACTCAACTTTACGTACTTGGGTTCGGTGTTACACTTAATGATTTGTGCTATTTAAGTAAGAGGTTGTAAACTCAATTTTTATGGATGAGAAAATTACTTTATCAAGAGAATTTTATTTTTTAATGGACGCAATTCGATGTAAGTTTGATTAGTTCTGATATAATGAATCGAAGAATTAATATTTATGGTTTAGACCTAAATTTTTATATGTTTAATTGACATATATAAGATAAATATAATAAGATATATAAACATGAAATATTTATTTATATTTGGGGATGATAATTGACTTATGTTAGAATTTGGTTGGCGAAATTATAGAGGAAATTGATTCAAGAAAATGAGATTTTTAGTTTTATTATGTTTGGTTGATGAAAAAAAACTAGACTTCTGATAATTTAAATTTTTTTTTACCTCTCCACTTTCTCTTATTTCGAAGGAAAGTTATTTCCTAAGTAGGGGGTGAGAAAGTTGCATTTTACTTGCCTATCCTCGTCGCAAATATTTGAGTAATTTTAATAATTACTTTGGGCTGGGGAAATTCCTGACAGTTTCTAGCTTAGAGCACAGGCCCGTCAACAATTGACTTTTTCACACCTACCGATTGAATGTCTTTTTTTCACAGGTCTTTCTATTTCGGGCCTATACTTTTTAAAATATGCCATGTTAATTTTATATCTCCTCCGCAAATTTTTAATCTTTTAATGATTAAAAAAAAATTATGCGGAAAAAATACAAAAATCTGAGAGAAAATTTCCACCATTTTTTGTATTGTTGCAATTTTTTTTGTGACTTCTTAAATATTGAATGGGTAAAAATTGAATTTTGTGAGAAAATATAGATTTTGTAAATGGAAACTATATAATTTTTTTATGTACTTTACTTTTTTTTAATAATAGTAAATTAATGCCATTGATTAGGATAGTTAGGAAGTACTTTATGCCTATAAAAAAAATAGTACTTTCTAAATAACAATTTAAAATTTGCCTAACATAAGTAAATGATTAATCAAAATTGCAACAAAATTAGTATAACTTTATAAATTCCACAACTTCTATTAATACTTTTTCTTGTAAGATAAATACGCAATCTCAATTATATCATGAGTGAGATAAAATTTAGCAGGGATATTCAAGATATAGACACCCCACCACGTATAAATTGATACGAAAAGTGAAAGAGAAAATTTACGAAAAAAATTAGCTTCGCGATAAACATAAGTATTCTATTAATATTTTTTTAATTAAGACAACGACAACCGAAAACCACACTACTACTTTCTTCAAACTTCGACATGTAAATTCTAGGGGTGTACAAGAACCGGATTGAACCGGAAACCGAACCGGAACCGGAGCATTTTGCACCGAACCGGACCGAATCGAAAAGTTTCGGTCCAGTCCGGTTCTACTGGTAGTAGAACCGTAAATTTCCGGTTCTGTCCGGTTCTACTCCTACCAAAATCCGTAAACCGAACCGTAGAACCGGAAGAACCGGTATATATATATTAAATATATATATATATATGCAACAATTATCTAAAGTTTACTTTGCTGCAGTGGTTAAAAATTTAGATTTTTTCCTAAAAGGAGGGGGTTCGAATCCCCTCCCACACAAAATTTTTATTAATTTTTTTTTATTTTTAATGGTTTTTACCAACCTAAAACACAATGAATTATCCATTCATTTATCCTTACCAAATCAAAACCTAAAACACGTTACCTTCTCTCCCTTGCGCCGCTCAGAGGCAACTCAGGCAAGCCTCCATCTCATTCTTGATTCTTCCATCTCAGACCAAAATCCGTCGCTCCCTCGCCGTCGACGCTCCGTCGTTCCCTCCGTCTCGCAGCTTCCCTCTGTCTCGCAGCGTCGCGCCGCTCCATCTCGCTGCTTCCCTCCAATCCATCTCGCAGCGCCGCCCACGCTCAATCTCGTCGCTCCCTCGCCGCCCAAGAAGAACATGAACACATCAATCAATGTAAGAGCAAACTATCTGTTCAAACATCACTTGTTCCAATTTTTCATTCATCACTTATCTATATTTTGGGTGATTTTGGGGCTGTTTTTGGGGCAGATTGGGTGCATATTTTTTGGTGATTATGGGGCTGTTTTTGGGTCAGTTTGGGTGCAGATTTTTGGGTGATTTTGGGGCTGTTTTTGGGTCAGTTTGGGTGCAGATTTTTGGGTGAATTTGGGGCTGTTTTGATGTTGAATTGGGTCAGGTTGGGTGCAGATTTTTGGGTGAATTTGGGGCTGTTTTGATAGTGGTTGTTTTTTTGTATAGATAGTGGAGGCAGATGAAGTGCAAGTGCAAGCACATACTGAGACTTCATCTACGCAACAAAGTCAAATACAAGGCAGTCAAGAGGCACAAGCAACTGTGGGGGCAGATGGAGTGCAAGACAATCAAGAGGTACAAGCAACTGAGAGAAATTAATTATTAATTTTAATCATTTGTAAATGGCAGCCCTTGCGAACATTACATTTGCACCTCCCGTGATAGATATTATCTAATAAGGATTTTAATTGATGGTTGCAGGTTAGTCAAGTTCTTAATAGATCTTTCTTCCATTTTTTTTTACTTGGTTAGGATTACTTTGTTTGAGTTCTGAATAGATGTTTCTTCCATTTGCAGGAGTGACACAATCCCTTGATGCTGGGATGATTTTCTAGGACAACTGTGATCACATTGATGGCCCTCCCTTGATGTTTGAAAAAGTGTCTGTTTTGTTGTTTAAAAACTGTCTTCTTTTGCATGCTGCAGCTCCTTAATTTAATTATGGATGTTTTTTTGGATTGTGGCTTTGAGTTCAATTGGGATACTGCCTTCTTTTGCATTCTGCAGCTAATTAATTATGGATGTTTGTAAATTGATTATGGATGCTGCAGAATTAATTAATGGCATTGAGTTCAATTAGGTTGGCAAGTGTGAGACCGTAAAAATATTGTTTGTTTTTTATTGATTTTTTTAATTAATTAAAAAAAAAACCGAAACCGGAACCGGAACCGGACCGAACTGACAGTTCAGTCCGGTCCCAGGCAGGACAGAACCGATAATTTCCGGTCCAGTCCGGTCCCAGGCCAATTAGAACCGAATATTTCCGGTCCAATCCGGTCCCAAGCTCAAAACCGGACCGAACCGGACCATGTACACCCCTAGTAAATTCTATGATATATATAACTTTTTTTGTTTTTAAACGAAAACAATCTAATAATTGACTTAAATTTTGCCAGAACTCATCTCAACATCATATCCTTTACCTTCAAACTCCACACCCACTTTATACTTGTATCTACTAGCACAGACCAGAAAATAACCCAAATTCAAAAACCCCATTCCTGCCAGTAGAAAGTAGAAATAATCCAATCTACCAGAATTCAAATCATTCACCAACCAACCACTAACTTTGTGCACAACAGAAATCACCAATGCACTAACATAGCTCGCCAGCCCGAGTGAGCAGAAAAACAGCGAATTCGCGACACTTTTCATCCTGTCAGGAAATTCCTTATTGTAGAATTCAATCTGCCCAGTCGCATTAAACGCCTCGTAGAATCCCATCACCACAAGCTGAGAAACTAACCAAAAAACTGACATGGGTTTATTCCTAACCGTCATTTCTCTCCTCTCCCTCTCAATTAATCCGGCGATCACCATCGAAAGATCCGAGAAAACGAGCCCAATTCCAATACGTTGTAGAAGGGTGATTCCTCCTTGTCGCTTGGTTATTTTTCGGAGCGCGGGGATTACGACTCTGTCGTAGAATGGTAGCCAGATTGCTACTGTCATCATTGAGACAACAACCATGGAACTCGCTGGTATCTCAAAGTTTTTGTGTTGGCCCAAGCGTCGGTCCATTATTAAGGCTTGTGACACTGTAAATGTTGTTTGTTGTGTTAAGGCTGTTAAGCCAATAATTCCTGTTGATCAAATTGGACCGACTTTTACTATGGATTTCAACTCTTCCGGATAACAATTAAGATAATTCCAAGGGTATTTCACACCAGCCTTGTGACTGAAAACCTACGGTGTCAGACTGGGCGTCAGCCCTGGAGGGTGCCGCCCCCCTTATCCAGCAAGGAACCCTGGGATGGTCGACATCAGCGGGGGGAACTCGCGCGTCATCAACCCATACGCATGGTGTTATCCCATCCCAGGTCAGCCATAACGTCACTTTAGACGTTATCCTTCCTAGATAATGCCTACCCCATAGAGGTAATGCCCTTCTCGCCGCCTATAAATACCCCCTCATTCAAGTTGAAAGGTAAACCTAAGATCGCTACTCGAACCTCTGCTAGTTGGAACAATCTTACTGACTTAAGCATCGGAGTGTTTACGCCGGAGGGGGGCTCCGGAGCTTTGCAGGTACACTCAACGGCAACTACAGTGACTTCGAGCGGCCATAATCATCACCTATATTCTCCAGAAGTCCGAATCTTATCACTTCCAGTTGTTGGACACTACATAGTCTCCATTCATTTGTAACAGAGCCATCTGGGTTTAGGTCGTTGGTAGATATCATCGCCGCCTTGTTCAAGCACCTAATACGAAGAATCAATGGAAGAAAAAAAAAACTTTAATCTATTGGGTCGAATTCGAAACTAATCGAGTTTTTATCTTGTCAGTCCATTAAGAGATACTAAAATACTTATAATAAATAATTAACAACTTAACCCGATGAAAAACTAATAATTTTGTTTTTTTGATGGGACATTAATTAGAAGTATTTATTGATCATGGTCATTGATTTGGACATGCCCCCATCCTGTCGGCTGTCGCTTCGCTCTAAAATTATTTAATTGGAAGTAGGTTTGCAGATTGATTAATAAAACATATTTACCTCCCAAAAAAAAAAGAATCAAAAGACCCTCTAAAATTATTAAATTGTTGTCCCAGTCCTACAGCAAACAATTTATTTATCAATAAAGACATCTGACCTGAACTGATTGGTAAGTGGAGGTGTCGACATAAAAGTTTCCTTAGCTGGAGGATCATAAAATCGTGTAGTTGCATCATCAACCTCCACATCTTCTGGAAGGTTAAGTCCACGCTTTTTATAGGCTGCGACAAACACCTGCTCAACCAATGGACTTATAATTTAGCAATTTTTATTAACAAAAGAAAAAAAATAAAAATCTCGAGCCTGAGTCGGCTAACCTGCGCGATACTAGAAAAAATGCTTCCTTCTGTTATTGCATAGATATAGACATTTTTTCCAGCAAAAAATAGAGATATGGAGCAGACCATAAGAGCAGTAGGTATGGAAAATCCAAGGGCCCAACTAATGGAAGATTGGACTTAAACTACTATGGTAAAAGCCAGTTTAAGGGCAAATGTGAAAGTTGCGTAGTACCAATTGAAGAAACTGCTAATTCCTTTTCGACCCTTTTCAGTTGTTTGGTCAAATTGGTCAACGCCGAATGGGATGCTGTTGGGCCTAATTCCACCTGTCCCAACAGATAACAGGCCTAGGCCCATGAAAAGGACCACTAATTGGAGACTGGTGGGCTTTTGGCAGTGAACCAGTTTTGGGCAATTAGCAGGGTGGAGGTGAGGGAGCCCAGATGTCAATGTCACAGTCACCATTCCCTAACAAAAAGAAGAAAAAACATTCAATGAAAACAACCACCACGGAGAGGTTTACTTTCTTAGAGTCCTACTCAATTCAAGTCCGAAATAATTGGCATCTAATGTGGTGAATGAATTATCGAACAATTTTGATAAAATAAACACTTAACAATTTAAATTAATTTGTTTTTTTCTCATAAGTAGGAATTTAATTAAGGGGTTTAAAATTTGGAATCTAGTCCATTGCTCACTGAAATTGAAGTTTTATTGTATTAATAATAATGGGTGTTTAATTTTCTCTTACTAGGTAAGCTGACCATTTGCCCATAATTTAATAGTTCATGCATCGTCGACGATTATCATCATAATTGACGTTAAGGGATTACTAATTATTAATGCATGGTAGATTGAAGGTTGAAAAAATTCACTATATTCGAGTGTTCTCTTATATGTAACATATTATTTTGATCTGAGTACACTATGGGGATGTTTGAAAATCATTTTCTTTAGCAATCTAACAATATTTAACCATATATTATGAAGCATGAAAATGATTAAATTGATTTATATATCCATGGGATTGAAATTGGACATTTGTGCTATATTTATTTATTTATAACGAACCAAATTAAATTGCTTAGTTTTATTGGCTGTCACTGGTGGAGAGAAGGAAAAACAACTCAAACAGGCCCTGGTCTGCGAGCAGCCCAATGACACAAGTTCGATTTTTTTTAATTAAATAGCCCAGCGGAATTAACGTTTTCTCTGTTTATTAGTTTTCTACACGGGACTCGAGAGTGAAAGGTAGAAACTTGCCAAACTACAAATGTAGAAGATCCATTTTACGTACCCATCAGCTATGCTTTCTTTTTGTTACACTTTGGTTTGGACTAATGATATTTAGATACTGTATTCAACATTGATTTTTGTGTGTGGTCATTTTAGACTCTGTATTTGCAACAATAAGAAGCCGCTACATTAGTTTATTTGTGTTTTTAATTTCTTAATTATTTTTGTTCACCCGTAATAAATTTGAAAATGACATGGCATCATACGTGCTCAAAACTTTTTTGTAAGAAATAAAAACTACAACATTAGTTAATGACAACATCAATAGTGTGAGTTTATTATATTAGTTTTCTTGGAGTATAGGGTTCAAAATGATAAATAAATTAATTGAAGGTCTGTTTTTTTTCTTGAGTATAAAGTCTAAAATTAATGTCATTACCCCTTAGAATTTCTCTAAGTTTTTATTTAAAAAAAAATATATGTAATACCTACTTAAATAATCAAAGAGAAAAAAAAGTATTGAATTTGAATTGTCCTATCAAAAGATTGATTCAAATAAAAACTGTGCGTCATAGGTTATATATTGACTATTGAGAAACCGAGAGTGGAATATATTAAAGAGAAATGAAGGAATATTAATTAGTAGAAAAGTGGGACGCACCAGAATTGCTGCAAAGGATGCAAAAGCAATAGTTTTGAACCTACCGGTAAATGCATCGGCGATGAAAGCACCGATCAATGGTGCAAAATTGGTGACACCGTTCCATATATTGACGACGCTTGCGGCCGCCACCTGTTCCATGTGGTACACCACGATCAAGTACACCATAAAGTTGGCTGACATTCCATATGTAGCCAATCTCTCGAACGTTTCATTCCCTGCTCTACCACCGCATCAGAATTAGTCTTGTGTTCAGAAAAAAATAGAGAAAATATGCACCCAATTAGACAACGATCAAAAAAGGAAGGTTTGATAATGATTATGACAAAACAAAAAGAAAAAACAAAGGAAAAAATGAATTACCAAGGATAAGGGGTATGACTTTCCATCCGGCAGGTTTCTTTTGATTATAAGATGAAACGGCATCGTTTTCTTCATGCTGCTTCTCCTGCTGATCTCCCGCCCTATCTGGACTGGGTGGTATGTTACCACATTTTGCGAAGCAATACAACCCAAAGGAGCTTCTTCCTTCTCTCTTCTCTGTAACAACAACACTGCTCATCCTTAATCACTACCTTCTTAATTAACTAATTAAATTATATATATCCACCTTAATTAAACACAATTAGTTCCCTCCAATATAATTAATTAATCTAGCAGTAGTTCTTCATATTCAGAAGAACATGCAGGGTAGTGGCCAGTGGGAAAGGCATGTGGTTTTTGCTTTTGTGTCCACTTAAATAAAGGGATTGGAAGAAGGTTTATATTAAAAAATATATAATAATAAAATAAACGTTGAGCCATATGTACCTTGGCCCAATCCAGAGACGGTTTATATTAATTCATCTTGTAACTTATATATACTTCATTTCATTATGTCGTAACATTAATTTTGTAGCTTATAACCATTTCTTACTTTCTTGTCTTTCGCTTTTCTTTTTATTGTTAAAAACTATGCAAATTGTCCTAGGAAGTCTTTGTTATTATAACTAAAAAAAAACCACTATTTTATCATCGTTTTATATTAAATTGACTGCATTGACATTATATATCCATCTAACGAATCAATGAAATTTTATCTTTGACAAGGTCGTAAAATCTAGACCGGTCATAAAAATTCTATTATAGGAAATGATCAAGAGTTAGAGGTTCAACTGGAATCGAACCGGATTGACCCATGATTTTAATAAATTAGTAAATAAAATTTAATATTTGTGTAAAATATAAGAATTTTAAACAAATGAAAAATTTATCTAATATTTATTTTTTATGTTCTAATTTAATATTACAAACATGACTGTGTTGTAGTGTTTCAAGTTTGGTTGGCCAACACGCTGAACTTAGATTCGAATCCCATGTTTAAGATTTTTTTTTTTTCAATCAACTCGGTTTAACCTGAATCGATTTGATCGGCCGAATCGACCAATTTTTAAAACAAACCCAAAAATAAGAATTTTGAGAGCTTTCAAACCCGGCCTGATAACCGATTGCCGAATTTCCGAATTGAACTGACTAGGTCGCGTCAAATTTGACTACCATGATTTTTGGCGAAAAAAATAAAAATCATATTATTTACTTTTAAACCAACTTTTTTGTAATTTATTCACATGAAGATTTAAAAACACCATTTATAACGAATATAAAATCATGATTACCTTATTTTCTCGATGAGGGTAAAAGAAAATTAAGGAACTTGCGGATATCGGTAATACTGAGTCACTATTTCTATCTAACGATCTAAAAACAACATTTAATTATAGAATATTAGAAATTTAGAATGGCTGTGGGCTATTGTCATATGTGGGCGACTCCATGTTAGGGAGCTAGGGGTGTTCATCGGTCAGTACCGTAATTTTTCGGTATATAAATTTTGGTATTCGGTATACCGAATTAAAAAAATTAAATACCGTACCATAGTTTCTATTGATCGATACCGTTACCATATTACCGAAATAATTTCGATACGGTATTACGGTAATATCGAATAACATACAAACAAGTAAAAATAAATATAAAGTACATTAAACTATAAATAAATAAATTGGCCAGCAAAATAAAAATAACAACCCAAACATGATATATTAAAGGGAACTGATATATTAACATGCCTAAACTAAATCCCCTAAACTGCCAGGGATGACACCAGTGGGGAGTGAGTGAGAGTTCATTTGATTGCAGGCAAGAACAATTAACTCCTTCAAAGACCCCAGCTGGGTGTGTATGCTTTCTGTGAATTGATTATAACAAAGCTGCAAAACTACAAATGAAAAGCCCACTTAATTGCCCTAATTACAAAGCTCATTATGGGCCAAATATGGGCTTGACAATTATTATGGGATTGGGCGGAGCGGAGGATATGCCTATATACAAAACAGAAGTTTGGTAATACCGTACCTGCAAATTTTGATACTATATTGTATATCGAATAGTAAAAATTTCAAAAAAATTACCGACCGAATAGAGTAAATTTCGGTACGATATTACGATAATTTCGATTCGATCGGTACAGCCCTACCTCCTTACAATTTAATTCGAGAATGGACGGTATCCCCATCTTTCGTAGCACCTCCCTATTCCACCCTATGCTCAAACAAATTGGCCTACGCTTTGGTATCTTCTATTTTGGTTTAATTTCCCTCCAAATTTCATTCTTATAATTAATTGGATATTAGTATACCCATCTTAACAATTTTAATTAATTAACAATCTAACTGCATAGATAACTAATCCAATCAGTGTATTATATATTCACTTTCGATTCATTCTATTTTTTATTTAAATAAAAAAAGGATCCATGGTTATATAAGCCAGCATGAAGTAATTAATGTTTGAACTTTCTACAAAACAGTTGATTAGCATGAGTAATGCAATACTTTTATATTTTTAATTAAAAGATTAATTATTTAAAAAGAATATTTTATTTTTTAATAAATCTATTCATTATGAATATAATTAATATTGGTTACATATGCTATTTGATATTATATGTATCCATTGTTGCTAGCTGATGATGTGTTTGACCAAAATGTAAATTAAACATTTGGGATTGAATACTCTGACGGATGTTCTGGAAATGTCATATATATATATATAAAACCGAAAGATAGAAGTTGAACGTGTTTTATTTGTGGGGATCCACAACATTTAGCAAACAGATGTCCTAACAAGCATAAAAATATAGATAGAACAAATTTAGTAGAACAATTAGGAGAGTACGAAATAGAAAATATTAAGACAGATTCCGATAATTAATCAGTATACAGTATAGCATCAGAAAATGAACCAGAAAACAGTACAAAAATTACATATACATACATGAAGAGAGAACAAAATGAAGAAGTAGTAGAATGCTTACATGAATGGATTAGAAACAGAGGAAACAATCATATAAATTGTTATAACTGTAGACTATATCCAGCTATAGACAGAAGATACCAATGTAATAATTGTTTTAAAGAAATATGTTTTATGTGTATTAGAAAATTATTCCAGATAGAAACAGATATATCAGGAAAAGCCATAGATAATAATCGCAGTGATACGGTAGATGAAATACTTAAGGAACAAATTAAAAGGCATGATGTAGAAATAGAACTCTTAAAACATAGAGTAAAAGAACTTGAGAACCAACATGAGAAAAAGAAGCAAATAGATGCAGAAACGAGTTATCTCACAGAACAAATTCAGGAAGAATCAGCTTTTACTATTAGTAAATGTATAGCAAGCCTAATAACCCTTAAATGTAGACTTTGGTTAGATGCAAACACCTTTGTAGAATTAAATGCTATTTTAGACACAGCAAGCTCAAAAAGTATGGTAGGATATAGCTTAATACCACTAAAATATCATAAAAAATTACAATATAGAATAATTACAAAAACAGCTGAACAAAGAACAATGGTTATAACACATCAAGTAGAAGCCTTAGGAATACAATTTATAGATTTTGCACAGAATTATAGTATAAAATACGACATTCCACAGATTAATATAGCCCCTGAAGAAACAAAGAGTAATGACTTTTTATTAGGACAACCCACCTTAGAATTTTTAAAACCAGATAATAAGAGAACAGAGCATATAGAAAATGAAACATATACTATGCTAGGAAAAGAATTAGCCTTGGAATTAGAAAAAGGACCAGACATTAGGACTAGTAAAAATTATCCTATAATACAGAAATTAGAAAAGATAGGATTAATAGGAGAAGATATTACCAAAAGCAGAATAAACTATGAGGTAAAAATGAAGATTAAAAATCCTGATATAAGGATAGTAACAACAAATATAGAATACAGCCCGTTAGACAAAGAAGAATTTAGGAAACAAGTTCCTGAAATGTTAAAACAAGGATTAATAAAAAGATCAACCAGCCCACATAGATCAGCAACCTTTATAGTAAGAAATCATAGTGAAATAAAAAGAGGAAAAGCTAGAATAGTTTATAATTATAAAAGATTAAATGACAACACAATAGACGATGCATACAATATTCCAAATAAAGACAGCCTAATAATGTTAATACAAAAGAAAAAGATTTTTAGTAAATTTGATTTAAAATCAGGCTACAATCAGCTAAAATTAGAAGAATGGTTTAAACAGTGGACGACGTTTACATGCCCAGAAGGACATTTCGAATGGAATGTTCTTTCTTTTGGCTTAAAAAATGCGCCAGCAGTATTCCAAAGATATATGGACTCAATATTCTTAAAATATGAGTTCTGTTTAGTATACATAGATGACATCTTAGTAGCTAGTGATTCCATTAGAGAACATGAAGATCATTTGAAGCAGATTTTCCAAGAAATAGAAAAGCATGGTATAGTAGTAAGTAAAAGAAAAATGGAATTATATAAGAAAAAGATATCTTTCTTAGGATTAGAACTAGGAGATGGTAAGATAGAATTACAACCACATATAGCAGAAAAAATATTAAGCTTTCCAGATAAATTAGAAGGATTAAAACAGATACAAGCTTTCTTAGGGATATTAAACTACGCTAGAAAATTTATTCAAAATTTAAGTAAATTAGTAGGACCATTATATAGTAAAACAACAAAAAATGGTCAAAGAAATTTTAATAAAGAAGATATAGAATTAGTAAAAAAGATTAAAGAACAAGTTAAGAAGATAAAGCCATTAGAACTACCCTTAACAACAGATTATATTATTATAGAATGTGATGGTAGTAAAGAAGGCTGGGGAGCAGTAATGCTTTGCAAACCCAGTAAATACTCAGATAAAGAAATAGAAAGAATTGCTGCATATACAAGTGGTAATTTTAAAACAGGACAAAATTGGACTAGTTTAGACTATGAAATCCAAGCATTAATAAATGCCTTAGATAAGTTTAAAATATATCTACAGAATGAATTCACAGTTAGAACAGATTGTGAAGCCATAGTCAAGTTCCTAAAAAACAAAAATAGCAAAAAGATAAATAGAACCCGATGGGTTAACCTACAGAATTTAATACAAGGAAATGGTTACAAAATTTGCTTTGAACATATTAAAGGAAAAAATAATAGTCTAGCAGATTTATTATCTAGAAATATTGAAAAAATCTTTAAATGATACAGGCAGAAATGAAGAAACGGGTGATAAAACCCCGAGCACAAACAGAACAAAAGACAGAAGAACAGAAGGCCCTGATAGACCAAACAATTATGTATAGAAACAATTTAGCAATACCTGTCACAGCCACAGAAAGAGGATCATCATCATCCTCAAGCATACAGACTTCATTTACAAACAGAAACCTTCCCACGAGAAGAGCACAGAATGAAATCAGATTTGGTACTATGTACCTCACAGAATTTCCTGATGGAGGAAACAAAAAGTTTAAACCCTTCGAAGGATTAAACATAGACAGAGAGCAACAGTGCTTGTTAGACAACATCTGGCATATACAGACAGTTCCAGTAGCCACACAATTCAAGGTACAATGCTTAAACGCCTTAAGCATGTATTTCTCAGAAAAGAATCCCAAAATACAGAAAAAGTCTTTTTCACACTACGTGATATATAGGGGATTAAAAACAGGAGTCTTTAACAGCTTTAATACAGTCAAAAACTTTATAATGTGTCAAAACCCTATTTATGTGGGTTATCACAGTTTCAGTGAGGCTTTAGAGGAGGCAAGGGCCCAACTAGGCCCAAACTTTTATATAGAACCAGAAACAGTAAGGCCATATGCAGAAATAGCCCGAGAAAATCAGAGTCAGACAATAGCAAGACTAGAAAATAAGAACAGACAGTTAGAAGAACAGATGGTTCAAATACAACAACAAACAGCTAAACAGATAGCTTTCCTTGAACAGAAAAAGGAGGAAGCTGAAAGGCAATCCCAAGTAGTAGAAAAGCAATTCCAACAGAGTAATACCACCATGAACAGATTGAATACAAAATTACAGCAACTAGATCAGTTCATAAAAGATAATAAACCAAAAAATAGAAGCTTTCTACAACTTAGAGCCAGGTTATTAGATATGCCAGCACAGTTCACCCTAAAGCCTTTGATTGATCAATGGCTTGAGGGAGAAAAGATTATTAAACAGAAAACAGAAAGTAGGCATTTAGAAGATCTGATCACTGCCCAGAAAGATTTAGTAAGTATTCATTTTGAAGAAATAAATTGGAAGTTCAAAGGAGTTAAGATAGTACAGAAGCCCTATTGCAGAGTTGCAGGAAAAATTGCAAGGCATATAGGAGGAACAGGAACAACAGGTCTATTCAAACTACAAGTAGATCTCAACACCACAGACATGCCATTTAAAAAGATTCTATCATTCTTTCATATGGGAATGGTAGACCATATTACATTCCAACTAGAAGAAGAAGGAAGTATAGATAAATATCTAGAGGAATATGGAGAAAGGTTCTTTCTTATTGCAGGAAACATGGCAATCAGGAAGAAAATAGAATGTTTCATTGACTCTACACTTCCTGTGGCGAGAGGCTTTGAAATTATTCCTGCAAAGAAGAGGATCTTCATCTTCTCAGCAGACAGAGAAGAAGAAAGTCTACACGATATCCATATGGGAATCTCACTATCTCCGTATGACTTTCAAGAAATTGAAAATACAGAAATTTACAGAGCTGCTCAAGATCCAATGGTCTTATACACACCAGAAAATTAGAGGAGCTATCATCTCTTAGGAGAAGGATACTTCATTCAAATTTACAGTACCAGGGAGTGGAGAATGTTTCTTCCACATTCAGGAGACGGACGCCTCCTAGATGAAGAACACATAACCAACCTAGTAGCAGATCTTGAAGACCAAGAGATGACAGAAGCAGGAAACAATAGTGACAACACTATTCCAGACACACACAGAGATCTCTAGAAAAATCAACAAAACGTAAGCAATGACGCAACAGATCAACAGACGTCAGCCATGACGACTACAGACACAGCTGTCTAAAACAGCTGTCCACCAGCCGCCTGTCTTTTGGCAGGATGTAATTATTGTAATCAATTTACTTTTTCTACTTTAAATTAAGACCGTTTCTTTTAAAGGTTCTTTTCTTTAGCTTTATTCCTTGTCGGCCACTTGTCTTGGCCCTTAGTATCAGTTTTTCTTTATAAGGGGACTCCCCCTTCATTTGTAAAACACGAGAAATCAATACAACGAGAGCATTTCCTTCAATCTCTATGTCTCACTAATTTCTCTCTCTAGTTTCTAGCCTTAACAGCCCCTTAGTTCCCAAGCACTAAATGTATTATAGGATAATTTTTACTAGTCCTAATGTCTGGTCCTTTTTCTAATTCCAAGGCTAATTCTTTTCCTAGCATAGTATATGTTTCATTTTCTATATGCTCTGTTCTCTTATTATCTGGTTTTAAAAATTCTAAGATGGGTTGTCCAAACCAGATAATAAGAGAACAGAGCATATAGAAAATGAAACCTCTTTCAAACATCTTTCAAGTGTTACAAAATTGCAAATCAAAGGCTTAAACGCATCGAATACTTAGATCTAGAAGTATCAAAAGAAAAATATAGAATATCAACAGAAGGAAGTGAAATTAGTTGCAGAGTAGATAAAACCGTAGAGCACAAACTTCATAGTACAAACGCTCATTTAAACGGATTAACAGATCTAATCATAAGTCTAGGAAATCACCTAGAAACAGAGAAGGAAAGCATTAATAAACAGATCAGTAATATAACGGGAGTTATATCAGAAAATAATAGATTTATAAAAATTATAACAGAAAATTTAGATTATATCAGAGGACAAAACGAGTATATTCTTACAGAATTTAAAAAGACTAGAACTACAGACAAAAGACCAGAAGAGTCACAAGATATCTTAGGATTAACAAAGGCCTTGGATAGGTTAAAACTAGATAATAATCAAAGAATTAGTATTAAACCCATAAAATATAATCATTGGTTACCCAGAAAATGAATAACTTCACACCTTTTAGTGGATCTAGTAGAACAGTACAAGAACCAAGCAGAAGAGAAGAATCTAGAAGAAGTGTATCTTCTAGAGAAGAGGTTAATAATTCATTTTTAGGAAGAGTATTCAGTAGAGGGTCAGGCAGTAACAGTTCAGAAACAGTAGTTCAATTAGAGGAAGAAATAGATGTAGAAAGAAACTTAGAAATATATAACAATGAGCAATTAGATGCTCTAAATCCTAGAACTTTATACAGGGTAGGACCTCTAAATCTAAACACAGTACTTATTAGAAGTAATAGAGAAGAGAGTCTAAGGGTAGTAAATACAGCAGAAACAATAGATTTATTTACACCAGAAATGATAAATAAAATAAAGAAAACAGGGAAAATGTTTGCACACGTAGGATTAGTAGTAATAGGAATAAAAGGATTAGGAAGAAAAGAACTAGGAACTAAAGTTTTAGTTTTAATATTAGATAAATCATGGAAAACAGATGTCAAGAAAGCAACCATAGTAGGAATGGAAGTAGACCTTAGTCAGAACTGTGCACTTTTTTATTGTGCGCCAGCAATACTAAAAGATATTAGAGATTTGAAAAAACTAAAAATAGGACTATCAACGAAAGGCTATGAAGACTACGAAGGGAATAATCTAGTAATTAGCATAGGAATTCTAGGAAAGGCTAGTAATAGATCAGGAATGAATTATAATATTAATATAGAAGGAATTGTAGAAAACTTAGCAAGTCGTGGTATAAGGATGATAGATCCAGTTAAAATAGATGCAGAAGAATCAGCAGGATTAGAATGGCCTCTAAAAGAATTTACAGACACGACAGAAAAAAATTTAGTACCAGAAAAAAAGTGTGATATATGAAGATAAAGATGGCAACTATAGCATGAGATTTAATAATTATGTAGAAAAGGAACCAACCAAAGAAGATGATAGTGATCAAGAAGCCAGTATGATGAATGCAGAATTAGGAGAACCAGTATATGATACAGACGGAGAATTAGATCCTATATATGATACAGAAAATGAAGAAATAGGAGATCTTATAGGGTACGGTTTATATGAAGAGCTAGGCGAAGAAGCTGAAGAATTAGAAGAAGTAGCTGGTTTTAAAACAGAAGAAGTTCAAAAGACATTTGAACAAATAGTTAATAAAAAATTTACAGAAACCAACCTACAAGAACAAGTTGACGACATGATAATAGAATGTATGACAGAATTAGGGTTAGAATATGAAGAGGCTTATAACAAGCTAAATGAAGTGTTTAACCTACCATTAGTAACAGACATAGTCAATGGGAAAATAGTAATTAGTGATTTTTATAAACCAGAAGTTAGTTTTATGGATCAAAATATAGACTCAAGAGGAATAAAAAGACCTAAACCTGAGTTCGTGACACCTGGAACAGCAGGAACAGAAATGTTAGGTAGAGAACCTTGGACACCTGCTACGGCAGTATACCAGGGAGAGTCGAACTTCAAAGGAAGAGGGGCAAGAATGCCAATAGGAAAATTGTATAGTTCAAATATGCTGTTAATAGAACAACAGAGTCCTCAGTTATGGCCAGACGAAATACTAGTATGGGAACAAACAGTAGTTAGAAATTGGAAAACCAATAAAAGAGATGATATAGATATGTTTTCCTATTTAGAAACAACATTAGGACCAACAGCCTTAGGTATTTGGCAAAGTAAAAAATTAAAGGATCCAGATAGTATAAACACTATTAAATCATTAGGAGACAATCCCTATAATTTCACAAGCCAAATTAGAATTTTATTGTTAGGGGTAGACCCAGCAAAAGAAAATACATTTATACAGGATACTGCAGTCAGAAATTTAGAACAGCTCAGTATTACAGATTTCAAATATATCAAAGAATTTAGCTCAGATTTTGCCAGATTATTAGCTCAAACTGGTAAAGCCATGGATGATGATTTATGTAATAAATATTTCATAAAGCTTCCAGGCGATTTAGGTAGATCAATGCATGAAGAATGGAATAGAGATTGTGGTCACATAGTAGACTTAGGAATAGGACCTAGAATTACATACGTATTTAAAAAACTAGAAGATAAATGCAAAGAAGCTACAATGCAAGAACAGATAAAACGTCAAGCTTGGGCGTTTTGTAGAACAACTATTTATACACCACAGACATATGGGTACTATGATAAAAAGAAGAAATTCCTTAGAAAAAACACGTCTTATAGAAAGGATAAACCTTGGAAAAATAAAAATAGATATGTTAAAAAACCTGGTATTGAAGATACCAATAAAAACACGAAGGCCGGATAAACAAAGCTGGTATTGAAGATATACAGTCACCAACAGTCACCGGTTTGAATTTTTTTTTTTTTTTTTTTTTTATAGGCTACTGTTTAGTGCTTGGGAACTAAGGGGCTGTTAAGGCTAGAAACTAGAGAGAGAAATTAGTGAGACATAGAGATTGAAGGAAATGCTCTCGTTGTATTGATTTCTCGTGTTTTACAAATGAAGGGGGAGTCCCCTTATAAAGAAAAACTGATACTAAGGGCCAAGACAGGTGGCCGATAAGGAATAAAGCTAAAGAAAAGAACCTTTAAAAGAAACGGTCCTAATTTAAAGTACAAAAAGTAAATTGATTACAATAATTACATCCTGCCAAAAGACAGGCGGCTGGTGGACAGCTGTTTTAGACAGCTGTGTCTGTAGTCGTCATGGCTGACGTCTGTTGATCTGTTGCGTCATTGCTTACGTTTTGTTGATTCTTCTAGAGATCTCTGTGTGTGTTTGGAATAGTGTTGTCACTATTGTTTCCTGCTTCTGTCATATCTTGGTCTTCAAGATCTGCTATTAGGTTGGTTATGTGTTCTTCATCTAGGAGGCGTCCGTCTCCTGAATGTGGAAGAAACATTCTCCACTCCCTGGTACTGTAAATTTGAATGAAGTATCCTTCTCCTAAGAGATGATAGCTCTTCCAATTTTCTGGTGTGTATAAGACCATTGGATCTTGAGCAGCTCTGTAAATTTCTGTATTTTCAATTTCTTGAAAGTCATACGGAGATAGTGAGATTCCCATATGGATATCGTGTAGACTTTCTTCTTCTCTGTCTGCTGAGAAGATGAAGATCCTTTTCTTTGCAGGAATAATTTCAAAGCCTCTCGCCACAGGAAGTGTAGAGTCAATGAAACATTCTATTTTCTTCCTGATTGTCATGTTTCCTGCAATAAGAAAGAACCTTTCTCCAAATTCCTCTAGATATTTATCTATACTTCCTTCTTCTTCTAGTTGGAATGTAATCTGGTCTACCATTCCCATATGAAAGAATGATAGAATCTTTTTAAATGGCATGTCTGTGGTGTTGAGATCTACTTGTAGTTTGAATAGACCTGCTGTTCCTGTTCCTCCTATATGTCTTGCAATTTTTCCTGCAAGTCTGCAATAGGGCTTCTGTACTATCTTAACTCCTTTGAACTTCCAATTTATTTCTTCAAAATGAATACTTACTAAATCTTTCTGGGCAGTGATCAGATCTTCTAAATGCCTACTTTCTGTTTTCTGTTTAATAATCTCTTCTCCCTCAGGCCATTGATCAATCAAAGGCTTTAGGGTGAACTGTGCTGGCATATCTAATAACCTGGCTCTAAGTTGTAGAAAGCTTCTATTTTTTGGTTTATTATCTTTTATGAACTGATCTAGTTGCTGTAATTTTGTATTCAATCTGTTCATGGTGGTATTACTCTGTTGGAATTGCTTTTCTACTACTTGGGATTGCCTTTCAGCTTCCTCCTTTTTCTGTTCAAGGAAAGCTATCTGTTTAGCTGTTTGTTGTTGTATTTGAACCATCTGTTCTTCTAACTGTCTGTTCTTATTTTCTAGTCTTGCTATTGTCTGACTCTGATTTTCTCGGGCTATTTCTGCATATGGCCTTACTGTTTCTGGTTCTATATAAAAGTTTGGGCCTAGTTGGGCCCTTGCCTCCTCTAAAGTCTCACTGAAACTGTGATAACCCACATAAATAGGGTTTTGACACATTATAAAGTTTTTGACTGTATTAAAGCTGTTAAAGACTCCTGTTTTTAATCCCCTATATATCACGTAGTGTGAAAAAGACTTTTTCTGTATTTTGGGATTCTTTTCTGAGAAATACATGCTTAAGGCGTTTAAGCATTGTACCTTGAATTGTGTGGATACTGGAACTGTCTGTATATGCCAGATGTTGTCTAACAAGCACTGTTGCTCTCTGTCTATGTTTAATCCTTCGAAGGGTTTAAACTTTTTGTTTCCTCCATCAGGAAATTCTGTGAGGTACATAGTACCAAATCTGATTTCATTCTGTGCTCTTCTCGTGGGAAGGTTTCTGTTTGTAAATGAAGTCTGTATGCTTGAGGATGATGATGATCCTCTTTCTGTGGCTGTGACAGGCATTGCTAAATTGTTTCTATACATAATTGTTTGGTCTATCAGGGCCTTCTGTTCTTCTGTCTTTTGTTCTGTTTGTGCTCGGGGTTTTATCACCCGTTTCTTCATTTTTGCCTATATCATTTAAAGATTTTTTCAATATTTCTAGATAATAAATCTGCTAGACTATTATTTTTTCCTTTAATATGTTCAAAGCAAATTTTGTAACCATTTCCTTGTATTAAATTCTGTAGGTTAACCCATCGGGTTCTATTTATCTTTTTGCTATTTTCGTTTTTTAGGAACTTGACTATGGCTTCACAATCTGTTCTAACTGTGAATTCATTCTGTAGATATATTTTAAACTTATCTAAGGCATTTTATTAATGCTTGGATTTCATAGTCTAAACTAGTCCAATTTTGTCCTGTTTTAAAATTACCACTTGTATATGCAGCAATTCTTTCTGTTTCTTTATCTGAGTATTTACTGGGTTTGCAAAGCATTACTGCTCCCCAGCCTTCTTTACTACCATCACATTCTATAATAATATAATCTGTTGTTAAGGGTAGTTCTAATGGCTTTATCTTCTTAACTTGTTCTTTAATCTTTTTTACTAATTCTATATCTTCTTTATTAAAATTTCTTTGACCATTTTTTGTTGTTTTACTATATAATGGTCCTATTAATTTACTTAAATTTTGAATAAATTTTCTAGCGTAGTTTAATATCCCTAAGAAAGCTTGTATCTGTTTTAATCCTTCTAATTTATCTGGAAAGCTTAATATTTTTTCTGCTATATGTGGTTGTAATTCTATCTTACCATCTCCTAGTTCTAATCCTAAGAAAGATATCTTTTTCTTTTGTATTAACATTATTAGGCTGTCTTTATTTGGAATATTGTATGCATCGTCTATTGTGTTGTCATTTAATCTTTTATAATTATAAACTATTCTAGCTTTTCCTCTTTTTATTTCACTATGATTTCTTACTATAAAGGTTGCTGATCTATGTGGGCTGGTTGATCTTTTTATTAATCCTTGTTTTAACATTTCAGGAACCTGTTTCCTAAATTCTTCTTTGTCTAACGGGCTGTATTCTATATTTGCTGTTACTATCCTTATATCAGGATTTTTAATCTTCATTTTTACCTCATAGTTTATTCTGCTTTTGGTAATATCTTCTCCTATTAATCCTATCTTTTCTAATTTCTGTATTATAGGATAATTTTTACTAGTCCTAATGTCTGGTCCTTTTTCTAATTCCAAGGCTAATTCTTTTCCTAGCATAGTATATGTTTCATTTTCTATATGCTCTGTTCTCTTATTATCTGGTTTTAAAAATTCTACGCTACCAATAAAAACACGAAGGCCGGATAAACAAAGCTGGTATTGAAGATATACAGTCACCAACAGTCACCGGTTTGACTCTTTTTTATTTATTTTTAATTTTTTTATAGGGTACTGTTTAGTGCTTGGGAACTAAGGGGCTGTTAAGGCTAGAAACTAGAGAGAAATTATTGAGACATAGAGATTGAAGGAAATGCTCTCGTTGTATTGATTTCTCGTGTTTTACAAATGAAGGGAGAGTCCCCTTATAAAGAAAAACTGATACTAAGGGCCAAGACAGGTGGCCGATAAGGAATAAAGCTAAAGAAAAGAACCTTTAAAAGAAACGGTCCTAATTTAAAGTAGAAAAAGTAAATTGATTACAATAATTACATCCTGCCAAAAGACAGGCGGCTGGTGGACAGCTGTTTTAGACAGCTGTGTCTGTAGTCGTCATGGCTGATGTCTGTTGATCTGTTGCGTCATTGCTTACGTTTTGTTGATTCTTCTAGAGATCTCTGTGTGTGTCTGGAATAGTGTTGTCACTATTGTTTCCTGCTTCTGTCATCTGTTGGTCTTCAAGATCTGCTATTAGGTTGGTTATGTGTTCTTCATCTAGGAGGCGTCCGTCTCCTGAATGTGGAAGAAACATTCTCCACTCCCTGGTACTGTAAATTTGAATGAAGTATCCTTCTCCTAAGAGATGATAGCTCCTCCAATTTTCTGATGTGTATAAGACCATTGGATCTTGAGCAGCTCTGTAAATTTCTGTATTTTCAATTTCTTGAAAGTCATACGGAGATAGTGAGATTCCCATATGGATATCGTGTAGACTTTCTTCTTCTCTGTCTGCTGAGAAGATGAAGATCCTCTTCTTTGCAGGAATAATTTCAAAGCCTCTCGCCACAGGAAGTGTAGAGTCAATGAAACATTCTATTTTCTTCCTGATTGCCCTGTTTTCTGCAATAAGAAAGAACCTTTCTCCAAATTCCTCTAGATATTTATCTATACTTCCTTCTTCTTCTAGTTGGAATGTAATCTGGTCTACCATTCCCATATGAAAGAATGATAGAATCTTTTTAAATGGCATCTCTGTGGTGTTGAGATCTACTTGTAGTTTGAATAGACCTGCTGTTCCTGTTCCTCCTATATGTCTTGCAATTTTTCCTGCAAGTCTGCAATAGGGCTTCTGTACTATCTTAACTCCTTTGAACTTCCAATTTATTTCTTCAAAATGAATACTTACTAAATCTTTCTGGGCAGTGATCAGATCTTCTAAATGCCTACTTTCTGTTTTCTGTTTAATAATCTCTTCTCCCTCAGGCCATTGATCAATCAAAGGCTTTAGGGTGAACTGTGCTGGCATATCTAATAACCTGGCTCTAAGTTGTAGAAAGCTTCTATTTTTTGGTTTATTATCTTTTATGAACTGATCTAGTTGCTGTAATTTTGTATTCAATCTGTTCATGGTGGTATTACTCTGTTGGAATTGCTTTTCTACTACTTGGGATTGCCTTTCAGCTTCCTCCTTTTTCTGTTCAAGGAAAGCTATCTGTTTAGCTGTTTGTTGTTGTATTTGAACCATCTGTTCTTCTAACTGTCTGTTCTTATTTTCTAGTCTTGCTATTGTCTGACTCTGATTTTCTCGGGCTATTTCTGCATATGGCCTTACTGTTTCTGGTTCTATATAAAAGTTTGGGCCTAGCAAATTCAACGAGTGGAATGTAATGCCACTCGTTGAATTACGAGTGGAATGTAATGCCCTTTGGATTAAAAAATGCACCCTCAGAATTTCAAAAGATGATGAATGACATCTTAAACCCATACACTAAATTTACCATAGTATACATAGACGACGTGCTAGTCTTCTCAAAGTCAGTAACTGAGCACTTTCAGCACCTTAACAAATTCTTAAGAATATTAAAAGAAAATGGACTTGTAGTATCAGCATCAAAATTGAAACTATGTCAGACTAATATAAGATTTTTAGGATTTAACATCCATCAGGGAATGTTTAGTCCCATAAGTAGATCAATAGAATTTGCTAGTAAATTCCCAGACGAAATAAAAGATAAAACTCAATTACAAAGATTTTTTTGTGGGCTAGTTGAAGGTTTTCCATCTAAGTGCCTTGTTTAAGGGCTTGTAATTTATTACAAGTCTAGGTGCTCCTCTTTCTAGCTCAGCATGGTTTTGTACATAAAAAGCTGCACATGACCACGGGGATTTACTGGGTCTTATTAATTTCTTATTTAATAAAGATTGTATTTCCTCTTTACAATATTCCATCAATTCTTTATTCATTTGTATGGGTCTATCAGGGCCTTCTGTTCTTCTGTCTTTTGTTCTGTTTGTGCTCGGGGTTTTATCACCCGTTTCTTCATTTCTGCCTGTATCATTTAAAGATTTTTTCAATATTTCTAGATAATAAATCTGCTAGACTATTATTTTTTCCTTTAATATGTTCAAAGCAAATTTTGTAACCATTTCCTTGTATTAAATTCTGTAGGTTAACCCATCGGGTTCTATTTATCTTTTTGCTATTTTCGTTTTTTAGGAACTTGACTATGGCTTCACAATCTGTTCTAACTGTGAATTCATTCTGTAGATATATTTTAAACTTATCTAAGGCATTTTATTAATGCTTGGATTTCATAGTCTAAACTAGTCCAATTTTGTCCTGTTTTAAAATTACCACTTGTATAACGAGAAGAGCACAGTCGAGGGACCCATTTATGGAATAGAATTGTTGAATCTTTATTCAGGAAATACAACATCACTCACAGAGTATCAACAACCTATCACCCACAAAGGAATAGCCAGACGAAAGTGTCGAACCGAGAGGTAAAATCAATCTTGGGCAAGACAGTCAGCCCGGAAAGGCGTGACTAGAGCCAGTGATTGGATGACGCATTGTAGGCATACAGGACGACCTAAAAACACCAATTGGGATGACGTCATATAAGCTAGTATATGGGAAGACCTGTCACCTACCCGTAGAGATCCAACATAAGGCATACTGGGCAGTAAAGAATTGTAACATGAGCTACGATGAAGCTGGAGAGACAAGGAAACTACAGATTCATGAGCTAGAGGAGTTGCGCAATCAAGCTTATGACAACCAACTCATTCTGAAAACCAGGATCAAGAACTACCATGATAAGAAAATTATGGAAAAACCTCTCCTTGCGGGGGAAAAGGTCCTTCTCTATAATTCTAGATTTAAATTATTTCCTAGTAAGCTTAAAATGAAATGGGAAGGGTCGTATACAATTATTAATGTTTATCCACATGGTGCAGTTGACATAAAGAATGAAAAGATAGGAGTTGTATTCAAGGTGAACGGACAACGATTGAAGCCCTTTTTTCTAAGGATTTTCAGAAGAGAAGATAAAGGAGGTGGTGGAGATGCCACCAGCCACCGAGTGACAGTCACAAGATGGGTCAAGCCTAGGATGTTAACTAAAGGCGCTGCATGGGAGACAACCTATGCTTTTATTTTCATGCATTTCAATTTTGTTTTCAATTTTCAATTTTTAGATAAACTACGTAAATATTGTTCAAACATATCCCGTTGATCTAAGTGGAACTAACTCTGCTTGTTCTCAGGTTAAAATGCAAAGAAGAGCGTAAAAGCAAGGATGAAGATCCAATTTGGCCTGTATCTTGACCGAGAGCTTGGCCAAGACACTTTCCCCAATCCTGATCAAGCAGCATCTTCCTCTAGTGCTCCACCATCTTGGGACACAACCCTTCTTGCCCAATAGCTCACCCTGCAACAAGCCCTCCTTGCCCAGCAAGAAGCCCATCACCAGTAAACTAACACCCTCTTGAGGGAGTTCATGACTGGTCTCAACGCCCTACTGCAGTTCATGAAGAGCCTTCATCAGAAAATAGACGCAACTACACCTCCAAAACCACCTCCACCAAGTTAAATGCTCCTAGGTCATTTCCTTCTTTTTATTTTTCTTTTATTTTCTTTCTTTTGTCCAATGCATTTCCTTTTTCAATTTCATTTTCTTTTTACCTCCAAAACACATTAAGGACAATGTGCCTTCTAAAGTGTGAGGGAGCAAGCACTCTATGTGTAGATGTGTATATATGATTTTGTGTGTTTTCTTTTATCTTTACACTGCTTTTTATACATGAATTTTTTTTTATAGATTGTCTTGGCCAAGCCATAATCCAAGACACTTTAGGTTTTCTTTCCTTTTATAAGATTAGGACGAGTCTTATGCATGATTTTTTGTTTTGATTTTGTGTGTTTTTAGATAGACTGCATGATCTGTGTTATTTTCCAAAAACTAGAAACCATCTTGTATTTTAGCATAAGCCTCATCACATAGGAAGCAAAGGTACTTGACTACTTAACTCCGTGTTTTGCTATTAAGGCATCCTAATGGGTTTAACATTTCCAATGCCTGTAAGAGTACGTTACCTGGTACTTTTTAAACATTCCCCATGTGTATAGTTTCATGATACTAGTGCTTCATATTTGAATTTTGCAAGAGGAACATCTAAAATTATTTTGTCATGACCTTAATTAATCAATGCCCTAGTTACATGGACTGCCAGTTTATTAAATTCCTGTAATGTGCGCTGAGTCTTTTTACTTACTATTGTATGATTGCATGTGTTCTTTTTCCACCACTTTGCCCTCATCCCAGATGGAGTTCGTGGTTCGACACCATCTCCCACTTGTCTTGAGACAAAATTATAATTTTCGGTGTTGTGCTAACCCCTTAAGGGACGAAGCTTAGTACCTTTGGTGATGTGTGTGAGCATGCATCTTTATATTTCCTGCAATTGTTTAGAAAAGGAAAAAATATATTTATATTGCTTGGAAGAAAAGAAGAAAAAAAAAGAGATGTTGAAAAAGAAAGGCGGTATGCCCAGAAATAAAAAAGAAAAGAAAAGAAAAGAAAGTGAAAAGAAGTTATGCAGAAAGAAAGAAAGCGAAGCAATGAAAAGAAAAGAAAAGAAAATCCGTTGTGACTATCTATTGCATTCTACTTTCTGTAATTGCATGTTTGCTTGAGAAATTGCTCGAGAGTCAACAGTCTATGTAGAAAGGGACTAATGGGAGGACAACTGAAAATGTAATCAAATATTTTGTTCCAATTGCATGATCCTATCTTGAAGCACCTGATTATGGCACTATATAAGTGTAGGATGTTTGGGGTATTAGTTAGGCCATGGTAATGCGGGATGGAGTTGTGGATTGAAGCGTCTGAGCATTCTATGTGATGAGATGGATGATTAAAAATAAATATTTTCTGATTTTTAACTTTTGTGTGATCTTGCTTTGTTTTATTTATAGAGTCAGTATGCTTAGGGGCAAGCATAATTTAAGTATGGGGGAATTTGGTTGAGCATTAATTTGTCATACTTTTAATATCTAATTATTTGTAAATTGGGCAGTAAAGCTGATAACACTTAAGGCAACCTCAAGGGTATTATTGTCCTCGTACCAGTTTAAAGGCCGGAACCCTACCGCGCCTGCCCGGGGTCAGTCGCGGAAGGCTGACGCCCCCTTTTTCAGCAAGGAATCCTGGGATGGTCGACATTAGTGGAGGGGGGGTCTCACACGTCATCTATCCACACGAACGGCGTTATCCCATCCTAGGACAGTCAGGATGTCACCCGAAGATATCGCCCCTGATGTCACCTGGAGATATTGCTCCTGACGTCACTAGGGATATCGCCCTCGATGTCACTGGAAGCGTTATTTTCCCAGATACCGCCTTCAACCTGGCCTATAAATACCCCACCATTTAAAACGCAAGGTAAGCCTAAGATCGCTACTAGAACCTCTGCCATTTTGAACAGCCATACTAACTTAATCATCAGAGTGTCTACACCGGAGCCCCCCCTCCAGCGTTTTGCAAATACATTCGGTGGTAACTACAGTGACTCTGATCGGCCCCACCTCCACTTCCGACTCCCCAAAACTTCGAATCTTATCAAATTGGTGCTTTCATTGAGAGCTTTGGTTGATTAAGTGAGCATCCTTGATAGCCAAGCTCCATTTTTCTTGGAAAGATCGGACCAACCATGGCTTCTGACTCGGAGTCCACTCCGCCTCCATCTTCTAGCATTCCTTTTGCGATCTGTAGGCGACTTTTTCCTTTCGCCACTACTGATGAGTCTACTATGATGCAAGAAATCAGTCGAGAGTCTTCAGATCTCTCCTTTAGGATAGTAGGAGGAACACTTTCCTCCCAGATAAGCATTCCCTTGCCCCAAATGGGGGGATCTAGTTCTTATGCTCCTCCTTCTAGGGGACTCACGCTTAGTGATGCAAACAACCCCCTCGCGAGCGAAATATCCGCCCTTCATGCTCGGCTGGATTACTTGACTGAGCTGGCCGCGAGGATCGTGCCAGATGCTTCTGGGTCGAGTATTCCTCCCCAGGTTATTTTTACACCATCCATTGTCGCCGAACGACCCTTATCGCCCCTATAACACAAAAGTGTCCCGTTGACTATGCCTGCAGCGGATACCCCAATTAGCCTTATGTGACTCGATCAGGGACAAATAGAGTCTTATGTGCGCAGGTGCCGCAATTTCCCATCCCTCAAGGAGAAAGACGGCTTGACGAGCACAGAGACCGTTGGGACGGTCGGCGAGAAGAAGCAAATAGGAATGTATCCCTTGAACATAGCGAAAGATCCAGTAGTAGAAGACATCAAACCCGCTCGCCCAGGAGTCGCAGTCAGTCCCCTCAGAGACATCACACTCCAGATCCGCGTAATCGGATGCGTCATTTGGAAATGTCACCCCCTCATCATACGCGTGAAATCCTTGACGATACTTCAGGTCACCCGTTTAGTCATCGAGTGAAGCGCCATAGGGTCAGTCGGTATGTGAAAATTCCTACAGAATCCTACGATGGTACCAGAGATCCCATTTCTCACCTCAATAAGGTGAAGTACTTCGTATAATTTCAAACCCATAGTGATGCAGCCTTGTGTCAAATATTTGTCATGACGTTGTCAGGGGTTGCCCGCCTCTGGTTTGAAGGTCTTCCCGGTGGATCTATCGATAGCTTCCCGCAGTTGGAATCTAAGTTTCGAAGTCGATTCAGCACTGCGATCCCCATAAGGAAATCTGTTGTGGCCTTATTCGATATCCATCGTAAGCCTCAGGAATCTTTGAGAGCTTTCCTTAGTCGTTTCGACTTGAAAATGTCATTAACCCCTGGCGTTACCGTGGACTTCGTCGTAGAAGCCTTGAAGCGGAACTGCCGTTACGGAAAATTAAGAGACACGTTGATGGTGGACCCCCCGGCGACGTTAGAGGCGTTAAGGCTGAAAGCCCACAACTACGCAAGAATAGAAGAAGAAAACAGGGACAGAGCCCGGAGCGTGTTACAAGACACGCCTCAAGTCCCTAACGCTCCTACCACTACCACTTCGGAGGATCGCTTTATTGACGAATACACGCAGCGAAAAGATCACATTCCTAGGGCCTCCAATCGGCGCAGAGGCAACTCCTCAAAAGGAAAGTCTAGCAATTCCCCTACTCGGCGACAGGGAGATCCTCCCAAGGGCTAAATTTACGACCCGGACCTCCCTTCCCTCATTTTACCAAGAGCAGAAATATTAGCAATTGTAGAACAGTGAAATCTACTCATTCGTTACCCCACCCCTGTTAAGCCTGGGGTAATCATGGGAGGAAGAGAAAATACTTTTTGCAAGTTTCACAAGGCTAAGGGACACTCTACAGAAGTGTGCAGAGAATTAAAACTAGCGATAGAACATCTAGTAGAGGAAGGGTATCTCGGAGAATTCACCACTAAGACCAGAGAGGAAGCTAGGAACAATCCTACGAGCAGAGCTGCTGATAACGGACCAGCACCCCCTCGCGTTCCACGAAGTAACGATGTCCCCGCCGGAAGAGGTAGAGAGACCTTCATGATGGATGATGATGAGGTCCCTATCATCAACATCATAGCCGGAGGCACCCCCTACCTAGATGAACCTGCACAGCTAACGCCCGCGACGAGAGACAAGCAGAAGCGGGAGGGTGTGATAACGAAACGCGAAGCGATAAGCGCTTTGGACAGGATGGTGTTGTCTTTTTTCGAAGAGGACTAGAAATGCGTCATTTATCCACATAACGACGCGTTAGTGGTCACACCTGTTATCGCTAATCACGGGGTTAGAAGAACCCTCGTAGACAACGGAAGCGTCGTGAACTTATTTTCACTAAAAGCCTATAACCTTATGAAGCGCCCCGACAGCGAGTTGACGCCCTGCAAGAAGCCAATAATTGGGGTGGATGGGGTCCCGATCCCAGTAATCGGGGTAACCACCTTGCCCATGTACTTCAGAGAGGATACCTCCAAGCGATCGGAGGAGCTGCTATTCCTAGTCGTGGACCTAAATTTGCCCTATAACGCTATTCTGGGGAGACCTTTCCTCAACCGCTTCGGAATGGCGATATCACAAAAACATTTGAGGATGAAATATCCCTCTTGGGAGGGAGTAGTCTCAATAAAAGGCAATCAGAAATTGGCGGCCGAGTGTTACCTCCTCATGACTCAGAAGAGTTGTGATAGGTACGTCTGTGTAATGGTAGATCCGTATGAACAAAATGATGAGAAGCGCACTCAGCCATTAGACAAAATGGTTAACGGGATCGATGGAGCAAGCTTCCTGGTTAGTGAAAAGCTTAGCCCAATGGAAAACCTTCAACTAGCTCGGTCATCAGCAAGAGCAGCCAGACGAAAGATGAAGGAAGAACTCTTAGAAAAACTATCCCACTTCTCAGACGATGAAGATGGAGGAGAATCCTATACCTAAAGCCAGATTCCAATATACCTGGCAAGAGCTATACTCCTCATAAACCATTTGGGCCTAGTTGGGCCCTTGTCTCCTCTAAAGTCTCACTGAAACTGTGATAACCCACATAAATAGGGTTTTGACACATTATAAATTTTTTGACTGTATTAAAGCTGTTAAAGACTCCTGTTTTTAATCCCCTATATATCACGTAGTGTGAAAAAGACTTTTTCTGTATTTTGGGATTCTTTTCTGAGAAATACATGCTTAAGGCGTTTAAGCATTGTACCTTGAATTGTGTGGCTACTGGAACTGTCTGTATATGCCAGATGTTGTCTAACAAGCACTGTTGCTCTCTGTCTAAGTTTAATCCTTCGAAGGGTTTAAACTTTTTGTTTCCTCCATCAGGAAATTCTGTGAGGTACATAGTAC
This sequence comes from Viola odorata, assembly GCA_963691705.1. Lineage (NCBI taxonomy): Eukaryota > Viridiplantae > Streptophyta > Magnoliopsida > Malpighiales > Violaceae > Viola > Viola odorata. The sequence goes on along the minus strand of OY829543.1, from coordinate 37,365,922 downwards.
CAAATCTGATTTCATTCTGTGCTCTTCTCGTGGGAAGGTTTCTGTTTGTAAATGAAGTCTGTATGCTTGAGGATGATGATGATCCTCTTTCTGTGGCTGTGACAGGCATTGCTAAATTGTTTCTATACATAATTGTTTGGTCTATCAGGGCCTTCTGTTCTTCTGTCTTTTGTTCTGTTTGTGCTCGGGGTTTTATCACCCGTTTCTTCATTTCTGCCTGTATCATTTAAAGATTTTTTCAATATTTCTAGATAATAAATCTGCTAGACTATTATTTTTTCCTTTAATATGTTCAAAGCAAATTTTGTAACCATTTCCTTGTATTAAATTCTGTAGGTTAACCCATCGGGTTCTATTTATCTTTTTGCTATTTTCATTTTTTAGGAACTTGACTATGGCTTCACAATCTGTTCTAACTGTGAATTCATTCTGTAGATATATTTTAAACTTATCTAAGGCATTTTATTAATGCTTGGATTTCATAGTCTAAACTAGTCCAATTTTGTCCTGTTTTAAAATTACCACTTGTATATGCAGCAATTCTTTCTGTTTCTTTATCTGAGTATTTACTGGGTTTGCAAAGCATTACTGCTCCCCAGCCTTCTTTACTACCATCACATTCTATAATAATATAATCTGTTGTTAAGGGTAGTTCTAATGGCTTTATCTTCTTAACTTGTTCTTTAATCTTTTTTACTAATTCTATATCTTCTTTATTAAAATTTCTTTGACCATTTTTTGTTGTTTTACTATATAATGGTCCTATTAATTTACTTAAATTTTGAATAAATTTTCTAGCGTAGTTTAATATCCCTAAGAAAGCTTGTATCTGTTTTAATCCTTCTAATTTATCTGGAAAGCTTAATATTTTTTCTGCTATATGTGGTTGTAATTCTATCTTACCATCTCCTAGTTCTAATCCTAAGAAAGATATCTTTTTCTTTTGTATTAACATTATTAGGCTGTCTTTATTTGGAATATTGTATGCATCGTCTATTGTGTTGTCATTTAATCTTTTATAATTATAAACTATTCTAGCTTTTCCTCTTTTTATTTCACTATGATTTCTTACTATAAAGGTTGCTGATCTATGTGGGCTGGTTGATCTTTTTATTAATCCTTGTTTTAACATTTCAGGAACCTGTTTCCTAAATTCTTCTTTGTCTAACGGGCTGTATTCTATATTTGCTGTTACTATCCTTATATCAGGATTTTTAATCTTCATTTTTACCTCATAGTTTATTCTGCTTTTGGTAATATCTTCTCCTATTAATCCTATCTTTTCTAATTTCTGTATTATAGGATAATTTTTACTAGTCCTAATGTCTGGTCCTTTTTCTAATTCCAAGGCTAATTCTTTTCCTAGCATAGTATATGTTTCATTTTCTATATGCTATGTTCTCTTATTATCTGGTTTTAAAAATTCTACGCTGCCAATAAAAACACGAAGGCCGGATAAACAAAGCTGGTATTGAAGATATACAGTCACCAACAGTCACCGGTTTGACTTTTTTTTTTTTTTTTTTTTTTATAGGCTACTGTTTAGTGCTTGGGAACTAAGGGGCTGTTAAGGCTAGAAACTAGAGAGAGAAATTAGTGAGACATAGAGATTGAAGGAAATGCTCTCGTTGTATTGATTTCTCGTGTTTTACAAATGAAGGGAGAGTCCCCTTATAAAGAAAAACTGATACTAAGGGCCAAGACAGGTGGCCGATAAGGAATAAAGCTAAAGAAAAGAACCTTTAAAAGAAACGGTCCTAATTTAAAGTAGAAAAAGTAAATTGATTACAATAATTACATCCTGCCAAAAGACAGGCGGCTGGTGGATAGCTGTTTTAGACAGCTGTGTCTGTAGTTGTCATGGCTGACGTCTGTTGATCTGTTGCATCATTGCTTACGTTTTGTTGATTCTTCTAGAGATCTCTGTGTGTGTCTGGAATAGTGTTGTCACTATTGTTTCCTGCTTCTGTCATCTCTTGGTCTTCAAGATCTGCTATTAGGTTGGTTATGTGTTCTTCATCTAGGAGGCGTCCGTCTCCTGAATGTGGAAGAAACATTCTCCACTCCCTGGTACTGTAAATTTGAATGAAGTATCCTTCTCCTAAGAGATGATAGCTCCTCCAATTTTCTGGTGTGTATAAGACCATTGGATCTTGAGCAGCTCTGTAAATTTCTGTATTTTCAATTTCTTGAAAGTCATACGGAGATAGTGAGATTCCCATATGGATATCGTGTAGACTTTCTTCTTCTCTGTCTGCTGAGAAGATGAAGATCCTCTTCTTTGCAGGAATAATTTCAAAGCCTCTCGCCACAGGAAGTGTAGAGTCAATGAAACATTCTATTTTCTTCCTGATTGCCATGTTTCCTGCAATAAGAAAGAACCTTTCTCCAAATTCCTCTAGATATTTATCTATACTTCCTTCTTCTTCTAGTTGGAATGTAATCTGGTCTACCATTCCCATATGAAAGAATGATAGAATCTTTTTAAATGGCATGTCTGTGGTGTTGAGATCTACTTGTAGTTTGAATAGACCTGCTATTCCTGTTCCTCCTATATGTCTTGCAATTTTTCCTGCAAGTCTGCAATAGGGCTTCTGTACTATCTTAACTCCTTTGAACTTCCAATTTATTTCTTCAAAATGAATACTTACTAAATCTTTCTGGGCAGTGATCAGATCTTCTAAATGCCTACTTTCTGTTTTCTGTTTAATAATCTCTTCTCCCTCAGGCCATTGATCAATCAAAGGCTTTAGGGTGAACTGTGCTGGCATATCTAATAACCTGGCTCTAAGTTGTAGAAAGCTTCTATTTTTTGGTTTATTATCTTTTATGAACTGATCTAGTTGCTGTAATTTTGTATTCAATCTGTTCATGGTGGTATTACTCTGTTGGAATTGCTTTTCAGCTTCCTCCTTTTTCTGTTCAAGGAAAGCTATATGTTTAGCTGTTTGTTGTTGTATTTGAACCATCTGTTCTTTTAACTGTCTGTTCTTATTTTCTAGTCTTGCTATTGTCTGACTCTGATTTTCTCGGGCTATTTCTGCATATGGCCTTACTGTTTCTGGTTCTATATAAAAGTTTGGGCCTAGTTGGGCCCTTGCCTCCTCTAAAGCCTCACTGAAACTGTGATAACCCACATAAATAGGGTTTTGACACATTATAAAGTTTTTGACTGTATTAAAGCTGTTAAAGACTCCTGTTTTTAATCCCCTATATATCACGTAGTGTGAAAAAGACTTTTTCTGTATTTTGGGATTCTTTTCTGAGAAATACATGCTTAAGGCGTTTAAGCATTGTACCTTGAATTGTGTGGCTACTGGAACTGTCTGTATATGCCAGATGTTGTCTAACAAGCACTGTTGCTCTCTGTCTATGTTTAATCCTTCGAAGGGTTTAAACTTTTTGTTTCCTCCATCAGGAAATTCTGTGAGGTACATAGTACCAAATCTGATTTCATTCTGTGCTCTTCTCGTGGGAAGGTTTCTGTTTGTAAATGAAGTCTGTATGCTTGAGGATGATGATGATCCTCTTTCTGTGGCTGTGACAGGCATTGCTAAATTGTTTCTATACATAATTGTTTGGTCTATCAGGGCCTTCTGTTCTTCTGTCTTTTGTTCTGTTTGTGCTCGGGGTTTTATCACCCGTTTCTTCATTTCTGCCTGTATCATTTAAAGATTTTTTCAATATTTCTAGATAATAAATCTGCTAGACTATTATTTTTTCCTTTAATATGTTCAAAGCAAATTTTGTAACCATTTCCTTGTATTAAATTCTGTAGGTTAACCCATCGGGTTCTATTTATCTTTTTGCTATTTTCGTTTTTTAGGAACTTGACTATGGCTTCACAATCTGTTCTAACTGTGAATTCATTCTGTAGATATATTTTAAACTTATCTAAGGCATTTTATTAATGCTTGGATTTCATAGTCTAAACTAGTCCAATTTTGTCCTGTTTTAAAATTACCACTTGTATATGCAGCAATTCTTTCTGTTTCTTTATCTGAGTATTTACTGGGTTTGCAAAGCATTACTGCTCCCCAGCCTTCTTTACTACCATCACATTCTATAATAATATAATCTGTTGTTAAGGGTAGTTCTAATGGCTTTATCTTCTTAACTTGTTCTTTAATCTTTTTTACTAATTCTATATCTTCTTTATTAAAATTTCTTTGACCATTTTTTGTTGTTTTACTATATAATGGTCCTATTAATTTACTTAAATTTTGAATAAATTTTCTAGCGTAGTTTAATATCCCTAAGAAAGCTTGTATCTGTTTTAATCCTTCTAATTTATCTGGAAAGCTTAATATTTTTTCTGCTATATGTGGTTGTAATTCTATCTTACCATCTCCTAGTTCTAATCCTAAGAAAGATATCTTTTTCTTTTGTGTTAACATTATTAGGCTGTCTTTATTTGGAATATTGTATGCATCGTCTATTGTGTTGTCATTTAATCTTTTATAATTATAAACTATTCTAGCTTTTCCTCTTTTTATTTCACTATGATTTCTTACTATAAAGGCTTCTGATCTATGTGGGCTGGTTGATCTTTTTATTAATCCTTGTTTTAACATTTCAGGAACCTGTTTCCTAAATTCTTCTTTGTCTAACGGGCTGTATTCTATATTTGCTGTTACTATCCTTATATCAGGATTTTTAATCTTCATTTTTACCTCATAGTTTATTCTGCTTTTGGTAATATCTTCTCCTATTAATCCTATCTTTTCTAATTTCTGTATTATAGGATAATTTTTACTAGTCCTAATGTCTGGTCCTTTTTCTAATTCCAAGGCTAATTCTTTTCCTAGCATAGTATATGTTTCATTTTCTATATGCTCTGTTCTCTTATTATCTGGTTTTAAAAATTCTAAGGTGGGTTGTCCACCACGCTTTCGTGCTAATTCCGCTGTTTGTATATATTTATTTGTTGGGAAAGTATATACATTTTTACTAATTGTTATGCTATTTCTAGCTATAGTAATACTACCATTTAAACTACATATGAAATTGAATCCTAATAAAAAGTCATTACTCTTTGTTTCTTCAGGGGCTATATTAATCTGTGGAATGTCGTATTTTATACTATAATTCTGTGCAAAATCTATAAACTGTATTCCTAAGGCTTCTACTTGATGTGTTATAACCATTGTTCTTTGTTCAGCTGTTTTTGTAATTATTCTATATTGTAATTTTTTATGATATTTTAGTGGTATTAAGCTATATCCTACCATACTTTTTGAGCTTGCTGTGTCTAAAATAGCATTTAATTCTACAAAGGTGTTTGCATCTAACCAAAGTCTACATTTAAGGGTTATTAGGCTTGCTATACATTTACTAATAGTAAAAGCTGATTCTTCTTGAATTTGTTCTATGAGATAACTCGTTTCTGCATCTATTTGCTTCTTTTTCTCATGTTGGTTCTCAAGTTCTTTTACTCTACGTTTTAAGAGTTCTATTTCTACATCATGCCTTTTAATTTGTTCCTTAAGTATTTCATCTACCGTATCACTGCGATTATTATCTATGGCTTTTCCTGATATATCTGTTTCTATCTGGAATAATTTTCTAATACACATAAAACATATTTCTTTAAAACAATTATTACATTGGTATCTTCTGTCTATAGCTGGATATAGTCTACAGTTATAACAATTTATATGATTGTTTCCTCTGTTTCTAATCCATTCATGTAAGCATTCTACTACTTCTTCATTTTGTTCTCTATTCATGTATGTATATGTAATTTTTGTACTGTTTTCTGGTTCATTTTCTGATGCTATACTGTATACTGATTCATTATCGGAATCTGTCTTAATATTTTCTATTTCGTACTCTCCTAATTGTTCTACTAAATTTGTTCTATCTATATTTTTATGCTTGTTAGGACATCTGTTTGCTAAATGTTGTGGATCCCCACAAATAAAACACGTGCAACTTCTATCTTTAGGTTTTTTAACATATCTATTTTTATTTTTCCAAGGTTTATCCTTTCTATAAGACGTGCTTTTTCTAAGGAATTTCTTCTTTTTATCATACTACCCATATGCCTGTGGTGTATAAATAGCTGTTCTACAAAACGCCCAAGCTTGACGTTTTATCTGTTCTTGCATTGTAGCTTCTTTGCATTTATCTTCTAGTTTTTTAAATACGTATGTAATTCTAGGTCCTATTCCTAAGTCTACTATGTGACCACAATCTCTATTCCATTCTTCATGCGTTGATCTACCTAAATCGCCTGGAAGCTTTATGAAATATTTATTACATAAATCATCATCCATGGCTTTACCAGTTTGAGCTAATAATCTGGCAAAATCTGAGCTAAATTCTTTGATATATTTGAAATCTGTAATACTGAGCTGTTCTAAATTTCTGACTGCAGTATCCTGTATAAATGTATTTTCTTTTGCTGGGTCTACCCCTAACAATAAAATTCTAATTTGGCTTGTGAAATTATAGGGATTGTCTCCTAATGATTTAATAGTGTTTATACTATCTGGATCCTTTAATTTTTTACTTTGCCAAATACCTAAGGCTGTTGGTCCTAATGTTGTTTCTAAATAGGAAAACATATCTATATCATCTCTTTTATTGGTTTTCCAATTTCTAACTACTGTTTGTTCCCATACTAGTATTTCGTCTGGCCATAACTGAGGACTCTGTTGTTCTATTAACAGCATATTTGAACTATACAATTTTCCTATTGGCATTCTTGCCCCTCTTCCTTTGAAGTTCGACTCTCCCTGGTATACTGCCGTAGCAGGTGTCCAAGGTTCTCTACCTAACATTTCTGTTCCTGCTGTTCCAGGTGTCACGAACTCAGGTTTAGGTCTTTTTATTCCTCTTGAGTCTATATTTTGATCCATAAAACTAACTTCTGGTTTATAAAAATCACTAATTACTATTTTCCCATTGACTATGTCTGTTACTAATGGTAGGTTAAACACTTCATTTAGCTTGTTATAAGCCTCTTCATATTCTAACCCTAATTCTGTCATACATTCTATTATCATGTCGTCAACTTGTTCTTGTAGGTTGGTTTCTGTAAATTTTTTATTAACTATTTGTTCAAATGTCTTTTGAACTTCTTCTGTTTTAAAACCAGCTACTTCTTCTAATTCTTCAGCTTCTTCGCCTAGCTCTTCATATAAACCGTACCCTATAAGATCTCCTATTTCTTCATTTTCTGTATCATATATAGGATCTAATTCTCCGTCTGTATCATATACTGGTTCTCCTAATTCTGCATTCATCATACTGGCTTCTTGATCACTATCATCTTCTTTGGTTGGTTCCTTTTCTACATAATTATTAAATCTCATGCTATAGTTGCCATCTTTATCTTCATATATCACACTTTTTTCTGGTACTAAATTTTTTTCTGTCGTGTCTGTAAATTCTTTTAGAGGCCATTCTAATCCTGCTGATTCTTCTGCATCTATTTTAACTGGATCTATCATCCTTATACCACGACTTGCTAAGTTTTCTACAATTCCTTCTATATTAATATTATAATTCATTCCTGATCTATTACTAGCCTTTCCTAGAATTCCTATGCTAATTACTAGATTATTCCCTTCGTAGTCTTCATAGCCTTTCGTTGATAGTCCTATTTTTAGTTTTTTCAAATCTCTAATATCTTTTAGTATTGCTGGCGCACAATAAAAAAGTGCACAGTTCTGACTAAGGTCTACTTCCATTCCTGCTATGGTTGCTTTCTTGACATCTGTTTTCCATGATTTATCTAATATTAAAACTAAAACTTTAGTTCCTAGTTCTTTTCTTCCTAATCCTTTTATTCCTATTACTACTAATCCTAAGTGTGCAAACATTTTCCCTGTTTTCTTTATTTTATTTATCATTTCTGGTGTAAATAAATCTATTGTTTCTGCTGTATTTACTACCCTTAGACTCTCTTCTCTATTACTTCTAATAAGTACTGTGTTTAGATTTAGAGGTCCTACCCTGTATAAAGTTCTAGGATTTAGAGCATCTAATTGCTCATTGTTATATATTTCTAAGTTTCTTTCTACATCTATTTCTTCCTCTAATTGAACTACTGTTTCTGAACTGTTACTGCCTGACCCTCTACTGAATACTCTTCCTAAAAATGAATTATTAACCTCTTCTCTAGAAGATACACTTCTTCTAGATTCTTCTCTTCTGCTTGGTTCTTGTACTGTTCTACTAGATCCACTAAAAGGTGTGAAGTTATTCATTTTCTGGGTAACCAATGATTATATTTTATGGGTTTAATACTAATTCTTTGATTATTATCTAGTTTTAACCTATCCAAGGCCTTTGTTAATCCTAAGATATCTTGTGACTCTTCTGGTCTTTTGTCTGTAGTTCTAGTCTTTTTAAATTCTGTAAGAATATACTCGTTTTGTCCTCTGATATAATCTAAATTTTCTGTTATAATTTTTATAAATCTATTATTTTCTGATATAACTCCCGTTATATTACTGATCTGTTTATTAATGCTTTCCTTCTTTGTTTCTAGGTGATTTCCTAGACTTATGATTAGATCTGTTAATCCGTTTAAATGAGCGTTTGTACTATGAAGTTTGTGCTCTACGGTTTTATCTACTCTGCAACTAATTTCACTTCCTTCTATTGATATTCTATATTTTTCTTTTGATACTTCTAGATCTAAGTATTCGATGCGTTTAAGCCTTTGATTTGCAATTTTGTAACACTTGAAAGATGTTTGAAAGAGGTTTCAGATTTTAAGATAGTTTCTAGCTTTATAGCTTTAGTTCCCTTAAAGATTAAGCCCAATTTATAACAACATAAATCAAAACAAACATAAAAGCTTCTACACAAGTTTATGATAAACAGAACTTTAACCAAAGTCTGCAATAGGGCTTCTGTACTATCTTAACTCCTTTGAACTTCCAATTTATTTCTTCAAAATGAATACTTACTAAATCTTTCTGGGCAGTGATCAGATCTTCTAAATGCCTACTTTCTGTTTTCTGTTTAATAATCTCTTCTCCCTCAGGCCATTGATCAATCAAAGGCTTTAGGGTGAACTGTGCTGGCATATCTAATAACCTGGCTCTAAGTTGTAGAAAGCTTCTATTTTTTGGTTTATTATCTTTTATGAACTGATCTAGTTGCTGTAATTTTGTATTCAATCTGTTCATGGTGGTATTACTCTGTTGGAATTGCTTTTCTACTACTTGGGATTGCCTTTCAGCTTCCTCCTTTTTCTGTTCAAGGAAAGCTATCTGTTTAGCTGTTTGTTGTTGTATTTGAACCATCTGTTCTTCTAACTGTCTGTTCTTATTTTCTAGTCTTGCTATTGTCTGACTCTGATTTTCTCGGGCTATTTCTGCATATGGCCTTACTGTTTCTGGTTCTATATAAAAGTTTGGGCCTAGTTGGGCCCTTGCCTCCTCTAAAGTCTCACTGAAACTGTGATAACCCACATAAATAGGGTTTTGACACATTATAAAGTTTTTGACTGTATTAAAGCTGTTAAAGACTACTGTTTTTAATCCCCTATATATCACGTAGTGTGAAAAAGACTTTTTCTGTATTTTGGGATTCTTTTCTGAGAAATACATGCTTAAGGCGTTTAAGCATTGTACCTTGAATTGTGTGGCTACTGGAACTGTCTGTATATGCCAGATGTTGTCTAACAAGCACTGTTGCTCTCTGTCTATGTTTAATCCTTCGAAGGGTTTAAACTTTTTGTTTCCTCCATCAGGAAATTCTGTGAGGTACATAGTACCAAATCTGATTTCATTCTGTGCTCTTCTCGTGGGAAGGTTTCTGTTTGTAAATGAAGTCTGTATGCTTGAGGATGATGATGATCCTCTTTCTGTGGCTGTGACAGGCATTGCTAAATTGTTTCTATACATAATTGTTTGGTCTATCAGGGCCTTCTGTTCTTCTGTCTTTTGTTCTGTTTGTGCTCGGGGTTTTATCACCCGTTTCTTCATTTCTGCCTGTATCATTTAAAGAATTTTTCAATATTTCTAGATAATAAATCTGCTAGACTATTATTTTTTCCTTTAATATGTTCAAAGCAAATTTTGTAACCATTTCCTTGTATTAAATTCTGTAGGTTAACCCATCGGGTTCTATTTATCTTTTTGCTATTTTCGTTTTTTAGGAACTTGACTATGGCTTCACAATCTGTTCTAACTGTGAATTCATTCTGTAGATATATTTTAAACTTATCTAAGGCATTTATTAATGCTTGGATTTCATAGTCTAAACTAGTCCAATTTTGTCCTGTTTTAAAATTACCACTTGTATATGCAGCAATTCTTTCTGTTTCTTTATCTGAGTATTTACTGGGTTTGCAAAGCATTACTGCTCCCCAGCCTTCTTTACTACCATCACATTCTATAATAATATAATCTGTTGTTAAGGGTAGTTCTAATGGCTTTATCTTCTTAACTTGTTCTTTAATCTTTTTTACTAATTCTATATCTTCTTTATTAAAATTTCTTTGACCATTTTTTGTTGTTTTACTATATAATGGTCCTACTAATTTACTTAAATTTTGAATAAATTTTCTAGCGTAGTTTAATATCCCTAAGAAAGCTTGTATCTGTTTTAATCCTTCTAATTTATCTGGAAAGCTTAATATTTTTTCTGCTATATGTGGTTGTAATTCTATCTTACCATCTCCTAGTTCTAATCCTAAGAAAGATATCTTTTTCTTATATAATTCCATTTTTCTTTTACTTACTACTATACCATGCTTTTCTATTTCTTGGAAAATCTGCTTCAAATGATCTTCATGTTCTCTAATGGAATCACTAGCTACTAAGATGTCATCTATGTATACTAAATAGAACTCATATTTTAAGAATATTGAGTCCATATATCTTTGGAATACTACTGGCGCATTTTTTAAGCCAAAAGAAAGAACATTCCATTCGAAATGTCCTTCTGGGCATGTAAACGCCGTCCACTGTTTAAACCATTCTTCTAATTTTAGCTGATTGTAGCCTGATTTTAAATCAAATTTACTAAAAATCTTTTTCTTTTGTATTAACATTATTAGGCTGTCTTTATTTGGAATATTGTATGCATCGTCTATTGTGTTGTCATTTAATCTTTTATAATTATAAACTATTCTAGCTTTTCCTCTTTTTATTTCACTATGATTTCTTACTATAAAGGCTCCTGATCTATGTGGGCTGGTTGATCTTTTTATTAATCCTTGTTTTAACATTTCAGGAACCTGTTTCCTAAATTCTTCTTTGTCTAACGGGCTGTATTCTATATTTGTTGTTACTATTCTTATATCAGGATTTTTAATCTTCATTTTTACCTCATAGTTTATTCTGCTTTTGGTAATATCTTCTCCTATTAATCCTATCTTTTCTAATTTCTGTATTATAGGATAATTTTTACTAGTCCTAATGTCTGGTCCTTTTTCTAATTCCAAGGCTAATTCTTTTCCTAGCATAGTATATGTTTCATTTTCTATATGCTCTGTTCTCTTATTATCTGGTTTTAAAAATTCTAAGGTGGGTTGTCTTCCCTTCGTAGTCTTCATAGCCTTTCGTTGATAGTCCTATTTTTAGTTTTTTCAAATCTCTAATATCTTTTAGTATTGCTGGCGCACAATAAAAAAATGCACAGTTCTGACTAAGGTCTACTTCCATTCCTGCTATGGTTGCTTTCTTGACATCTGTTTTCCATGATTTATCTAATATTAAAACTAAAACTTTAGTTCCTAGTTCTTTTCTTCCTAATCCTTTTATTCCTATTACTACTAATCCTACGTGTGCAAACATTTTCCCTGTTTTCTTTATTTTATTTATCATTTCTGGTGTAAATAAATCTATTGTTTCTGCTGTATTTACTACCCTTAGACTCTCTTCTCTATTACTTCTAATAAGTACTGTGTTTAGATTTAGAGGTCCTACCCTGTATAAAGTTCTAGGATTTAGAGCATCTAATTGCTCATTGTTATATATTTCTAAGTTTCTTTCTACATCTATTTCTTCCTCTAATTGAACTATTGTTTCTGAACTGTTACTGCCTGACCCTCTACTGAATACTCTTCCTAAAAATGAATTATTAACCTCTTCTTTAGAAGATACACTTCTTCTAGATTCTTCTCTTCTGCTTGGTTCTTGTACTGTTCTACTAGATCCACTAAAAGGTGTGAAGTTATTCATTTTCTGGGTAACCAATGATTATATTTTATGGGTTTAATACTAATTCTTTGATTATTATCTAGTTTTAACCTATCCAAGGCCTTTGTTAATCCTAAGATATCTTGTGACTCTTCTGGTCTTTTGTCTGTAGTTCTAGTCTTTTTAAATTCTGTAAGAATATACTCGTTTTGTCCTCTGATATAATCTAAATTTTCTGTTATAATTTTTATAAATCTATTATTTTCTGATATAACTCCCGTTATATTACTGATCTGTTTATTAATGCTTTCCTTCTTTGTTTCTAGGTGATTTCCTAGACTTATGATTAGATCTGTTAATCCGTTTAAATGAGCGTTTGTACTATGAAGTTTGTGCTCTACGGTTTTATCTACTCTGCAACTAATTTCACTTCCTTCTATTGATATTCTATATTTTTCTTTTGATACTTCTAGATCTAAGTATTCGATGCGTTTAAGCCTTTGATTTGCAATTTTGTAACACTTGAAAGATGTTTGAAAGAGGTTTCAGATTTTAAGATAGTTTCTAGCTTTATAGCTTTAGTTCCCTTAAAGATTAAGCCCAATTTATAACAACATAAATCAAAACAAACATAAAAGCTTCTACACAAGTTTATGATAAACAGAACTTTAAACAAGTTCTTCAAGAAAACTGACTCACCCTAGCGGGTTCGTGGCTAAAGCAGGCTTTACTCCTTCTGTGGATACCCTGACCACGCCTGTCTCGGTCTTTTGTCAGATTTGCCCAAAGGTAACGTCTGAGCTCCGCTACCAATAAAAACACGAAGGCCGGATAAACAAAGCTGGTATTGAAGATATACAGTCACCAACAGTCACCGGTTTGACTCTTTTTTTTTTTTTTTTTTTTTTTTTTTTTATTGGCTACTGTTTAGTGCTTGGGAACTAAGGGGCTGTTAAGGCTAGAAACTAGAGAGAGAAATTAGTGAGACATAGAAATTAGAAAAACAGCTTTTACTATTAGTAAATGTATAGCAAGCCTAATAACCCTTAAAATATCATAAAAAATTACAATATAGAATAATTACAAAAACAGCTGAACAAAGAACAATGGTTATAACACATCAAGTAGAAGCCTTAGGAATACAGTTTATATATATATATATATATATATATATATATATATATATATATATATATATCTGAGCATGCGTGCATGCATAGTTTTCATGTTCGATCCGATGGTCGGACCGATAAAATCGTGACTCGAAGAGATTTTCTGTTCGATTCAACTATCTGACCGGACCTGCAATCGAACCAGAAAAAATTGGTAGACCCAGACGACTAGACTGGGTCTATGTCAAACCAAAACGACGTCGTTTTGTGTTTTTTTTTAAATTTTTATAATTTTTTTCAATATGGAAAATTTGATGGGCCAACCCATTACAGGCATGGGCCGGCCCATTATAAACACCGGTTCAATCCGGTTCAATTATCTAAGCTTGAACGGTTCGATGTGTGAATGACCCGGAACGATCGAACGGATCAATCTAGTCGAACCCCGATTGAACCCGGTTCAAATCGGTCCGACGAGTCACTCCGGGCCGATTTTTAAAACTATGCATGCATGTGATCATTAAACATTAATTATGGTAAAGTCCAACATTACATAAGTGTCCATGACGTGCAATATTCAAAATTAGAAACACCCAAAATGAAAATGAAGTTTTCCAATTTTTAAAAATCACATTTTTCTGATTTTTCTTTTTTTACTCCTCTGCCGCATAACCCTCACCACAACCATCACTCTTCTTCATCTTTTCTTTTCACCGCCACCTCCTCTGCCAGTTTACTCTCCACCACCACCTCCTTCTTCTCCCCCTCCTCTATCACCGCCATCTCCTCCACCAATTTACTTCCCATCACCACCTCCTCCATCACCGCCTCTGCCTGTCTACCTGTCACCTCCTCCACCATCACCACCTCCACCAGTCTACTTGTCACCTCCTCTTCCATCACTACCGCCACTAGTATACCCATCACCACCTCCTCTGCCCTCACCCTTGCCCCCATGTGTTCATCCCCCACCCCCACCACCACCAAATTCCCCTCCATCGACGCCACCCACTACCTCTCAACTTCACCACCACCATTCTGTTCACCACATCTGTCTTCTCTGGCGTCCTCTATCTTCTCCGGCGTAGAATTTAGGACTTGCAGTTAGTGAGGTTGATGGAGATGGACGCCGACCATTATTAATTATTAATTAAAAAATATAAATAATTCAAGACTTTTTTTATATGTATCTTATTTTCATGAACGAAATTATTATATTTATATTTAATCTTTAACATGAATAGAATTAATATATTTATATTTGATCTTTAACAAAATTAAAATGAGCTACTGTTTAGTTTATTAATCTTCTAAAAAAGAAATAAATGATAGCATAATTTTTTAATTAAAATCAAATTGATTAAACAAAATTAGTAGTTTTTGTTTTTTTTAAAAAAAAATAGTTGTTAGGTGAACACGATTTCGGATTTATAAAATTGAATTTTTTTACATTTAATATAAATTAAACACAATTTCTAGTTTTCTAATGGAAAAGAAAATCATAGATATTTCTAAAAATTAAAAACAGAAAAAGGAGAAAATTCTCTTTTCGTAAACAAACCCTTATTTTCTCCATATGTAATTTTTTTCCTTTCACCGTAGCTAGAAATTGCTAGTTTGGAGAATCAATCATATTTTTTCCCCTATAAACAGTACCGGTGACTCAAGAATGCTCTCGTGTTTCCCTATAACATATTTTTTTCCCTCACGTGTTTACTCTCGTGTTTAATCTCTCTAATGCTCTCACAAATTCACTCAAAGTATCTCTTCAATTGTTCCTACGTAAATCGTTAGTTGACTCAAGAATTTTCAAAGAAAAGCTCCCAAAGAGACACACAAGGGAAAACTGGCTTCGAAAAAGAATTTAGATGCTTAATAAAAGGTTAGTCGCAAAGAACAAACAACTAAACAATTTATTAGGTTGGAGTAGAAAGATATATATGCTTGGAATCAAGGAAAATCTCAAAAACTCAATAGAAGACTCAAATAATTCACAAACCGTGAATAAGGTGTGTGTGCGCGTCGCTTATCCCTCTTGCTCTAACTTTTGATTCTGGTGTCCGATTGCAATGATTCTTGTTGATATGGAAAGCTAACACCCTCAAGTTTCTTGTATTTTGTTTTTCTTTTGATTTTGAATACTGATTTTTTTGTATTTGAAATCGTTTCTGTTTTCGAATTTTTTTATTTTTTTTTACTCTTTTGAATGAAACTAAACAATAATTAGCTAATGGACACTTTGGATTTTTATGACTTTTTATGACTCAAAAAAGTACTTAAATTAAGGACACTTTGGGGACTGATTTTTTTTTAAATCGACACAAAATTGAAAGACACACACAAGACGCAAAACTAGATCTAGGGTTTCTAGATCGACTCGACACACTAACACAAACGGCTGCAAGGAGATTGATTAGATAGGGTAGAACGAAAATCAATCTCAATAATTGAAAACTAATTTAAAAATAGTAAGGATAGATAGGATAGTTACCAAACATTGAAGGCCTTTGCTCCGCTATCAACTGATGCGATCCTAGTTGCCTAGAATGCGCTTTCTGACAATCTAGTTCAAGGTTTGGATTTCGATGCGGAAATAAGATAAACTCGTCTTGACAATGTAGACATGCTAGTTGCTTAGCTCTAGCCAACCTAGTTCAAGCAATAGAGGTTCCTTGGTCGAATCAATAGACCTATATCCCTTCCAGATATCAACCTAGAGCAAACAATCAAGTAGGGTTGAACTTTCGGGTTTTACTTGTGATTTTAACCGAGTATTCTAACTCAATTAAAGACAAGGTTCACACGTGAAAAATTTAAGAAATACTCTCTGTATTCAGTTATCAAAAAAGGTATGTTTACAATGAGCACAAAAGGCTCTATATATGCAAAGCTTAAGTACAAGTTTAACTATAACTATAAGTTCTAATATGAGTAGGAATAGAAGTCCTACCTAATAAATAACTCTAATAGCTTAATAAACTAAATAATAAATAAAATATAAACATTCTAGAACATCCTAGAAGCATTCACATCATCAGGCCAAGGTTTGGGCCGAATTCTCCAAGTCACGGGCTGCTCGCGTTCACACTGCGCAGTAGAATGTCTCATCGGGCTCTTTTTTGATCCACTCGTCTGATTGGGCTGAAACCTATCCCATTTGAAAGATAACATCTGAAAATAGTGGACAGGCTCCTCTCTCCCTGGTTCAGGCCTCACTGGTCCGAAATAAATCGAACGGCGTTGACTGACGTGTTTTGAAGTCCTTATCCGCGTAGGATTGCTGTCAACGAAAATGTCTTGAGCCATAACAAACAAACGGCTCATGCGTTCAAGCTGAAATTTGGACACAATGTAGACAACATCCTTAGATTTTAGAAACATGTTCGATTGCATGATTCTGACGTCGGTAGGCCCTTCTAGGTTTGGACGAAGTCACTTGTTGCGTCTGCACCTAGAACTCTTGCGTGCGAGATTGTCAACTCGAACCTTCTTGAGATCTACTCGTCCAAATGCTCTAAAACTTGGACACAACCTTACTAAGACTCCAATCGGTCTTGTATATGTGCTGGATCTTTTATTGAAGCCGTTCTTCTATGGGTTGACTCGGATGGGTGTCAAACCTTGCGTTAGGTGCCTCCAAGCCACCTTCCATGTCATCCTTCACTTGAAGGCTTGATCAAGCAGCGTCTCCTGACTTGTCTCCATGTCTAGAGGTTGTATTAACCTCACTGGATGCTTTGCAACGTCTTGGGCTCGACGCTTTGGGTTGATTGGCCTTGGTCGTAGGTCGTGTGCGCGTTGTGCGTGCGCTAGGGCTAAGATCGTATTCCCCACTTAGCTTGTTCGGCCAGGTAACAAGGGATTAGCTAAATGCACTTTAGGGAGTTTTGCCTATTTAAGGGTTGATGGTACCGAATTACCAACACTGTGCAACCCCGTTGGTTCTAGTGGTGTTCACAATCACAAGCAAGGAACTAAAAGACTCATCAGGCAATGTAGAATTTAAAACTGACAACTCTATATTTTTCTGGATGATTCAATTATTATTTGGCGTGACTAAACAACATTCTTGGCCAAGAAATTTTTTTCTGGTTGTTGATACCCGAATTTTGACGCCATTTTTAATTAATTTTAGCGCTTCTGTTATTTAGTTAATTTACAGTCAGTTTCAGTTGATTTACTGTCTCTAGCATTTTTAGTTGTTTCGTTGCATTTTAGCATCATCGTTAGCATCGTCAGCTTTCGAGATCACAGTTTTAATTTTTCGGCATGTATTTTCATTATTATTATCATCATTATTTTTAGCCTTAAAGATCACATTTTTACCTATCCGGCAGTCGTTTGCTAGTTTTTTCCTCATTTTAGGTCATCACATGAATTTTAGGATTTTTAGTTTTTTAGCGCATTTTTTAGTATTTTTATTATTTTATTATTATTTTCGTTCGAGCTTTTATTGGACCCGAGTAAGTTCGCTCGGACAATAGCTTGACTTTGAAATGTTTTCCATCAACTAGTTGCTAGCTTTTTTTCTACTCGCAACGGTCTACAGCGTTTCGTGTAATTTTCGACGTAACGTTTTTATTTTTCCGTTCGCGCGTTTCACGCTTTTGAACGAGAAAATAAACGCACTAAACGGAAAATTTTCATTATTCGCTGTATACGGTTAGACTCGTGGTATTTTTCTCTACGCGCAGGTACCGTCGGTTCGAAAAGTCTGAACGATTGCTCGCAGGACTCGGCTCAAGGCCATTTAAATAAAATAAAGGGCAAGTTGATCACAACCGTTGATCTGGTCAACTCAAAAAATTCAACCAGATCAACGGTTGACTATTTAATCAACCATGGTGCACATGCACCATGGACGTAAACAGCAGCGGAGCAGGCCACCAAGCAGCCTGCTCCCGTCGAGTCCAAGCGGTTTTCTGTCCCTTCGATCATCATCACGGCGACCCTAGCTCAGCCACCTCACGGCCTAGACCCGCCAGCGTACGAGGAACGGCCACCACGCGCACAGCTGCGTCTCCCTCCTCACGCGATCCTTTGGCTATAAATAGCCACCATCCTTCAACGTAGAAACGGCACCAATTCAGCAAGGAAAACTTCCTCTCTCTCCCTCTTGATCAGCTTGCTCATTTAGAGCGACAATCGCCCAGTTCAAAGTTTGAAACGTGAGCTTTCTCTCTCTGGCCATTTTCATTTTTCTTAAGCATTTTTCTTCTTTAATTCGTTTGGCTTTGTTTTGAAGAGATTAATTATTTGTTTTTGTGCCATTAATTCATGTGCATGATGTAGATTAAATACATCCTTTCAATTTTAAAAATCATTAGCTAGATTGTGCAAATTAATTAGTTTTTGATAATTAACGGTTTTGTCATTTTTTAGAAATTAAACTCGGTAGGCTTTGTATTAAAATTCGAGCTTCATACGGTCGAGACGTCGTCGAGGAGACGAGCGTCTCGGTATGAAGATCGCGAGAAACGGGCAAGGGAAGCCGGAGCTTGGCCGCCGGCAGTAGCGCCGGCGACCAAGGAAGAAGATGAACAGTGCCATGTTTCGGCACTGTTCACGTGTGCATGGGTGATGGGCTTGGCCCATCACCGTTTAAATAATTTCCTTGGGCCAGGAACTATTCCTGGTCCATTTCAGTTTCCTTTCATTTTTCAATTTGGGCCCAGCCCAGTTTTAATTCTTTCCGAAACCTCGGATCACACTTTTTCGTAAAAATAACTCGTATGCTTCGTATGATTATTTTTCGTACTATCAACTGTTTAATTTTCTGTACTTGTCAACTGTTTAAATTATTCGCACTTTAAATTTCCGCAATTTACTTTCGGCAATTTAAATTCAATTATTCATTTTACCGCCTACATGGTCGGTCGCATTTTAATTCTTGCAAATATCAATTGCTTTAATTTTTCGCAAGCTGCTGGAAATTCTTCCGCAATATCAATTGTTTTATTTTCTGCAAATATCAATTGCTTTATTTTCCGCAATATCAACTGTTTTACTTTCTGCAAATATCACCTGCTTTAATTTTCCGCAAACTGCTGGAAAATCTTTCCGCAAATATCCAACTATTTATTTTCTGCAAATATCAATTGTTTTAATTTCTGCAAATATCAACTGCTTTAGTTTTTCGCAAACTGTTGGAAATTATTCTGCAACATCAACTGTTTATTTTCTGCAAGCATCAACTGTTTTAATTTCCACACTCATCATACAGCTGGGAATCCTTCCGCAAATATCAACTGTTTACATTCTGTAAATTATCAAACTGTTTTAAATCCCCTGTGAATCGTCAACTACAATCAATTTTTCTGCACTTATCAAAACAGCATTTAAATTTCGTATGCGTCAAATAAATCATTTTTCGCATGCAATCAACTCAGCATTTAAATTTCGTATGCGTCAAATAAATTATTTTTTGCATGCAATCAACTCAACATTTAATTTTCGTATGCGTCAAATAAATCATTTTTCGCATGCAATCAACTCAGCATTTAATTTTCGTATGGGTTAAATCCATCATTTCTCGCATGCAATGATGTCAGCATTTAATTCTTGTATGCGTTAAATCCATCATTTTTCGCATGCAATCAACTCAGCATTTAATTTTCGTATGTGTTAAATTCATCATTTCTCGCATGCAATCATGTCAGCATTTAATTCTTGTATGCGTTAAATCCATCATTTTTCGCATGCAATCAACTCAGCATTTAATTTTCGTATGCGTTAAATCCATCATTTTTCGCATGCAATCAACTCAGCATTTAATTTTCGTATGCGTTAAATCCATCATTTTTCTCATGCAATCAACTCAGCATTTAAATTCCGTATGCGTTAAATCCATCATTTCTCGCATGCAATCAACTGTCATCATTTATTTTCCTGCACTTATCAAGCTCAGCATTTAATTCTCGTATGCGTCAATCCATCATTTCTCGCATACAATCAACTGTCATTTAAATTTTCACACTCATAAAATTGCTTATTTATTTCTCAAGCTATCGCTAACACTCTCATTTTGTAGGTTTTAAATTCAAGCTTCGCTCTAAAGTACGCCTTTCGATTCCTTTTTATTTATTCAACGCTTTTCATAAATATCGATCGTACGCATGATATATAGAACTGCTAGAACTAAAATCAACCGACATGAACAACGTGTTTAAAGAGTTGCTTAAAATACCATGCTCATGTGATTTTAAATTCTTGCATATATTGACTGCATGTACATGGGGACTTTCGATCCCACATCAGTTTTTCCACTTCAAAATCTATCATTTAAATCGGTACTCTGTTAGCAATCCATGATAGGTTCACATAGCAATCAATCTAATCATGCATGGCCCGATGATGAAATAAGAGGGCGCTCATTCAGTCTTATAGAAAATTCAGTCCCATCACGTTACGGTCAAGAATAATGAATCGGTCTTGATAAACGGTAACCCCGTCCGAAAGACGATCAAACGGTAACCCCGTTCAACGATTAATTATTCCTGAACGTCACGATCATAAAAAAGACTAAAGTGACGATTCCTCTGAGGGCCCCCCTTTCAAAACAAAACGCATTTTATCAAACACCTTTTTAAACACCTCTCTCATCAACCGGTAACCATTTTCGGATGTGACTCGGGTGCCTAACACCTTCCCGAGACTATAATATGACCCTGAACCTTTTGTCTGGGGTCCAGACCCTTTTTTTTGTGTGCCTTTAGTTTTTTTACTTATTATATTTTCTATGCCATGACGATTAAGGTTCCCTAAACCTAGCAACCAAATTAGGGTGGCGACTTCATTGCATGTTGCGAGGCGTCTGTTTACGCCGAGCATTGTAAGGTCCCAAATTTCGTTGCACACTCGCGAATTTTTTAATTTTCGTGGGGCGCGACAGTTTGGCGACTTCACTGGGGACTTTAGGGTCGGAGCCGGTTTTAGCTTTTTAGAGAGGTGTTATTTGTTTGTTTGTTTATTTGCTTTGATCAATTGCTGGTCTGTTCATTTATTTGCTTTATCAAATGTCATATGCATTTCATAGCGCCCTACACCCAGGGGACAATTACCAAAATAGGAGGGTAGTAGTGACGCCTTAGGACACGTGTCCTAGGTAGTGTTCACCAACCCCAACTCGGATGAACCCCTAAAGCCAGTCGAAAGGTTACTCGATTTCGCAAGGAATCGGGACACTGGACGACACTTTAGGGACCTTTTCATGGTATCATCCGGGAACAGTTCAAGCCAGTTAGAGGTGTCGGAATAAG
Source organism: Viola odorata (assembly GCA_963691705.1). NCBI lineage: Eukaryota > Viridiplantae > Streptophyta > Magnoliopsida > Malpighiales > Violaceae > Viola > Viola odorata. The sequence continues at coordinate 37,344,445 of OY829543.1, read as the reverse complement.
AGCCCCAGCACGTGCATCATGATTATAACTGTTTGTCTTGGCTCCATTTATCTTGTTGGCATATTGTCGCGATTTTTCTGTTATACGAACTGCGGATTTCTCACACGCACAGTTTTACTTAGCCCTTAAAATTCTATTTTTATCCCACAGGACCCATTTTTGCTCATTTGCTATGGCAGCGCCTACACTACTTTCATTTGATATTTTCGGGGGACTAAGCTTCGACGATCAAGCTGCCCGAGGAGATCTGTTAGAATAGGGATTCGCCCCTGACATCACCACTAAAATCAAAGTGGAGGTTGTAGACTTTGATTTAACTAGGATCCGGATGCTAAGAAATGAGCTGACTGAAGACGAGGAGGCACAGTTTGAGGGTAGTTATGGAAAGCTACTGACCCTAGTTGATGTAAAAACTGATTGGGGTTGCATCCGGGCAGCCTTGAGGTTCTGGGATCCCTATTATCGTTGCTTCTCTTTCGACAAAGGAGTAGACTTGACTCCCACGCTCGAGGAGTACTCAGCTCTGATGTGCTTCACATCTCCCATATCAACCATCTACCAGAATGTCCGACTGGACTCTGCGAGTGTAAAAATAAGACTCGACAAGCTATTAGGAATCGCTACTCGTGTCAAGGAGGGTGACTACTTCTGGTGTTGGTCAGATATCGAGGCACGATTTCAGCTATCCAATGGAGCAAGGCGCTTAAGGATTCTGGCCTTCGCCATTGTAGGATTCGTCCTTTTTCCGAGGATGAGAAACGCCATCGACTTTTCAGCAGCCAACATCTTTTACGAGATGGAGGTAAATGCCATCAATCCTACAACAACCATCTTGGCCGAGACCTTTCGCTCTTTGGACTCTTGCCGAAGAAAAGGGAAAGGCAGGTTCACCTGCTGCACCCAGTTACTGACAGTATGGTTAGTCAGCCACTTCAAACAAATTCCTGATCAGTCCATCTTCTTCAAAAGCTATATCAGGTTGTTGCTACCCGATTTTGGATTTTTAATTTTTCATTTCTATCATCAATTTTCAAAAATCGCACTTCCATTTATTTTCATCAATCTGATGTTCACTTTTACACTCAATGTCATTTAAATTTTATTTCATACTTTTTTCGCATTTTTATCAATTTTTCCATTCGAACTCGTATCGGTTCCCGAGTCAAATTCTCGAAGCCGATGGTCGAACAACTTTGGTTATTAGCTACTTACTTTTTAGTATTTTTCTAACTCGCACTATCTCTTTACGTTTTGTACAATTTTTATTTTAGCATTTTCTTATGTTTGAACTTTTATTACTTATATGCGAATTTTTATCGAACTATTCAGCAAACTTTTCGTTACTCGCTATATGCTAATTATCTTAATTTATTTTATTCTACGACCTAACATTTTCTATTCAAAGCTTTAGCAAAATTTCTTGTACCAAAAGTTCGAGCAAAAAATATTTGGCTCATATGCATTAATTTGCATTAATGCAAGTTAATGCATCTCTGCAAATTTGAAAGACAGCACCATCATCTCCTACCTCCTACCTAGCCCCTACGACTCTCTCGATTCTTCCCCCAAACCGCCTTACTGTTCACCTCATCTCTTTCCAATAAATGAAACCGAAGCCACAAGCATAAAGGAGGGGGGGAGGGGGGTTGGTTCTGCTTCTCTCTGAAAAAAAGGGAGGGGCTGCCGTGGCCTGCCGTGGCCTGCCGAGCCGTTGCTGCTGCTACGTCGCCACCGTTCATCGCTGCTGGGCTGCTACCTTGGCCCCCCGTAAAGCTGCCGCGCTGCCTTGCTTGCCGTACTGCTTCGCCACCACCACGTAGCTGTTACCACCACCTCACGGCCGAATTCATCATCACTGCCGAGCCGTTGTTGCTGTTCTCCGTTGCCGTTCGCCGCTGTGTCACCACATCGCCGCCACGTTGTCTCGTCTGGCCGTTGTCGCTGTTGCCCAACCACCACAGGCCACGTCACGCCTCAGCCCCGCCGAAGCGGCCTCGACCAGCCACGCCGCACCAAGCTGCATCACCGTTTCTGCCCCCGCCGTAAGTCACCGTGCCTCTCCCGACCGCTGCTGAGCCTCACCGCCGCTGCTGCCTGACCGCTGCCGTGCCTTGCGCCGTGGCCACTGTTCTGCTTTGTTGCTGGAGAAGGGACGCGGATGAGGGAAGGAGATGGTGAATAGTGAGGCCAAGCCTCATTTTCACTAATTATGCCAAGCCCAAACGGGAAAGGAAAAAGAATAGTGAGGCCAAGCCTCATTATAATTAATCATGGGCTTGGCCTATGCCAAGCCCAAATGGGAAAAGAAAAGGATGGGCCCAACTAGTGGGCCCAATTTCTAGGCCCAACGGGCCTAGTCCGAATTTTCAGCCCATCGCATTTTTATTTATTTTTCGTACCAACCTTTCGTATGCTTGTATTATTTATTTAATTTTCTGTATACTTGTACTATTTATTTATTTTCTGCACCCGTACTGTTTATTTACTTTTCGCGATTGTACTATTTATTTATTTTCTGCACTCGTACTGTTATTTACTTTACGCGATTGTACTGTTTATTTATTTTCTGCACTCGTACTGTTTATTTAATTTTCGTATGCTTGTACTATTTATTTAATTTTCGTATGCTTGCATGTTTAATTATTTAATTTTCGTATGCTTGCAGGCTTAATTATTAATTTTGTACGCTCTTGTATGTTTAATCATTCTGCTTGCGTATAGTCGTCAAAAATGATCATTTCACTTGTGTGCGCGCAATAATTTTTTATGCTAATTATTCGAATGCTCGTACTATTTAATTAATTATGTTTGCATGCTCTCAAATGCCTAAATAATTATTCTGCTCGCGGTTAATGTCTAAATTAATTATTTCACTTACGTTCGATAAGTCATTAAATAGTTATCTATTTTCAATCATCATTTTCCCAAACTAATAATCTCGACTTTGTAGGGTAAATCAATCGATGCCCTTCACAAGTACACCTTCAATCTCAATCAAAAGTGGGTAAATCCCCCGATACCCTCCACAAGTAAACGTTTCTAACCCTTTTATTTATTCCGCACTTTTCCGCATATCCTCTTATATGCATGAATTATTTAGAATTATTAAAATCCGTTGGGCATGATCATATAAATTAGGACCTTATATTTTACAAGCATAATTTAAAACACCTCTTTATCCGGTAACCTTTTTAGGATGAGACTCGGGTGCCTAACACCTTCCCGAGTCCATAATACGACCCGAACTGCTGTTCTCGGGTTCAGACCCCTTTTCACCTTAGCTTTTTATTTTTATGCATGACAAATAGGTTCCCTAAACCTAGAAACAAATTAGGGTGACGACTTCATTGCATAATGCGAGGCGTCCTTTTACGCCGAACATCGTAATGTCCCAGATTCGTCGTATACTCGCGAATGTTTATTTCATTTTCGCGAGGCGCGACAGTTTGGCGACTTCACTGGGGACAAATAGGGTCGGAGCCGGAATTTATTTGTGAGGTGTTTATTTTTATTTACTTGATTAATTATCATTTTTTTGTCATACTTTTTGTACATGATTAATTATTTTTCATGTATTTACTTGCCAAATTGTTGTATTCTTGTATGATTTTTTATGCATGATTATTATTTTTCATATATTTATGCGCTGTGATAAGTTGATTATATGAATGATGTTTTGTTACTAGCTTTGATAAACTGTCATTCATACGCATTTCACGCATAATGCCCTACCGCCGCGCCTTTTCCAAATAAGATTAGGAGGTTAGTAGTGAGGCCCTAGGACACGTGTCCTGGGTAGTTTTCATGAACCCCAAACTCGGACTCGAACCCCTAAATGGGTGAGCGCCTAGAACTTTTGATGGTTTGACAGGCAATCACGTATCCATTTACTGAGGGACCACTTCTATGGTATCGTTCGGGAGCCTTCCAGCCAGAATAGAAATAGTTGGTGTCACCCCAGCATATGCATCATGTTGAAATGCGTACACTGTGACTGTGTTTTGCTTTTTTCCACTGATTTCTCAAAGAAAATTTCCATTTACAACTATTTTCTCAAAATTTCCACAAATAATTCCCCAAATTTTTCCACGTTTTACAAATGATTTCTCAATTTTTCCACATTTTACAATATGATTTTTTGTAAAAAAAAAATTTCGCATTGGAAACCTTTTTCCGCAAACTTCCCGTTGGCAACTTTTTCCATAAAAAAGTTCCTGTATTGGCAAATCTTTTCGTAAAATTGTCACATTTTGCAAATTTTTCAATTTTTCCATATTTGCAAGTTTTCCCACAATTTCTTAATATCTATAAATTCTTCCGCAATTTTTCACATATACAATTGTTCCACAATTTTTCCACGTGTGCAATTTCTCCGTAAATTGCTCCACGAGTACAAGCTTTCCTGTAATTTTTTCACATTGACAAGTTTGTCGAAGATCTTTCCATGTGATTTTTCCGTAATTTTTTCATGTATACAAAAAATTTGCAATTTTTTTCACATGCAAATTCTTTCGCGATTTTTCCATATTTATAATTTTGTCTCAATTATTGTCGTAATTCTCCATGCCTGCGATTTTTTATGGTGCCTACATTATTGCTATTATTGTACTTACCCCTCTCTCTTTCTCTTGCAGCATGGAGAACTCGGGATACCATCTCACATACATATCATGGCTAAGACTCATGATTATTTCCTTTCATTTGTTTTCAGGTTAAAAATGGCTCCTGAAAAGCAAATGGCTCCCCACAGGCTCCTCTATAACCAGACTTCGAATACGAAAGATGGTTGAAAAGGTTCAGGCATTAGAAGCAAGGGTGGAGAAACTCGAAGAATATATTCAGGTAGCCAGGGAAAGCACTACACCAGCCAAAATGGTACGATCTTAATACAAGATGCGAGTACCATGCTGAAGCTCATGGCCATACAAAGAAAATTGTTTCGCCTTTAAAGGAAAGGTCAATCACTTGCTCAAAGAGCAGATGGATCTCTTTAGAAGGGTTAGCCGAAGGATTCTACCCAACCACCAGCTCTTAAATGAATGCTCTCCAGGCCCACGGTGGACTCATTCAGCTTATTCATTCAGCGGGAATATCTCCAATATTTTTGTGCATTAGTCAAGCCTACGACTATAAACAAGGGCACTCCGTGGGAGACAACCCACATGTGCAATAAGACTTGTAAACTGGGGGGCAAGCAAGTGGAGTGACGACCAGGAAAAGGCGTCAGGAAGCATCAAAGGTTGAACGCATTTTTATCGGGGGGCAAGGCATAGAGATCGGTAATTTGCCACAAGGAGCTCGTTAAGTCCATCCTTTCCTTGCATTTAGATCATCGCTATTCAGCGGAAAAGAGGAGACCTTTGCTGTCACCAAAAGCCCTTCGTCAATAATTCTTCATCTTGGTGAAGAAACATAACAATGATAGATGAGTGTCCTTCAGGAACCCCAGTCAACATAAGGTGGTCTTGGTTCGGTGCTGCAGCGATGTTTACGCCCTACATGACTTCAGACTGTAAATTTAAGACTCAACCATAGTCAAATCCTTTATGTTTTGAATTTGACCGTCACAACCATTCTCTGCGAGACTCCACCGCCTGTAACGTCGGCGAGCAACCCAATTGACACTTGTTTAGCTGTAAAAGGCCAGGTCACTGGGCTAGAGAATGCCCGGACAAAATCCCCCAAGAAATCACCGTCGTCAAGCCCCGGATCAGGTCTCTCTGCCGTCGACGGTGCTGATTATCCTCTACTCCCATGCCCTTGTCACCGGGGCATCTCCAATGTGAGAATCTCCAAAACCCAGAACAATCCTAGGAGGAGGTTCTATAGTTATCCCGAAGGAAAACGACCATTGGGTTGCGGGTTCTTTAAATGGTATGAAGAGTTTGCAGACCTTAAAGCTCCTATGTGTCCATGTGGTGCGGGTGCTTGTATTGTGAATTTTGATTCCGGTAAGCAGTGGTGGTACTTCTCTTGCCGGATTAAGAAGAGTCAAGGGGCTTGTAGGTTTGTCCAGTGGGCAGAATCGAAAGATTGTCAAAGCAAAGACAGAAATGAATGGGAATGTGTTCATAAAATTACTGAACATGAAAGCCCCTTGAACTCATCTCTGAGTCACCGGTAATCAAGGATCCTGAAATTTCTCCAGATTTTTCTACTACTATTGTTGATTCTAAGGACGACGGAGTCCTCAATGGGGAGCTTTCAAAGCAGGAGGCAGAGTCATGGGATCCTATGCAGAAAACACTCAGACTTCCTGATCTATTACCCCAGTCTTATATTCATTGCGTACAGACAGAGTTCTCGTTGGAACTTTCAGCTGCAGGCGATGCCTCTAAAGATGTTAGTCAATAGGTTTTAGACGTACAGGTCCCTGGCTGGCTAGGTAGGCTTGTTTTCCCACCTGATCGGTGCCTGAAAGATCCGCATGTGCCTTCGGTTCCCTATCCATCTAATATTGAAAGCCCAACTCCCGTTATTGCTTTTTCAAATAATGGTGATGCGCCACCGCTGTGAATTTGTGGGGAGAATTCATATTCGGGACCCTTTTATATCCAGAAGCTACTTTTGATGCATTGCAGCGTCTGTCAGTTGATCATGGCCCTTTCTCTATTTGGATGAAGGAATACATTTGTTGTGCATCGAAGCTCTCTGGTATTGAAGGGTCAAGGCGTGGAGATGTTTCCTCACAAGAACTCATTGAGATAAGAAAGATCAGTTTGACTGCGTTTCTCACCTCCATACGGAGGCTGTGATTGCTTACAAAGCTGCTGAGGAACATTTTAAATCACTCTATGAAGAAGCTTCGCGTCTTAGAGAATTACTTCTTCACATAGAAACAGAGTTGGCCTTTTGTGAGGTGGAGGCATCGGAACTCCAGACTCGTGTTGTTGAAATCTCGAAAGGTAAATCAAAGAGTGAGAGTGAGGCCGCCTATATGGGGTGGTGTCCATTTTTCGTTTCAGTAGCGAGATTTTAGGTTTCAGCGGCGAAAATGATGGCGGAGAAGGTTCGGTTGAAAAATACTTGCTTTCGGTCTCACAATCTATCACTATCAGAATCATCATCATATCCAGACTCATCACTATCCTCCTCACTAAACACAGTCTCAAGGGTCACTTCGGGCTCGTCTTCCCTTGGCAATCGGACCTAGTCCAGAAATGATCCGGCTGTGCCCCAAGACGGGATCTACAAAGAGTTCGTGCATCCAAGAAATCATCAGGCCGTGGCGGAACCGTTAGAAATGGTTGCAGCAATACTATCATCCAAGTTGAGTACCGATGATGCGCGATTGGAAGCATGGCGTGCTTGCCAATAAGCCCCGCCATACAAGGGAGAGTCTAAAACCTATGAATTATATAACTCATTCTGTTCGCCCTTTTAGTGCTACTCAGTACTCCCTCTTTACTTTTGCAGGAACATGAATCATACCGTGGTTGTCTGCATCATGTCATCAGCTCTCGCCCCGGGATAGTGAAAAAAAGTCAGAAAAGGGTGTTTCTCCCTTGCTATATAATCTATTTGATCAACTCCAGAAGCAATTTAATTGTTTCTAAGAACATCTGAGCGAGCAATAACATCGAAATAAGGATGAATCTGCAAAGCGGCTGATTGGACATACACTCGTTTTCGTCGAGATATTCAAGTGGAGCCATTACGACATCAACATCCAAATGAGCCGCAACGTCCAAGGTATCCAAGTGAGCATCGGCGAAGCGTCAAGGAGCTTTGATGACAAAGTAAATAGACCCACGGTAGAATCTGAATCATACTGGGGGTACCTGCATAAAGCCTCACTAGAAAAGGGAGAGTTTAAAACTTATTGATTACGTTGTCCATTTTCCTAAATCATTCTTCAATTCTACCCATTGTTTCTCCCCTATTTTTGCAGGAACTTGAATCATACCATGGTTAATTGCATAATGCTCAGCGAGATAAAGGAATCCTCCTCTGATCAACTCGTTGAATGACCATCATGTGTGCCCTTACTGCCCTGCCGCACACATCCAGAGAAGTCCATTAATCTCTCTACCTCTTTAATTTTTGTACAATCATTCATTCCCGCATTGGGGGGCAATTCTTCGTATTTATTCATAAATTTTCGTGAATGGTCATACCCTCACATTTTTTGTAAAAAATTGCTAGAACTGTTAAGATTTGTTACAAAATGTGCATAAGATTCTTTGAATAAAATCCACACTACCTCCAAAATTTTCAAACCTTCCTTAAATTGAGCATGTTCAACATGTTGCTGTATCATGGATAACTTATGCATCCATTTGAAATTATATGACTTGCATGATCTCGCCTGCTAGCTCTTATATCTACAACATGCTTTAGATGTAAACAGTCACAAACACATCCCTGTGAGCATTTTGGGCCTTCACGCCTTATTCCTTTCATGAGTGTAAATGCCTGACTAAGTGCTAGTTGGATTTGCATAATATCCAAGATACATGCACATTTAGACATGGGATAGTTGTAAGATGACAAGGGACTTTGCCCTTTGCTTCCCCCTTTCTTTGGTCTTCTCATTCTTTTATCTTCAAACATTTACCTTTGCTTTCTATTCAATTCATTTCTTTTCTAAGCTACTTGTAAACTCTGTTATTTCCACTTGAACCCCCTTCAGCCAATGAGCAGTGGTTAATCGAGATTCTTAACCAGAGGTAAGGTGCACCTCGAATTTGGTTTACAAAAAGAAGAAGCTCCCGAGGATTGCTGTAGACAACGCTGGAAACAGGCCGAGCAAAACTAGAAGCGAAGGTCTCTGCCAAAATCAGAACTGGGGAAAGCCAAAATAAAAACCGTACTTGCTTTGCTTACTGTTCGCATTTACAATTGACTTAAAAAAAAAATCAAAAAAAATCAATAAAAGAAAAAGAAAAATCAAAAATAAATCAAAAAAGTGTTTGAAGGAACACGAGTCAATAAAAGTGGAAGCAAGTACGGAAAAGTCCGAAATCAACAAAAGATGATCTCAGGAAAGATCATCCCCAGTCAAGATCAAAGAACATGGGCACTTCGCCCTCAAAATGATCAAGAAGGAGCAATCTCGAAGAGAAAAGATCATCCCCAGTCAAGATCAAAGAACTTAGGCACTTCGCCCTCAAAATGATCAAGAAGGAGCAATCTCGAAGGGAAAAGATCATCCCCGACGAAGATCAAAGAATTTGAGCACTTTGCCCTCAAAATTATCGAAAAGGAGCATCTCCAACAAAACTCAGGCGCATCGCCGTCAGAAGAAGATCTCGGGATAAATCATCCCCAGAGAACTTGTGCACTTTGCCCTCATCGCAGCCAATCAACAAGCATTGCTCATTAAACCCTTTTTTCTTTTGCTAAAAGGCACCTTGCTAAACAAACTTTCTCCTCCTTCTTTCAAAAACTACACACTACATTTCTTTTCTCTTGCAAAGTCCTCTCGATTACATGAAGTCCCATGCATGTGCATCTTCATATGAGGTTTATTCACTCGGATTGACATTGCAAATCTGACTTTGTGCTGTGTTTGTTGCATTTTTATGAGTGTAAACACGTAGCCTTATTTCTGAGAGTGAGCGCAAACACCAATATCCGGTGAGGATTGCTTACGTCTACATGTTGTGGGAAAGTCTTGTCCTTGAGGTCGTTATCTCTTGAGCAAGATGCAGATGCTTTTCTAGGCTTGTATCAAGCATGCTTATATGGTAGAAACTAGATGACATGTTCTTCAGAAATGCATGAACTTGTTGAGCCTTCTCTTGATAGGGAAGATGTTTTTATCAAATGCTGGGGGCAAACCTTAGGGTAGTGTGGAATATCTTCATGTACAACATACATGATTTGATTTCATTGTTTGCACTTATCATCTACTTTCTCTTTTTCCACCCATTGCTGCTCCGTGTTTGTTTCCTCCCTATTTGCAGGATACAGATACGCGCCAGTAGAATCTCACACGGTGATCAATCTCCACCATCATCGACATCCGGATGGAGTATGATACTACTCCCAATCAAATTTGTGCGGCGGATCATGTTCCCCCACCATCCAATAAATATCCAAATTAAGGTAGATTACCACGCCCCTTCCAACCTTCCAATAGTGTCGTGGTGACTTGGTCACCCGTTTTAGTGTGACGACTTGGTCGTCCACTTCTCAGTAGCATCGCGGTGACTTGGTAACCCGTTTTAGTGTGACGACTTGGTCGTCCACTTCTCAGTAGCATCGCGGTGACTTGGTCACCCGTGTTAGTGCGACGATTTGGTCGTCCACTTTTCAATTATGTCATGGTGACTTGGTCACCTACGTTAGTGTGATCACTTGGTCGTCCACTTCTTCAGTTATGTCATGTGACGACTTGGTCTTCCTCTTATCAAAATTTGTGCGGCGATTTGCCACCTATCAAATTTCGTGTGGCGGTTCAAAACCCCACCTTTCAAAATTTAGTGTGGTGGTTCAAAACCCCACCTTTTAAAACACTTTTCAAAATTTCGTGTGGCGGTTCAAAACCCCACCTTTCAAACTTTCGTGTGGCGGTTCAAAACCCCACCTTTCAAAATTTAGTGTGGTGGTTCAAAACCCCACCTTCCAAAATACTTTTCAAAATTTCGTGTGGCGGTTCAAAACCCCACCTTTCAAACTTTCGTGTGGCGGTTCAAAACCCCACCTTTCAAAATTTAGTGTGGTGGTTCAAAACCCCACCTTTCAAAATACTTTTCAAAATTTCGTGTGGCGGTTCAAAACCCCACCTTTCAAACTTTTGTGTCGCGGTTCAAAACCCCACCTTTCAAAATTTAGTGTGGTGGTTCAAAACCCCACCTTTCAAAACACTTTTCAAAATTTTGTGTGGCGGTTCAAAACCCCACCTTTCAAACTTTTGTGTGGCGGTTCAAAACCCCACATGTCAAAATTTCGTGTGGCGGTTCAAGACCCCACCTTTCAACATTTCGTGTGGCGGTTCAAAAACTCCACCTTTTAAAATTCCAAAAACCCACCTTCCAAGTTTTGTGTGGCGGCTCAAAACCTACTTTTTAGTCTTGTCGTGCGGTAACTTGGTTACCCACGTTAGTGTGATGACTTGGTCGTCCACTTCCCAGTTGTTGTGCGGTGACTTGGTCACCCACTCTTATATCCGAGAATTTCAAAATGTCTAGAGGTGACTATCTTCCTCACCGTCCAGAGGTGACTATCTTCCTCAATGTCCAGAGGTGACTATCTTCCTCACTGTCTAGAGGTGACTATCTTCCTCAAACTGTCCAGAGGTGACTATCTTCCTCAATGTCCAGAGGTGACTATCTTCCTCAAACCGTCCAAAGGTGACTATCTTCCTCAATGTCCAGAGGTGGCTATCTTCCTCACTGTCCAGAGGTGACTATCTTCCTCAAACTGTCCAGAGGTGACTATCTTCCTCAAACTGTCCAGAGGTGACTATCTTCCTCAATGTCCAGAGGTGACTATCTTCCTCAATGTCCAGAGGTGACTATCTTCCTCACTGTCCAGAGGTGACTATCTTCCTCAAACTGTCCAGAGATGACTATCTTCCTCAATGTCCAGAGGTTACTATCTTCCTCAAACTGTCCGGAGGTCACCATCTTCCTCAAACCGTCCAGAGGTCACCATCTTCCTCAAAACGTCCAGAGGTCACCATCTTCCTCAAACCGTCCTCACTATCAGAGGTGACTATCTTCCTCAAACTGTCCAGAGGTGACCCTCTTCCTCAAACGTCCGAGGTGACTATCTTCCTCAAATGTTTAGAGATCATCACCCGTCCTCACTATCAGAGTGACATCCGCCTCACTATCCGAGAAGACCATCCGTCCTCACTATCAGAGTGACATCCGCCTCACTATCCGAGAAGACCATCCGTCCTCACTATCAGAGTGACATCGTCCTCACTATCAGAGTGACATCTTCCTCACTATCAGAGAAGACAATCTCACTATCTGAGATTCACCATCTGTCCTCACTATCAGAGTGACATCTTCCTCATTATCCGAGAGAAGATCAGCAGATCTCACTATCCGAGATTCATCATCCGTTATACCCCCAACATCAAAGCAAAACATGTCATTCTGCATTTACTTTTATGCATCAATCAGCGACGGCCTACGAGTACGACCATCGACGGAGCTAAAATTTATGTTTTCTGAATCGACGTCTGAGGCTTGCGGTATCCCCGTTCAGATGTCAATTTCATTTCCTGCATAGAGGTCCGAGAGTTGCGGTGTCCCCGTTCGGATCTCAAGTTATCTTTCTGCAGTCTACCCAGGTCGAAATTCTCCAATCACCCATTCCACTTTTCGGTTGTGTCGTGGTGACTTGGTCACCCATGTTGCTGTGACGACTTGGTCTTCCACTTTTCAGTTGTGTCGCGGTGGCTCGGTCACCCATTTCTCATTCGTTGTGTCATGGTGACTTGGTCACCCACTTGCCAACATGTGTCCTTTTTAAGTCGCGTAAGCGGTTCGTCCCCACGCGATGTCTTTTAACATGTTGTAAGTGGTTAGTCCCCACAGCATGTGTCTTTCTAAGTCACGTAAGCGGTTCGTCCCCACGTGATGTTTTTGTTTGAATGTTGTAAGCGGTTCGTCCCCACAACATGCGTCTTTGCGTAAGCGGTTCGTCCCCCACGCACCTTACTTTTCGCACGTTACTTTTCGCAAGTTACTTTCTGTTTGCATTCACATTCCTTTAACTTGCGTTAAAATTTTTGCACTACCTCCTTTAAAATTTCCAGCATATCATTTTGCATCTACTTTTATGCACAAAGGTATGGACTGCGAGTGCTACCCTCGCCCTACCTGATTTACTTTTTCGCAATTTACTTTTCTGCACGAAGGTATGGACTGCGAGTGCTACCCTCGCCCTACCTGATTTACATTTCTGCATCCACTTTTCATCCCATCATCAGGGAAGTCTGCATTTACATTTTGCATTTTTCAAACCATTGCCGGTTCGGGAGCAACCATCTTTACAGCTCATCAAAACTCTCGATTACATCGGATTTTTGATCAGACAGTAAAGAGGGGGCAACTGTTGCTACCCGATTTTGAATTTTGAATTTTTCATTTCTATCATCAATTTTCAAAAATCGCACTTCCATTTATTTTCATCAATCTAATGTTCACTTTTACACTCAATGTCATTTAAATTTTATTTCATACTTTTTTCGCATTTTTATCAATTTTTCCATTCGAACTCGTATCGGTTCCCGAGTCAAATTCTCGAAGCCGATGGTCGAACAACTTTGGTTATTAGCTACTTACTTTTTAGTATTTTTCTAACTCGCACTATCTCTTTACGTTTTATACAATTTTTATTTTAGCATTTTCTTATGTTCGAACTTTTATTACTTATATGCTAATTATCTTAATTTATTTTATTCTACGACCTAGCATTTTCTATTCAAAGCTTTAGCAAAATTTCTTGTACCAAAAGTTCGAGCCAAAAATATTTGGCTCGTATGCATTAATTTGCATTAATGCAAGTTAATGCATCTCTGCAAATTTGAAAGACAGCACCATCATCTCCTACCTCCTACCTCCTACCTAGCCCCTACGACTCTCTCGATTCTTCCCCATACCGCCTTACTGTTCACCTCATCTCTTTTCAATAAATGAAACCGAAGCCACAAGCATAAAGGAGGGGGGGAGGGGGGTTGGTTCTGGTTCTCTCTGAAAAAAGGGAGGGGCTGCCGTGGCCTGCCGAGCCGTTGCTGCTGCTACGTCGCCACCGTTCACCGCTGATGGGCTGCTACCTTGGCCCCCCGTAAAGCTGCCGCGCTGCCTTGCTTGCCGTACTGCTTCGCCACCACCACGTAGCTGTTACCACCACCTCACGGCCGAATTCATCATCACTGCCGAGCTGTTGTTGCTGTTCTCCGTTGCCGTTCGCCGCTGTGTCACCACATCGCCGCCACTTTGTCTCGTCTGGCCGTTGTCGCTGTTGCCCAACCACCACAGGCCACGTCACGCCTCAACCCCGCCGAAGCGGCCTCGACCAGCCACGCCGCACCAAGCTGCATAACCGTTTCTGCCACCGCCGTACGTCACCGTGCCTCTCCCGACCGCTGCCTGACCGCTGCCGTGCCTTGCGCCGTGGCCACTGTTCTGCTTTGTTGCTGGAGAAGGGACGCGGATGAGGGAAGGAGATGGTGAATAGTGAGGCCAAGCCTCATTTTCATAAAGCCAAGCCCAAACGGGAAAGGAAAAAGAATAGTGAGGCCAAGCCTCATTATAATTAATCATGGGCTTGGCCTATGCCAAGCCCAAATGGGAAAAGAAAAGGATGGGCCCAACTAGTGGGCCCAATTTCTAGGCCCAGCGGGCCTAGTCCGAATTTTCAGCCCATCGCATTTTTATTTATTTTTCGTACCAACCTTTCGTATGCTTGTATTATTTATTTAATTTTCTGTATACTTGTACTGTTTATTTATTTTCTGCACCCGTACTGTTTATTTACTTTTCGCGATTGTACTATTTATTTATTTTCTGCACTCGTACTGTTATTTACTTTTCGCGATTGTACTGTTTATTTATTTTCTGCACTCGTACTGTTTATTTAATTTTCGTATGCTTGTACTATTTATTTAATTTTCGTATGCTTGCATGTTTAATTATTTAATTTTCGTATGCTTGCAGGCTTAATTATTAATTTTGTACGCTCTTGCATGTTTAATCATTCTGCTTGCGTATAGTCGTCAAAAATGATCATTTCACTTGTGTGCGCGCAATAATTTTTTATTCTAATTATTCGAATGCACGTACTATTTAATTAATTATGTTTGCATGCTCTCAAATGCCTAAATAATTATTTTGCTCGCGGTTAATGTCTAAATTAATTATTTCACTTACGTTCGATAAGTCATTAAATAGTTATCTATTTTCAATCATCATTTTCCCAAACTAATAATCTCAACTTTGTAGGGTAAATCAATCGATGCCGTTCACAAGTACACCTTCAATCTCAATCAAAAGTGGGTAAATCCCCCGATACCCTCCACAAGTAAACGTTTCTAACCCTTTTATTTATTCCGCGCTTTTCCGCATATCCTCTTATATGCATGAATTATTTAGAATTATTAAAATCCGTTGGGCATGATCACATAAATTAGGACCTTATATTTTACAAGCATAATTTAAAACACCTCTTTATTCGGTAACTTTTTTAGGATGAGTCTCGGGTGCCTAACACCTTCCCGAGTCCATAATACGACCCCGAACCGCTGTTCTCGGGTTCAGACCCCTTTTCGCCTTAGCTTTTTATTTTTATGCATGACAAATAGGTTCCCTAAACCGAGAAACAAATTAGGGTGGCGACTTCATTGCATAATGAGAGGCGTCCTTTTACGCCGAACATTGTAATGTCCCATATTCGTCGTATACTCGCGAATGTTTATTTCATTTTCGCGAGGCGCGACACAGGTCGTGCCCTCTACTCAGAGTTATCAACGCAATGACCACAGATAAATGGGAGATGGAAAACAAGGATGTCTGGATTAACCGATTCATAAACCTCTCAGAAGAGGACTTTAGTTGGCATGCCAAGTGGCTGCGAACCTCCGATCCCATCGTCTGCTGTGGACCCCTACCTTGGGTTCCCTTAATCGGAGCATGGGGATGTACTCACTACTGCCCTGCCCTCGTACTCAGGCAGTTTTGCATCACCCAAATCATTCCAGTAACTTTCGGCATGACGAAATCAGATCTGCCACACACCGGGAAAAATCAGAACATTCAGGTATACGCCCAAGACTGGGCGAAACCCTTTTATCACAAAGGACGCATTGCCCCTGCAACAACGATACCACAGTATCCACAGTGGAGATTGAAGCGAGTCAACGGCAATGTCTTACCTCGCCCAGAAAATCAGAAACCGATGGAAGAGGAAGGGGAATCACAAGTAAGTGGAGGAATGGATGCTATGGCTTACGCACAAGTGGTAGAGCAAATGCGAGCAGCGCAGGAGGAGCGAGATCTGATGACAGAGGAAAGAGATACCGCCGAAGCACGTCAATGTTACGCAGAAGTCCAGATGAATGAGCTGGACATGCATAACAAAGATTTTATCCGCGTACAAAGAGTCAAACAGAAGGTGGCCCTCAGGGCCTTTAAAGAACACTTGAGCAGCGAAACCCGCAAGAGAGAAGCATCAAGTGCCATAATCAAAGACAGGGATTCGACGATAAGGGTCTTGACTACTCGTGCAGATTTGGGGGATAGGAAAAGCCAGGCATTGAAAAGTCAAATTACCGCGTTAGAGGCTGAGATAGAGATGCAGAAAGGGGAGTTGGCTTCGACGGAGTACCTTTGGCAGGAGAACTTTGACGCCCAGGATTGACACCTTCAGGGAAAGGCTCGGATATCGGCAAACCTTTTCTTTTTAGCTAGGACCCCTGATTTCATCTACCTTAGCCATTTTTGATGAATTTAGGTAGTTGGCAAGTTTATCATACTTTTGTAAACACTTTTAATAAAGTCGTACTCTTTCGGATATTTATTAAAATCGCCTCATCTTTTTCATATCGATAATCTATCCAAAGCAACTCAAAAGACTATCGCAAAAAGAAAGAGAAAATCCCTCCGGGATAAACACAGTCATTTCACCTAAAGAACCGAAAAATCAGACCAAACATTCGAAAACAACCAAATATTGCCCACTCGGGGCCTTGTCCTCTTAGCTTATCACAAACTCCAAGTTCATAGCATAGGTTGTCATCCCTCCCCTCGGTTGGGTTCACCAGGCGTCAGGCCCTGCGTCATTTGCAAGTACAGTATGAAAGAGATCTTCCTAGCATGGCGGCATTGGTTGCCCCTGTTGATTTGGGTTTCGCAGATAGCATCTCAGATTACATCACCTCGTTGGAATGAATAGAGGCTTCCTTCGCATATCATCCACAACCAGGAGATCACGCCTCTCCAACCGCCCTGGAAATATCAAGTGAAAGTGTGGCCGGAAAGATAATGAGCAAACGTGGAGGCCTCGGGATTGCACATCACTTGTGTATCCTCACTTGTACTTACTCTTTTCTGTGTTTTTCCCTTTTTTCAGGTTCACGATAGCTCCTCAGAAGCACGCTACTCCGCACAGGCTCCCTGTAACTAGACTTCAAAAGCAAAAAATGACTGAACCGGCTAAGACCGATAGAAGCACTAACAGCTAGAATCGCAGAGTTAGAGGAGCAGGTTAAGATCAGTACATAAAGGGTCGTCAGGGCCGAAAAGGAAAGAGATGAAGCTGTCACCGAATTGCCACCGGGTTTTGATCCCCCTCAAACAAAAGGACCTCCCTCTTCGCTCACCGTCGCAGGACCTTCTGTACTCCCGCCACTTTCTGGCCCCGTGGGCCAGTGGAGATGGGTTAGTCCCTTCACTGTACCCACCGCTGCAAATCCTACAGTTAAGGCAGGTGAAGAGATCTCCTCGTCGCTTCAGCACCTTTCAATCAACCCTGCTGTGGACCCCAGCAAGAGCCAGGCCCACCTGGAGACCTTGTATCTCCCTCCTATTCCTCCAAGCACAGTTCCCAGACCTGTAGGAACTCAGCCTCTTACTTTCAACCCTGCACAACCTCAGTTCTCGTCAGAACCTATGTTACCCTTCGGCTCTAACCCCATCGGGGTTGAGCAACCGAAAAGTGACCGACTGAATCTGCTCGAAGAAAGGCTTCGAGCAATTGAAGGGGCCGATCCATTTGACCCCACCGGCCCTGCCGATGTGTATGGTCCCGGGGATCGTTATACCACCGAAGTACAAGATTCCTGACTTCGAAAAGTATACGGGGGTAGAGTGCCCAAAGACCCACCTTAGAGCATACTGTAGCAAGATGGCAGAGATGATCCACAACGAGCCGTTGTTGATTCATCTCTTCCGAGAAAGCTTGACCAAGCACGCCCTAACATGGTATATGGGTCTGGATAGAGCCAGGATCAGGACATGGAGAGACTTATCCGATGCATTCTACAGACAATATAAATTCAACATGGAGGTAGCACCCGACCGCGCTGATCTGCAAAATCTGGAAAAGAAAGTCGGCGAGTCCATAAAGAGCTATGCTCAGAGATGGAGAGAGTTGGCTTCTAGAATCTCTCCACCCTTAAGCGACAAGGAACTCTTGTCGATTTTCTTGCACACCTTCAAGGCCCCCTACTACACCTACCTGATCTCGAACCCTTCAAACAGCTTCTCCGACATGGTCCTAATTGCCGAAAGAGTAGAGCAAGGGATTAAGTCTGGACGAATCATGCATCCGACACCAGAGTCTGCACCAAAGAAGGCATCTATCGCAAAAAGGGACGTCGGATTTGTCGCTCCCCAAGCTAATCACGGGCAGCCATTTCCACCACCTCCACCTTATCTATCGCCACCATCCTACCCTTTGCCATCACTATATCAACCCACCTACTTCCCTTTCACCTCGCCGCCCGCTGCTAATATCGCGCCTCAAAATCCTACACATTTCCCACCACCTCCAGCACAAACATTACCACCCATGTAACCCAAGCCATATAACCCACCAAAAGGCCCAAATAACCAAAACACGACAAACAATCGGTGGAACCGAGAGCCTCCGCCACCTTTTCCTCTTCCCGCAGGGGAAATCTACAAACATCTCCTGGCGGCCGGACAGATCGTACCAGTTCCAGCTCAGCCTTAATTGCCTCCTTACCCGAAGTGGTATGATCTCAACGCAAGGTGCGAATACCACGCCGGAGCCCCAGGTCACACTCTGGAAAATTGCTTCGCATTCAAAGCAAAAGTCCATCACTTGATCAAAAGTGGATGGGTATCTTTCGAAGGGTTAGCAAAAGGACCCAACACATCCACCAACCCTCTCCCCAATCATTCCCAAGGAAAGGGAGGGGTGAATGCCATCTCAATAGGAGGAAGCAACGACCTCATTTCTTCAGCGTCAACTTGGCCACAAGAACAACTTTTCCAGGCCTTAGCTCAAGGAGGACATATGCCATACTCGGAGAGAAATCCAAGTCACTGCATATACTGTAAGTGAAGCGACGGTCACAAAATCCAAAGCTGCAAGTTGTTCCCCAAAAAGGTGAGACAACTCTCAAGTCTCGGAGTAATACAAACCCAGAAAGCGACCCACAGGGAAGGATCCATTAACGCCATTGGAGACGGATTTCCTATCCCACATAACGCCAAGGGAACCCCACTCCAAATCGTCCAAAAGAAAGGACCGACTTCGTCAGGCAAACGGTTCTCCAAGCGCCGCGACGAGGGCGACCGTGAGATTGATACCTTGGACCAGCCTTCTGGGAAATTCGATTACCTCGTCAGGTATTCGACACCACCCTCCCATGCTAGCACAGCACCATTACTACCCTCTTGGGAATCCTCGGACTCCGCATCATACCCTTCACCGATGTGGTCACTTCCTCTATTTCCTTTGAAAGAGATCTACGCAAGCCTCCTGGCAGATGGGCAGATTACACCATCCCTACTCTCGCCTCCGTCGACTCCTTACCCTAGCTGGTATGATCCAAAGGTTAGCTGCGAATATCACGCCGGAACCCGAGGACATTCCCTGGAAGACTGTTACGCCTTTCGAGAGAAGGTCGAGCACCTCACCAAACAAGGACGGATCTCATCCAAAGGTTTAGCAAAAGGTCCTGATATGACAACCGATCCTCTACCGCACCATAATCCTAGGACGAGCGACATTTCTTCCATTGGAATTGGCATTCCTCACTTGTCAATAGAGGAAACACCCAACGAAGAGTTGTTCTTCGCATTAGCCAACAGCGCATATCTACCATTCCCGGGGAATAATCTGGCCCAGTGTCTATTTTGCCAAGGGGAAAGCAAGCACGACATCCAGGATTGTGGACTTTTTCGGCAGAAAGTCAAGCAACTCACCACATTCGGGATCCTTCAAACCGGAGGGAAAGCCCGAGGAGCAATCAATGCCATCGAGGACAACTCTCCAGCCCCATATTCCTTCGAATATGTGGCCCAAGCAGGGGATGCGGCCACGACCCCACACAAAGTAGTGTTCACATTAGCTGTGAATACTCCTAGCCGGGATTTACACGCAGTTCCATTCAACTACGGATACACGGTGGTCACCACCCCTCCTGTAGTCCCACCAACGACGCTCACTATCGGCGAAGCCTCTCATATCGGGGGCATGACCCGCACCGGAAGATGTTACATCTCGGAGGAAGTAGAGAAGCAACGACAAGCCAAAGGGAAAAACCCTGTGATCCGCGAAGAGACGATAGAGGAGACACAAGGTTTGAGCAAACCTGTAACCGAGGACAAGACAACCAAGTTCCTCAAAATCATGAAATAGAGCGAGTTCAGCATCATCGAACAGCTAAAGAAAACCCCAGCTTGTATTTCCATCATGGAGTTGATCCTTACTTCAGAGCCTCATCGCCAGGCTCTCTTAAAAGTCTTGAAGCAAGCCTTCGTGACTAAGGATATCACTACAGAAGGGGTGGAAAACCTTGTCGGAAGGATCTAGGCCTTAAGCAGCATTTCCTTCTCTGAAGGAGAGATCGACCCCTCAGGAAGAGATCACAACAAGGCCCTATACATGACTGTAGAATATAAGGGGCACGTCATAGCCAAGGCCCTAATCGACAACGGGTCCGCACTTAATGTCAGGCCCAGGCATGTCCTCGAACAACTACCGGTCGATCTCTCTCACATGAAACCTAGCGGAATGATGGCTAGGGCTTTTGATGGAACCGCTCGAGAGATCATCGGGAACTTTGAGTTGGATATGGTCATCGGCCCCCACACTTTTGCCTTGACGTTCCAGATCATGGAGATCCAACCGCTTACAGCATGCTTCTAGGACGACCTTGGATCCATTCGGCAGGAGCCGTCCCCTCTTCCTTGCATCAGTGCCTCAAATACGTCAAGGATAATGCCCTCGTCACGATAAAGGCAGAAGAAGCCTTGATCTTGGCCAAGCATGCATCTGTGCCTTACATCGAAACTGTTGAAACCTTGGAGAGTTCTTTCCAAGCCTTCGAAATCGTCAACGCGGACTGGGTCAAGGAAGGATCCCCCGTTTGCGAAGCCTCAAAATCTGAGATAGCCAAAACCACTACTAAGTCAATACCAGAGGGAAGCTTCCAATTGGGAAAACGGCTCGGCGCCGAGTTACAAGGATCAAAAAACTGGGCACCTCCGAAGAGCTTCGGAGATCGCTTTGGGTTAGGGTACTTACCCAGCAAGGCCGATTTTGTCAGGATTGCCCAAGAAAAGAAAGAAAAGCTGCTGGCTAAGCTATTTGGACGTTCTGCTCCAGAGGGCGAGATGCTAATCCCCCATATCAGAACCACGTTCCCCTTCGCGGCCGAAACCATTAATGGAAATCCGATCCGGGTATCAGACCTCCGTATCTGCACTCTGGGTGAAGAAGAGTCATCGCCTGGTTCAGTCATATTCGTAAAGAAGTCAGGGGAGTCTGTGTGCAACTGGACCATCACCATGCTTCCGGATGTCTCTCCATAATTACTTCTTTTAGAAAAACACATGCTTGCACGTTTTCTTACGAAAACCTTTTGTAGGAACTCACGTTCCCCTTCTGTTAAAAATCAAATATATATGCAATTTTCATTTTACGCATCTCTTTTTTTGCATTTTTAATTTCAGGATGAATGTTAGTTCGGACTGTCATGATAAAACTTATGTCTTTCCTGGCGAAGAAATCATCGCTACAACCGAAGACAAAGCCGAAGTCTCCGACGAACTGACCCGTTTACTAGAAAGTTCAGAAAAGGAAATAACCCCTCATCGGGAGGAATTGGATGAAGTAAACTTGGGGGCAAGCAACGAGAGTCAGAAGCTGGTTAAGATCGGAACTACCTTGGACACAACTCAGAGAGAAAGGTTGATTTCTCTCCTCAAAGACTACTCCGGCGTATTCGCATGGTCATACGCCGATATGCCAGGTCTCGATCCCGGGATAGTTGAGCATCGTATCCCGTTAAAGCCTGAGTTTAAGCCTGTTAAGCAAAAACTTCGGAGGATGCATCTAGACATCCTTCTGAAAATCAAAGAAGAAGTTACCAAGCAACTAGACGCAGGTTTTTTGAGAGTTGCCGAGTACCCAGAATGGATCGCCAACATAGTGCCAGTGCCTAAGAAAGATGGGAAGGTTCGCATGTGCGTGGACTTTCGGGATCTCAATCGAGCCAGCCCTAAGGATGACTTCCCCCTTCCCCATATCGACATCTTGGTAGATAGTGCCGCCAGAAATGACATGTTCTCCTTCATGGACGGATTTTTCGGGTACAATCAGATCAAGATGGCACCCGAAGACAGCGAAAAGACGACCTTCATCACACCCTAGGGAACCTTCTGCTACAAAGTGATGCCCTTTGGATTAAAAAACGCAGGAGCGATATACCAACGTGCTGCCGTCACCCTTTTCCATGACATGATGCATAAAGAATTGGAAATATATGTCGACGACATGATAGCCAAGTCTCGAGGCACACAAGATCATGTAGACATCCTGAAGAAGGTATTCGAAAGGTTGAGGCGATTTCAGCTACGGCTCAACCCAGCTAAGTGCACCTTTGGAGTAACCTCCGGAAAGTTCTTAGGATTCATCGTCAGCAACAAAGGTATAGAAGTGGATCCTGATAAGATAAAAGCAATTCAAGAGCTACCCGCTCCCAGCACTGAAACAGAAGTACGAAGCTTCTTAGGACACATCAACTACATCGCTCGCTTTATTAGCCAGTTAACGCTTACTTGCGAGCCGATGTTCAAAATGCTAAGGAAACACGGAGATGCGGAATGGGACGAAGACTGTCAGAAAGCCTTCGAGAAAATCAAGACTTATCTGCAAAGCCCACCGGTACTAGTTCCCCCGAAGCCAGGACGTCCCTTGCTCATGTACATGACAGTCACGGCTAGCGCCATGTGTTGCGTTTTGGGATAGCACGACGAGTCCGGAAGGCGTGAACAAGCCATCTACTACTTCAGTAAAAAATTCAACGAATGTGAGATGCGCTACTCCATGTTGGAACGAACTTGTTGCGCCCTAGCATGGTGCGCCCGAAGGCTCCGGCAGTACATGTTGTATTACACGACGTGGCTAATCTCTCGTATGGATCCCCTGAAGTACATCTTCGAAAGGCCGTACGTATCAAGTCGCATTTGCAGGTGGCAAGTCTTATTAGCTGAGCACGAGATCATCTATGTAACCCGGAAAGTGGTTAAGGCAAGTGCACTCACCGATCACTTGGTTGATCATGCCTCGGACGAGTATGAGTCATTAAGCTTTGAATTCCCCGATGAGGACATCATAGTGGTTGAAGATGAGATCGCAGAAGATCTCCAAGAAGACGACTGGTGGACCATGTTCTTCGACGGTGCAGTGAACCTCTCGGGCAAGGGAGTGGGAGTCGTGGTCATAGCCCCAGATGGTCGTCAATTCCCTATAGCATGCAAATTGAACTTCCCATGCACCAACAACATCGCTGAGTATGAGGCATGTATCAGCGGTCTCGCGGCAACCATCGACCTAAGAGTAAAGAAGCTCCAAATCTTTGGCGATTCAGCCCTCGTCATCTACCAAGCCCAAGATTTATGGCAGAAACGGGATTCCAAGCTCATCCCTTATCAAAAGTTACTCACCTAACCCACACGGGAATTCGAGGAAACTAAGTTCGACCGAGTCGACAGAGAAAAGAACCGTTTCGCAGACGCATTAGCCACATTGGCATCGATGTTCAAGTTAGAGTGCAGAGTAATGCTTCAGCCTCTGAGGGTAGAAGTAAAGGAAACTCCGGCATGCTGCGTAGCCTTAGAAGAGGAACCCGATGGGAAGCCTTAATTCCACGACTTAGTGCAATTCATCAGAAACCGGGAGTATCCACCGGGGGCAAGCCAGGTTAGCAAAAAGACCCTCCAGCGCTTAGCACTAGACTTCTACCTCGACGGTGAAGTTCTATACAAAAGGAGAGCTGATGGAGCTTTGCTTCACTGCGTCACCATGACAGAGGCAAAAAGAATCATAACAGAAATCCACGAAGGGGTTTGTTCCACATACGCTAGTGGGCACATGATGGCCAGACAGATAATGAGGCAGAGTTATTTTTGGCTCACCATCGATCGCGATTGCATCGGCTATTTCCAGAAGTGCCACAAATGTCAAATCTACGCAGACCATTTCCATGTCCCTCCAGCCCCTCTCTTCAGCATGACATCACCTTGGCCTTTTGCGATGTGGGGAATCGACATCATCGGCCAAATTCACCCGACAGCCTCTAATGGCCATCGCTTCATCCTCGTAGCAATTGACTACTTTACCAAGTGGGTAGAGGTTGCCTCTTACTCCAACATCACTCAGAAGACGACCATGCGATTCATTGAGAGGAACATCATGTGCTGTCACGGAGTCCCGAAAACAATCATCATGGAACAACGGCACCAACCTCAATGGAAAAATGATCGACGGTCTTTGCCAACGTTGGAAGGTGAAGCACCGAAACTCATCTCCATATCGACCAAAAATGAATGGCGCAGTCGAAGCAGCAAATAAGAACCTGAAGAAGATCATCCAAAAGATGGTAATCACTCACAAGGACTGGCATGACATGTTTCCCTTCGCACTGCATGCTTACCGGATAGCGACTCGTACATCTACAGGGGCAACTCCCTACTCATTAGTTTACGGCATGGAAGCCGTAATTCCCCTCAAGGTAGAAATCCTTTCTCTCAGAATCCTGGCAGAGTCTGAAGTAGAAGAATTAGATTGGGCAAGAGTGAGGTACGAGCAGCTGAACCTCCTTTCCGAAAAGCGCCTGGCCGCTATCTGTCATGCACAATTATATCAGCAAAGAATGGCCAACGCTTATAACAAGAAAGTGCGACCTCGCAAGTTCGAGGCTGGGGATTTAGTGCTGAAGAAGATTCTCCCTCATCAGGAGGCTAGTCAAGGAAAATGGGCCCCAAGGTACGAGGGCCCGTATCTGGTCAAAAGTGCATTCTCAAGGGGTGCCCTAATGCTAACCAACATGGATGGAGACGATCTCCTAAGACTGGTAAACGCCGATGCAGTCAAGATATACTTCGCCTGAAGCATCACGAACTGAGCGTTCGGCATGACCAAGGACATAGGGTTTTATCATGACAATCTATCATAAACATTTATCCTGAAATGAATAAAACAAGTTTTTTTCAGGAGATGCTTATTGTTTTAAAATTTGTTGTCCCCTTTTTCTTAAAACTTGTGAGATGACAAAAGGAGGCATGGCATAGATGGCTCTCCAGGAGTATCTCGAGACGTAAGAAACGTCACTTAGACTAACGCCACTAATCAATTTTAAGTTTTGCAGGGACGTAAGCTCTCACGCCTCAGCTCATCATCACGATAGAATCAGGGAGTTCCGTTCGTAGCAGCTTTTGAATTGCCGCAGCAGGCCACCTTCAAGAGCGAATCACGAAAGATTTTAAGACAAACCATCACCATCTAAAGCGAAATTTATTTTCCTCGCAGTGCTACCAGCACAGCCGGCATCGTAAACAACCGGTCTCAAAGGACTGAATGCTGGACCAAAGTCACAAAGCCCATCCTACGCCGGCCGAGCTGTCGGAACACTAGCAATATCGGCTCCCATCTCTGATTCACCTATGCGGAGGAGCTCATCACCAAAATGACATGGTCGCCCAGCGCGCCCTTGCAGGCAACAACTCTTGGAAAAAGCACGACAAAAAGCTGTCCTCCTAGGACCCCTATCAACATACATAATGCGGTCTTGTTCAAGAAGTTTCCCAACATCCGCACCATGATCAACACGGTGAAAACCAACCCTTTAGTTGAGGGACAACCAGGCTGCAAGCATCACCCAAGCCAAAGCAGGAGCTGCGACAAAGCATCTAAAAGAAAAGCCATCATCAACCAACATCCGATGCCAGTCATGCTGCAGTGACCCACGGATGGCCCGTCTAAAAGGGAGAGCTTAAAAACTTATCCATCACATTACTTTTTCTGGAAAAAAATCGTCTTGCGTTTACTCCTCATTAGTTATCGCCAAATCTTTTTCAGGGACTGTGTCACCCCCATTTGTTGCCTGCAGGAGAACGGTAAGCATACGCCCTTGCAGCCCCGCTGCACATTTCGGGGACAGAGGGTTTTCCCCTTTATCTCCGAGCAATCACAAAGCCAATCAACGAAGGTCCAGCAACGACCAGTAAGCAAATGAACCGAATGCAGATCTCGTCCTCACTACGGCTTAGATCGGCAGTTCCTACAAAACAGCTGAAAAAGAAACCAATCAAAGCAAAGCATCCCAGAACTAGGACCACGTCATAGACACCCTTGAAAAGTTGGGTTAAAGGAAGGGAGAATCCCTGAACTTATCCCATTTTTGTTTTCAGATTAATTTCCCTTTCCGCTCTGTTGTCCCCTCTGCATCTCACAGGGACTTGAAGCATCTCACTATCATCCGCATGGAGCTTGTGGAAGACGCCCTTGCAGCCACGCCGCACATTTTAGGGGAGTTCATCTTTCTCCCCTTTTTTTTAGTAATTTATGTTCATTCCTGCTCGCTTTAAGTCAAGTACGATCGTCTGGCCCACTAGGGGCAACCATAGGTTCTCATTAGACCCTTGCAAATACGTCGTCCCCCACATCTTAGCAATCAAACTATCAAGCAATCAAACCAGCAAGCAATCAAACTATCAAGCAATCAAACCAGCAAGCAATCAAACCATCAAGCAATCAAACTATCAAGCAATCAAACCAGCAAGCAATCAAACCATCAAGCAATCAAACCATCAAGCAATCAAACCACCCATCAATCAAAAATCAAAAATCAATCAAAATCCCTTTTTAGCCCTGCTAAAACAAAAGCATACTACTCTCATAAGCATTTCATACATTGCATAGGTCGGGAATGTCCAATCCCTCTGTTAAAATCAAGCATCCATCTAAATTACGTGCCAGGCATGATATTACCGGCGTAAGTAGTCATAGACAAATCCCGGTAAGCATTTTTGAGCCATCGCGGCGTATCCTTCATGAGTGTAAGGGCCTGACTAGAGACTAGTTGAGTTCGCATAATATCCAGGGTACATGCGCAATTAGACAGGGGATAGCTATAAAATGACGTGGGACTTTTACGATCTTCTCCATTTTTTCGTTCTTCCCTCCTTCCACCATCTATGTCATCACTCCCCAAACCTTCACTATCACTCATACCCCGGGAGCCAAGGAGCAGTCTCAGCTAAGATTGCCAGCCGGAAGCATGAGCACGTCAAGTCCAAGAACACGATGAAGGAGACGGAAAGGGTCGCCAGAAGATCGCTAAGGACTATCACCGAAGAAGCAGCAACGAGGGAGGCCGAGGCCTCAAGACAGAAGGGGAAGAGATCAAGACAAAGGCTGTGCTTGCTCTGCTTCAATGCATTTCAAGCCAAACCAAATCAAAAAGAAGAAGAGAGCAAAAAAAAAAAAGGAGAGAAAAAGAAAAAGAAAAGAAGAGAAAGAAAAAAAGAAAAAAAGAAGAAGAAAAAAAGAAGAAGAGAGAAAAGAGAGAAATGCTCAGAGACATTCGAAGAATACAAACAGTCGAAGAGCCAAAGCAAGCACAGCCCAAGGGCAACTCAATTCGAGAAATCTCGAAGAAAACTTTCCCCAGTGAACTTGAGCAAAAGAGGCCCACGGCCAACTCGAGAAATCTCAAAGCAACCTTCCCCAGTGAACTCGAGCAAAAGAGGCCCAAGGCCAATTCGAGAAATCTCAAAGCAAGCCTCCCCAGTAAGGCCTCGAGAAGAAAAAGGGCCCAAGGCCAACTCAAGTAGCAAGTCGCAAAAAAGAACAGCGACGACACTCCCTAGTGAAGACTCGAGCAAAGGGCCCCTGGTAGGACGAAAAGCACCCCCAGCAAGGATCCCAGAACTCACACACTCTGTCCAGGAAGCATCCCCAGCAAAAAGCGAAGGAACTCGTGCACCTCGCCCTCATCTGGGACAAGCAAGAAAGCATCATTCATCAAAAAACCTTCCAGCAAAGCAATCTTTTCCAAAACAAACTCCTTTCCGGACATTTCATGTCCTTTCATTCTTTTCCGTAAAAGTCCCGTCGATTATTAGAACGCCCATGCATGTGTATCTTCATTCGAAGTCTATTCACTCGGATTGACATTGCGAACTGTAAATTATGTATCATGTTAGTTGCATCCTTATGAGCGTAAAACACTTAGCCTTGTTTCAGAGCGTGAGTGCAAACACTAATATCAGGTGAGGACTGCTTACGACTGCAAATCGTGGGAAAGTCTTGTCCTTGGGGTCGTTACCTCCTGAGCAGGACGCAGACGCATTCTAGGTTCGTATCAAGGCCGCTAGCATTAACATTCTTCTCCTCCCAGAGTGACAGCATTTAGTTTTCAGCATTAGCATTTCTTCTCCTCCCAGAGTGACAACATAGTTTACATTTCAGCATTAGCATTCTTCTCCTCCCAGAGTGACAGCATTTAGTTTTCAGCATTAGCATTTCTTCTCCTCCCAGAGTGACAACATAGTTTACATTTTAACATTAGCATTCTTCTCCTCCCAGAGTGACAACATAGTTTACATTTCAGCATTAGCATTCTTCTCCTCCCAGAGTGACAACATTTAGTTTTCAACATTAGCATTTCTTCTCCTCCCAGAGTGACAGCATTTAGCTTTCAGCATTAGCATTTCTTCTCCTCCCAGAGTGACATCATAGTTTACATTTCAACATTAGCATTCTTCTCCTCCCAGAGTGATAGCATAGTTTACATTTCAGCATTAGCATTCTTCTCCTCCCAGAGTGACAACATTTAGTTTTCATCATTAGCATTTCTTCTCCTCCCAGAGTGACAACATAGTTTACATTTCAGCATTAGCCTTCTTCTCCTCCCAGAGTGACCTTAGTTTAATTTCCGCATCTCACGCCTTCTCCTACGGGAATCGACGTTGTTTACATTTTCAGCATAGCATTCTCCTCCTCCCAGAGTGACAACATTTAATTTCTAGCATAGCATTCTTCTCCTCCCAGAGTGACAGCATTTAACTTTTAGCATAGCCTTCTTCTCCTCCCAGAGTGATAACGTAGCGTAATTTTACCTTTTTCAGCCTTAGCATTTCTTCTCCTCCCAGAGTGACATCATTTACATAATTCTACATTTCTGCATAATTATTTCCTCCTCCTAGAGTGCCATCATTAGGACAAATCATTTGTACATCTACGAATCACGCGTTATCCTCCCTAGGCGACGTCTGTTGCATGTCAGACCCCCAGTGGAGCCATCATTTACATTTTCGTAAGAAAAAAAAGAAAAAGAAAAACATTTTACCGCTCATTCCTGTCGAAGTAGTCGTCATTTACATTCCCTGCAACTTATGTTTCTCTCGATATCCGAGTAGATCTAAGTTTATATCTTTGCAGGACGTCCGACCAACTATATCCTCCCAGAGTGATATCCACGGACTACTTCATCAATTGGTAAACACTCGTTAAATCCCCAGTGACGACATCAATCAATCTCCTCCTCCCAGAGCGACATCAATCAATCTCCTCCTCCCAGAGCGACCTCAATCAACTACCTCCTCCCAGAGCGACATCATCGCTGTAAGCTTGAGGTAAGACCTACTGCGTCGCCAAAATTCGGATATGCAGGGGCAACCGTCTTTACTGCTTATCAAATCCTTCGATAAGACAGTAAAGAGGGGGCAACTGTTGATACCCGAATTTTGACGCCATTTTTAATTAATTTTAGCGCTTCTGTTATTTAGTTAATTTACAGTCATTTTCAGTTGATTTACTGTCGCAAGCATTTTTAGGTGTTTCGTTGCATTTTAGCATCATCGTTAGCATCGTCAGCTTTCGAGATCACAGTTTTAATTTTTCGGCATGTCTTTTCATTATTATTATCATCATTATTTTTAGCCTTAAAGATCACATTTTTAACTATCCGGCAGTCGTTTGCTAGTTTTTTCTTCGTTTTAGGTCATCACATGAATTTTAGGATTTTTAGTTTTTTAGCGCATTTTTTAATATTTTTATTATTTTATTATTATTTTCGTTCGAGCTTTTATTGGACCCGAGTAAGTTCGCTCGGACAATAGTTTGACTTTGAAATGTTTTCCATCAACTAGTTCCTAGCTTTTTTTCTGCTCGCAACGGTCTACAACGTTTCGTGTAATTTTCGACGTAACGTTTTTATTTTTCCGTTTGCACGTTTCACGCTTTTGAACGAGAAAATAAACGCGCTAAACGGAAAATTTTCATTATTCGTTGTATATGGTTAGACTCGTCGTATTTTTCTCTACGCGCAGGTACCGTCGGTTCGAAAAGTCTGAACGATTGCTCGCAGGACTCGGCTCGAGGCCATTTAAATAAAATAAAGGGCAAGTTGATCACAACCGTTGATCTGGTCAACTCAAAAAAGTCAACCAGATCAACGGTTGACTATTTAATCAACCATGGTGCACATGCACCATGGACGTAAACAGCAGCGGAGCAGACCACCAAGCAGCCTGCTCCCGTCGAGTCCAAGCGGTTTTCTGTCCCTTCGATCATCATCACGACGACCCTAGCTCAGCCACCTCACGGCCTAGACCCGCCAGCGCACGAGGAACGGCCACCACGAGCACAGCCGCGTCTCCCTCCTCACGCGATCCTTTGGCTATAAATAGCCACCATCCTTCAACATAGAAACGACACCAATTCAGCAAGAAAAACTTGCTCTCTCTCCCTCTTGATCAGCTTGCTCATTTAGAGCGACAATCGCCAGTTCAAAGTTTGAAACGTGAGCTTTCTCTCTCTAGCCATTTTCATTTTTCTTAAGCATTTTTCTTCTTTAATTCGTTTGGCTTTGTTTTGAAGAGATTAATTTCTTGTTTTTGTGCCATTAATTCATGTGCATGATGTAGATTAAATACATGCTTTCAATTTTAAAAATCCTTAGCTAGATTGTGCAAATTAATTAGTTTTCGATAATTAACGGTTTTGTCATTTTTTAGAAATTAAACTCGGTAGGCTTTGTATTAAAATTCGAGCTTCGTACGGTCGAGACGCCGTCGAGGAGATGAGCGTCTTGGTATGAAGATCGCGAGAAACGGGCAAGGGAAGCCGGAGCTTGGCCGCCGGCGACCAAGGAAGAAGATGAACAGTGCCATGATTCGGCACTGTTCACGTGTGCATGGGTGATGGGCTTGGCCCATCACCGTTTAAATAATTTCCTTGGGCCAGGAACTATTCCTGGCCCATTTTAGTTTCCTTTCATTTTTCAATTTGGGCCCAGCCCTTTTTTAATTCTTTCCGAAACCTCGGATCACGCTTTTTCGTAAAAATAACTCGTATGCTTCGTATGATTATTTTTCGTACTATCAACTGTTTAATATTCTGTACTTGTCAACTATTTAAATTATTCGCACTTTAAATTTCCGCAATTTACTTTCGCCAATTTAAATTCAATTATTCATTTTACCGCCTACATGGTCGGTCGTATTTTAATTCTTGCAAATATCAATTGCTTTAATTTTTCGCAAGCTGCTGGAAATTCTTCCGCAATATCAATTGTTTTATTTTCTGCAAATATCAATTGTGTTATTTTCTGCAAATATCAATTTCTTTATTTTCCGCAATATCAACTATTTTACTTTCTGCAAATATCACATGCTTTAATTTTCCGCAAACTGCTGGAAATCTTTCCGCAAACATCCAACTGTTTATTTTCTGCAAATATCAATTGTTTTAATTCTTGGAAATATCAACTGGTTTAGTTTTTCGCAAACTGCTGGAAATTCTTCCGCAACATCAACTGTTTATTTTCTGCAAGCATCAACTGTTTTAATTTCCACACTCATCATACAGCTGGGAATCCTTCTGCAAATATCAACTGTTTACTTTCTGCAAATTATCAAACTGTTTTAAATCCCCTGTGAATCGTCAACTACAATCAATTTTTCTGCACTTATCAAAACAAAATTTAAAATTTGTATGCGTCAAATTAATCATTTTTCGCATGCAATCAACTCAGCATTTAATTTTCGTATGCATCAAATAAATCAATTTTCGCATGCAATCAACTCAGCATTTAATTTTCGTATGCGTCAAATAAATCATTTTTCGCATGCAATCAACTCAACATTTAATTTTCGTATGCGTTAAATCCATCATTTCTCGCATGCAATGATGTCAGCATTTAATTCTTGTATGCGTTAAATCCATCATTTCTCGCATGCAATCAACTCAGCATTTAATTTTCGTATGCGTTAAATCCATCATTTCTCGCATGCAATCATGTCAGCATTTAATTCTTGTATGCGTTAAATCCATCATTTTTCGCATGCAATCAACTCAGCATTTAATTTTCGTATGCGTTAAATCCATCATTTTTCGCATGCAATCAAATCAGCATTTAATTTTCGTATGCATTAAATCCATCATTTTTCGCATGCAATCAACTGTCATCATTTATTTTCCTGCACTTATCAAACTCAGCATTTAATTCTCGTATGCGTCAATCCATCATTTCTCGCATACAATCAACTGTCATTAAAATTTTTGCACTCATAAAATTGCTTATTTATTTCTCAAGCTATCGCTAACACTCTCATTTTGTAGGTTTTAAATTCAAGCTTCGCTCGAAAGTACGCCTTTCGATTCCTTTTTATTTATTCAACGCTTTTCGTAAATGTCGATCGTACGTATGATATATAGAACTGCTAGAACTAAAATCAACCCACATGAACAACGTGTTTAAAGAGTTGCTTAAAATACCATGCTCATGTGATTTTAAATTCTCGCATATATTGACTGCATGTACATGGGGACTTTCGATCCCACATCAGTTTTTCCACTTCAAAATCTATCATTTAAATCGGTACTCTGTTAGCAATCCATGATAGGTTCACATAGCAATCAATCTAATCATGCATGGCCCGATGATGAAATAAGAGGGCGCTCATTCAGTCTTACAGAAAATTCAGTCCCATCACGTTACGGTCAAGAATAATGAATCGGTCTTGATAAACGGTAACCCCGTCCGAAAGACGATCAAACGCTAACCTCATTCAATGATTAATTATTCTTGAACGTCACGATCATAAAAAAGACTAAAGTGACGATTCCTCTGAGGGCCCCCTTTCAAAACAAAACGCATTTTATCAAACACCTTTTTAAACACCTCTCTCATCAACCGGTAACCATTTTCGGATGTGACTCGGATGCCTAACACCTTCCCGAGACCATAATACGACCCCAAACCTTTTGTTTGGGGTCCAGACCTTTTTTTTGTGTGCCTTTAGTTTTTTTACTTATTATATTTTCTATGCCATGGCGATTAAGGTTCCCTAAACCTAGCAACCAAATTAGGGTGGCGACTTCATTGCATGTTGCGAGGCGTTTGTTTACGCCGAGCATTGTAAGGTCCCAAATTTCGTTGCACACTCGCGAATTTTTTAATTTTCGTGGGGCGCGACACTGGTGTTCCTCCAACAACTCTCCTACGCTCCAAGCTAAACTAATCATGGGTCTATGGTGATAGGTAAGAGTTAAACTAGCATTAGGAGATATGTAGTTACTGGCATTGAATATGTTATACTCATGTGGTCGACTTGTTAATAAAACATGGATTTGACTAGTGAAGTATCATGGCATTTAAAGTGTTGAGGCAAATTTTCAAGGAAAAAATGGAGTTCTGATATTTCATGCAAAATGTTAAAACACAGAAACATGCAGTGTCTAGCCTAAAAATACACAAAGATCAAAATGAAAAATCATGCAAAAATTAAAACTAACCCAAAACTGGAAAAATTTAGCTAACGCATGCATCAACATTTAAACACACAAAACACTAAAAAACACATAATCACTATAACAAGACAAAACCCCTCCCCCACATTTATTGGACACATTGTCCTCAATGTGTAAAAGAGGAAAAACATAGACGTAGAGAATGAAAGGCAAAAATTAAAAGAGACAACCTGGGGCATGGTTATCAAGCGGAGGGTGGTGAAGGGGATGATGGTAGAGCTTGAGAGGGTAGAGTACAGTCAATCTTCTTGGTCAGAGAGAGTAGTGTTTCTAGGAGGGTTTGGTTGATGGTAGCAGCTTGAGTCTGGGAGGCCATGAGGGTATGAAGGAGTCTGTTGGTCTCCTTTTGTTACTCTAGAACAACTGCCATCAAACCAGGGGCAAGGTGCTGTGTGGCAGAAGATGTAGCTGGATTCTCTTGGCCGGGGTCTTGGCCAAGAATAACTTCTTGGTCATCCTACTCCATATCCTCCTCTTCTGTTGTAAACTTCAGAGAGGCCAGCTAGTACTTGTCCTTGTGCTTGGGGCTGAAGATTTGTCCATCCTTGGGTGTGTAACTTGTATTATAACAAA
Organism: Viola odorata; assembly: GCA_963691705.1. Lineage (NCBI taxonomy): Eukaryota > Viridiplantae > Streptophyta > Magnoliopsida > Malpighiales > Violaceae > Viola > Viola odorata. The sequence continues at coordinate 37,310,116 of OY829543.1, read as the reverse complement.
CATGACCTTTCTCCAAGTGAAAATAATCCATTTGGTCAAGAGATTTAAGGTCTAGCAGTTTAAGGGCACAAAATTCATGTAGGTTGGTGGCAACAATATCAAGGTTCCTAGTTTTAACAGCTAAAAGCGTAATTAGGGAACCTAGGGCCATTTTGTTTTTAGAAGCAATGAACTGCTTGGCCAACCAATATCGTAAACTAAACTTTTGGCCAGTTTGTATGCACCAAAGGATAAACAATTCAATTTTGCAAGATCCTAAGGGCTGGGTCACAAAGCATATGAGCTTTGGAGTGCTTAGTGAAGTGAGTCTCTAGGTCACCAATGAGGGAACTAAAGGCTCCATTAGTGTCCCAATCCTTAGGGATTTCATACATGACAGAGGTATACTAGGGGGAACTAATATCCTCAGCAGACACAAAACCAACCAAAATATCAAACTCATGCAAGGACAAATGAGACCACTTCCCAATAAGTCTAAAATTAACAATATCGCTAGCATGCAAATCAAGTTTTTCTTTTCCCTTAAATGCTAGCGTGTTAAAGTCAAACCAAAAAGTGGAATAAAATTCGAAGCACAACTCTATGTAAACAAAGTTATCAGCAAAAAATACAGACTCCTAACCTATATCATGCACCATTTTTCTTAATCTAGTAGACAAACCTAGATTATCTAGCAGTTCAAAATCAAATAAGGTGCAAGGTGTACGCTCAGATGTAAGGTGAGATTGAAGTCTCTCCTTATCATCTTGTAAGTCCAATTTAAGCAAACCACTGAGTTTATGGAGTGGAGGGATTACCTTGGTGAGTTTAGAGGTCTAGCTGGTTTTGGTGTGCAGTTCCAGCTCCTCTTCTTCCTCAATCTCTAGATCTGTCATAATGTTGCTACCCGATTTTGGATTTTTTATTTTTCATTTGTCGCATTTTTTGTCATCAACTTCCTAAAATCGTACTTACATTTATTTTCCTCAATTTGATGTTTATTTTTATGCGTAAAGTCATTCAAATTTTCTTTCGTACTTTTTTGCATTTTTGCTACTTTTCTCGTCTGAACTCATATCGGTTCCGAGTAAAATTCTCGAAACCGTTGGTCGAACAACTTTGGTTATTAGCTACTTACTTTATAGTATTTTTCTAACTCGCACTATCTCTTTGCGTTTTGTACAATTTTTATTTTAGCATTTTCTTATACTCGAACTTTTATTACTTACAAGCGAATTTTTATCGAACTATTCGGCAAAATTTTCGTTACTCACTGTATGCTAATTGTCTTAGTTTATTTTATTCTACGTCTTAGCATTTTCTGTTTAATGCTTTAGCAAAATCTCTTGTATTATAAACTCGAACTAAAAATATTATGTTCGTATGGTATTAATGTGCATTAATGCACATTAATCCATTCCTGCCAACCGCCATACTGTTCTCCTCCTCGAGCCTCACATTCTTCCTCGAGCCTCACATTCTTCCTCGAGCCATGCCACTGCTCATTGTTCTTGTCATCCTCGGTTACCTCACCTCTCCACCGCCTCAAACTCCCATAAATATGTTGGGAAAAATCTCCCGCCCAGGATCGAACAATCAAACACAACAAAAATACAACACACAAAATTTACGTGGAAAACCTCAAACGAGGAAAAACCACGGGACCAAATCCGAACAATCTTCCACTAATAATAAATTAGTAGTTTTACAATCACTCTCAACTCAATCTCACATCTAGATTAAGGAGATACAATCTAGAAAAATAATACCCTCACTGATTATTTTTCTCTCAATCACAAATAAGAAAAATACTCTCTATTTTTCTCTCATGGATACTCAATAGTATCCCTCTCAATCTCTCTCAAATTGCACTCGTTGCAATTTGCTCTCTCTCCCTCAATTGATTTTGCCTTCAATTGATGCTCCATTTGATGCATTTCCTAGCATCTATTTATAGGCAAAGCAAAACACATGATCACCGTGTGATCATGAAAAGTCAAAGTCCAAATTGGACAATTAATGGTCCAATTTGGCTCCTGCACATTTCTTTCCTTGCTTTGCTGCACCGTTCACATTTCTTTTTCTTTTTCTAGAAAAAACCTTTCCTTTCACCACACATCTACACTCTTCCTTTCAATTTCTCTTCTACAAATTTCTACAATCTTCTTCTTCTCCAGATAATGATGAGTTGGATCCAACAATTCTCCCCCTCCAGCTCATATCATGGGGGATCACCAATTTTCATGCTCTCCGGGTAGAGGTCGAGTTCGCTTTCTCACCGGTCGATACTGCAAAGCTAACTCTTCTCCTCGGTAACTTAACCTGACCATTACAATCATTCAATCTTTTGTACGTACCTTGTACTGTATTCTTAACCGCGGTTCCCATCAATCGGTAAACATTGTTAGAAGCAAGCTCCCCCTTCATGATTACTGCTGCTCCTCTACTTACCCTCATTAATCTATCTCTCGCTGAGTATTTGTACCCGCGAGAATCCAATCTTCCAAGGGAAATTAAATTTCTTTTCAACTTCGGCACATATCTCACATTGCCGAGAGTTCTCACCAATCCATCATGCATCTTGATCTTCACATTGCCAATACCTTCAACCTCCATTTTTTCGTTATTGACCAATGTGACAGATTCATCATCACAATCACCAAAATTACTAAACAATTCTTTGTTAGCACAAATATGAAAAGAACATGCAGAATCCAAAATCCAGGAATCTCTTACCTGATCCTCACTTTTCTGCACTACCAAGATTTCATCATCATAATCCTGAATAGTTGCAGCATCATCAATCTTTTCTTTACCCTTCTGCATTTCTTTCAAATCCATCATCATCTTCTGACAGTATGCTCTGATGTGACCCTTCTGGTGACAATAATAGCACTCTTTCTCACTGTGATCTGCCCTTGGTCTGGACCTGGATCTGTTTCTTCCATAGCTGGAAGAAGCACCTCTTCCTCTGCTTCTACCACGTTGATCCTGTCCACTCGATGACCCTTCTGCAGTTAACAGTCTGTCACCACTACTGTTGTTCTCCACTCCTAATAGCTTCTCATTATCTATTAGGAAGGTCGTCACATCCTCCTTCTTCAAACTTGTCTTCCCTGCTGTAAGGGACTGCACTAGTGACTTGTATGACACAGGCAATGAAGAAAGAAGAAGTATCGCTTGCTCCTCATCTTCTACTTTCTCCCCCGTATTAAGCACTTTCGTCAACACCCGATTGAAATCTGACAGGTGCTTATGAATGCTCGTGCCGTCATCCATCTTCAACGAATACAAGTCTAACTTCAGACTTAGTTTGTTTGTCACAGACTTGGAAGCATAAATACTTTCTAGCTTCTCCCACATTCCTTTTGGTGTCTGCTCCCCCATCACAGCATACTTTATTGATGGAGCTAATGCTAGCCTGATCTGACTGGTCGCCTTTTTCAGGGCAGTTGCCCAATCACCATCTTTCATTCCTTCTGGCTTCTTATCATCAAGAGCGACGTCGAGATCCTTCATAGTCAGCAAATCCATCACAGTTGTCTGCCACACTGCGAAATCATTCTCTCCATCAAAAGGCTCAATCCTCGCGTTGTCTGTCATTTTTCAAACCTTCAGCTCCGCTACCAGTTGTTGGGAAAAATCTCCCGCCCAGGATCGAACAATCAAACACAACAAAAATACAACACACAAAATTTACGTGGAAAACCTCAAACGAGGAAAAACCACGGGACCAAATCCGAACAATCTTCCACTAATAATAAATTAGTAGTTTTACAATCACTCTCAACTCAATCTCACATCTAGATTAAGGAGATACAATCTAGAAAAATAATACCCTCACTGATTATTTTTCTCTCAATCACAAATAAGAAAAATACTCTCTATTTTTCTCTCATGGATACTCAATAGTATCCCTCTCAATCTCTCTCAAATTGCACTCGTTGCAATTTGCTCTCTCTCCCTCAATTGATTTTGCCTTCAATTGATGCTCCATTTGATGCATTTCCTAGCATCTATTTATAGGCAAAGCAAAACACATGATCACCGTGTGATCATGAAAAGTCAAAGTCCAAATTGGACAATTAATGGTCCAATTTGGCTCCTGCACATTTCTTTCCTTGCTTTGCTGCACCGTTCACATTTCTTTTTCTTTTTCTAGAAAAAACCTTTCCTTTCACCACACATCTACACTCTTCCTTTCAATTTCTCTTCTACAAATTTCTACAATCTTCTTCTTCTCCAGATAATGATGAGCTGGATCCAACAAAATAATGGCCGGAGCCACAAGCAAAAAGGAGGGAGCTCGGCCAAGAATCCTAAGGATCAATTTCACCCCACATTGCAATTTAGCCCTCCAAACAATTCATCCCTACCAAAAATCCAAAATCCCCTGCCAATCCAAAATCAATCCAAGTTAACCAAATCAAATCAATTAAAATTGATTAATCCCAACCCAATTGGCCACCATCGCACCAGCCACCGTCGCATCCCGCAGCCACCACCGCATCAACCACCGCCGCATCCAGCAGCTACCGCCGCATCCAGCAGCTACCGCCACATCAACCACCGCAGGATCCCGCAACCACCACCGCATCCCACAACCACGCCGCACTGGCACCATGGCTATCATCTCACAATCCGGCCATAACCCCAATCCACCCAACCACCATCTAGTCCTCATCACCAATCCACACCAAAGAGAAAGAAAAAGAAAAGAAAATGAAGGAAAAGGGAGGAAGAGTATGCGGCGAGGGGGAGAGAAGAGAAAGAAAAGGGGATTAGGAAAAGAAAGAAAATAAGAGGAGAGGATCGTTTGATGAGAAAGGAAAGAAAGCAAGAGAGGGAGAGCTGGGCCGCGTCTGGCCCAGCTGGAGAAGAATGGGCTGCTCAAGCCCAAGCAAGAGAGGAGAGTGGGCTGGCCAGCAGCCCACACGGAGGAGGAAAACGCTGGGCCACGCCAGGCCCAGCTGGAGGGAAGGCCGACCCATTTGTTGGGCTGGCCTGTTGTCTTGGGCCCTACTAGTGGGCCCAATTTCTAGGCCCAGTGGGCCTAGTCCAATTTATCTCGATCCTTCGCATTTATTTTTCATAACTTTTTTTGTATGCTTTGTACTGTTTATTTAATTTTTGTATACTTGTATTGTTTATTTAATTTTCGTACGCTTGTACTGCATATTTAATTTTCGCATGCTCTGTACTGTTTATTTAATTTTTGTATGCTTGTACTGTTTATTTAATTTTAGTACGCTTGTACTGCATATTTAATTTTCGCATGCTTTGTACTGTTTATTTAATTTTTGTATGCTTGTACTGTTTATTTAATTTCCGCACCCATGTACTGTTTATTTAATTTCCGCACCCATGTACTGTTTATTTAATTTCCGCACCCATGTACTGTTATTTATTTTTCCGCATCCATGTACTGTTTATTTAATTTCCGCACCCATGTACTGTTTATTTGCTTTTGTATGCTTGAACGGTTTAATTATTTCCGTATGTTTGCATGTTTAATTATTTATTTTCGTATGTTTTGCATGTCTAGGAAATTATCCTGCCCACGTTGGTTCAAAATAATTACCTTCACTCGCGCACAATAATTGTTCATTAATCATCCTCCGTCAAATACTAATCGCTCATCGACCATCTTCTTCAATCGATAAAAGGGTAAAATCAACCGATACCCTTCGCAAGTAAACGTTTCTTCCCTTTTATTTATTCCAAGCTTTTCCATATATATATCCGTATGCATGACTATTTAAAATTATTAATATTTAAACAAATTCCTTGGGCATGATCACGTAAATTAGGATTTTATTTTTCAAAGCGTGTTTTAAACACCTCTCTCCGGTAACCTTTTTAGGATGTGACTCGGGTGCCTAACACCTTCCCGAGTCCATAAATCGACCCCGAACCACAGTTCTCGAGTTCAGGCCCCTTTTGCCTTAGTTTTTATTTTTTATGCATGACTTTAGGTTCCCTAAACCTAGAAAAATTAGGGTGGCTACTTCATTGCATCATGTGAGATGAGTCCGATTTCGTCTCACATCTCGTCCCAAACCCGTGTCGCATTAGGATAAAAAAGAATCCAAGAGGGGGTGCGACAGTTTGGCGACTTCACTGGGGAACAACAGTCGGGTCGGAGCCGGATTTTTTTTGAGGTGTTTGTTTTCAATAAATTGTCAAATTTGTTTCATATGATTTTATAATTGATATGATGAATTGTTGTATGATCACATGATTTTTTATGCATGATTATTGTTTTTATTTGTTAATAAATTGCTCACATGATTCGTTGTTAATTGCTTTGATAAACTGTCATCCATACGCATCTCACGCATAATGCCCTACAGCCGGGCCTTTTCCAAATAAGACTAGGAGGTTAGTAGTAAGGCCCTAGGTCACGTGTCCTGGGTAGTTTTGACGAACCCCAAACTCGGACTCGAACCCCTAAATGGGTGAACGCCTAGAGCTTTTGATGGTTCGACATGCAATCACATATCCATTTACTGAGGGACCACTTCTATGGTATCGTCCGGGAGCCTTCCGGCCAGTTTAGAAATAGTTGGTGTCACCCCTGCATATGCATCATATTGAAATGCGTATATTGTGACTATGTTTCATTTTCTTAACTGATTTCTCAAATTTTTCCCATTTTACAAATGATTTCTCAATTGTTTACACATTTTACCATTGATTTCACAATTCCTCCACATTTATAAATTTTTTCATGAATTTCCACATTGGAAATCTTTTTCCGCAAATTTTCCATGTTGGAAATCTTTTTTCGTAAAATTTCCATATTGGTAAATTTTTGCGTAAATTTGTCACATTTGTAATTTCTTCTTTTTCGCAATTTCTCCATATTTGCGAGTTTCTGCAATATATCCATGTTTACAAATTTTTCCCCATTTTCTTAAGGTCTATAAATTTTTTCCATCTTCCATGTGTACAATTTTCCTCAATTTTTCACGCTTTCAAAATTTTTCCACGTGTGTCAAATTTTTTCGCAATTTTCCCACGTGTACAATGATTTCCAGCAATTTTTCACACTTTGATAAATTTTTATTAATTTTTTCCAAAATTTATCCATGTGTGTAAATGTTTCCACAATCCTTGCCATGTTTGCGATTTATTTCCGTAATTTTTCCGTATTTTACTCTTTTGATGTATTAAATCCTCATCTATTCAAGATTTAGATGCTACTGGTTCGTTTCTTTTTCTCCTACCTACAAAACCAAGGCATGAAAGGAAGCTTTGCACATTGTTCGGGCCTACGACTGTAAACCAGGGTGCTCTGTGGGAGGCAACCTACGTGTTCTTTTCTAACATTTCAATTTTTGTCAATTTTAATTCTAAATTTTGGGATATCCTTCCCTCCTGACTTACTATTTAATTCTCCCCTCTATTACAGGTACTATGAGAATTGTAAACTGGGGGGCAAGCCATAGGGAGCGACGATTCGCAGTGAAGTGATCTTTGCGTCCATCTTACCCTTGCATTCAAATCATTGGTACTCGGCAGTTTCTCCACTGAGTCAATAAACGCAACAATGACGAATATGTATCCACCCGAGGCCCTACGTAAGTGCAGTCATGTTCGATGCAATAACGATATTTACGGCCTACGTGACTTCAGACTGTAAATTCAAGACTCAACCGTGGTCAAATCCTTTATGTTTTGAATTTGACCGTCACAACCATTCTCCGCGAGACTCCACCGCCTGTAACATCGGCAAGCAACCCAATCAACAGTTGTTTTAGCTGTAAAAGGCCAGGCCACTAGGCTAGAGAATGCCCGGACAAAACCTCCAAGAAATCACCATCGCCAAGCCCCGTATCAGGTCCGTCTACCATCGACGGTGCTGATTATCCTTTACTCTGATGCCCTTGTCGTTGGGGCATTTCCAATGTGAGAATCTCCAAAACCCAGAAAAAACCTAGGAGGAAGTTCTATAGTTGTCCCGAAGGAAAACGGCAGATGGGTTGCGGGTTCTTTAAATGGTATGAAGAGTTTGCACACCTTAAAGCTCCTATGTGTCCATGTGGTATGGGTGCTTATATTATGAATTTTGATTCCAGTGAGCAGTGGTGGTACTTCTCTTGCCGGATTAAGAAGAGTTAAGGGGCTTGTAGGTTTGTCCAGTGGGCAGAATCGGAAGATTGTCAAGTAAAGACAGAAATGAATGGGAATGTTGTTCATAAAATTACTGAACATGAAAGCCCCTTGAATTCATCTCTATCTTTTGAGTCACCGGTAATCAAGGATCCTGAAGTTTCTCCAGATTTTTCTGCTGCTATTGTTAATTCTAAGGACGATAGAGTCCCCAATGGGGAGCTTTCAAAACAGGAGGTAGAGTCATGGGATCCTATGCAGAAAGCACTCAGACTTCCTGATTTATTACCCCGGTCTTATATTCGCTGCCTACAGACAAAGTTCTCGTTGGAAATTTCAGCTGTAGGCGACGCCTCTAAAGATGTTAGTCAACAGGTTTTAGACGTACAGGTCCATGGCTGGCTAGGTAGGTTTGTTTTCCCACCTGCTCAGTGCCTGAAAGATCCGCATATGCCTTCGGCTCCCTATCCATCTAATATTGAAAGCCCAACTCCCGTTATTGCTTCTTCAAATGATGGTGATGCGTCACCACCACCTGTGCCACCGCTGCGAATTTGTGGGGAGAACTCATATTCGAGACCCTTTTATATCCAGGTTAATCTTAAAGTCTTTTGGGAAAGGTCTGCTTGATGTTCTCCAGTCAATGAGCTACAGTGACCATGAAGCAATGCAAATTGTTGCAGAAGCTACTTTTGATGCATTGCAGCGTCTATCAGTTGATCATGGCCCTTTCTCTATTTGGGTGAAGGAATACATTTGTTGTGCATCGAAACTCTCTGGTATGGAAGGGTCAATGCGTGGAGATGTTTCCTCACAAGAACTCATGGAGCTATTGGGTGATAAGAAAGCTCAGTTTGACTGCGTTTCTCACCTATATACGGAGGCTGTGAATGCTTACAAATTTGCTGAGAGACGTTTTAGAGCATTATGTGAAGAAGCTTCACGTCTTAGGGAATTACTTCTTCACATAGAAACAAAGTTGGCCCTTTGTGAGGTGGAGGCATCAGAACTCCAGACTTGTGTTGTGGAAATCTCAAAAGATAAATCAGAGAGTGAGAGTGAGGCCGCTTACATGGGGTGGTGTCCGTTTTTCATTTAAGTAGCAAGATTTTAGACTTCAACAGCGGAAATGATGGCGGAGATGGTTCGCTTGAAAAATACTTGCTTTCGGTCTCACAATCCATCACTATCAGAATCATCATCATATCCAGCCTCATTACCATCCTCCTCACTAAACACAGTCTCAAGGGTTATGTCGAGCTCATCTTCCCTTAACAATCCGACCAAGTCCAAAAACGATTCAGTTGTTCCCAAGATGGAATCTACAGGGAGATCGTACATTCAATTTCTAACAAGGAGTTATCTGGCTGGGATTGGCTATGATGGAACTGTTAGAAATGTCTGCAACAATACTATTATCCTGTTGGGGTACGGACGATGCTAGGCCCAAACTCACAAAGTAGGCCACCTCATTCTGCATTGCAAACAACCAATCTCAAGTTTCATTTCGAGTTCGCCTTTCCCTAGTGATTTGGTCAACTCCATAAGTGATTCAATGGCTTCTAAGGACTTTTGAGTGAGCATTAGCATCCAAATAAGGATGAATCTGCAAAGCGTCTGATTGGACATGCACTTACTTTTGGCAAAATATTCAAGTAGAGCCATAATGTGATCCTGCCTAGGGTTAGTAAGCCGGATTACATATGGAGCTTATGGAGGATCTAGCCAAGCGAATCATCTAGCACACACATGACCACAAAGAGGGAAATAACAAGATATGGAGATGCAGCGGAGAAAGAGACACAAAAGAGCGATGGAAAGATGGGAAATTACCGGGAATTAGAAGATGGATGGAAGGGACGGAGATGAGCACACACGAAGTAGCGAAAATCACACGAACGATTGCTTGATCAAGATATAATCCGAGGGCCAAGTGGGGCTCGTTTCTATGGATGATCAAACAAACAAATCACCGATTTCATTCAAGCAAAAACAGTCACAATCATTACAAACTTTGATTTCCTGGAAAAAGATCAAGAGGAGTAATCTCAACTCAAATGATCTCTCTCAAGGAAGAGATGATGAGCTCAAGGCTTAGGTGATATGAGGAAGGAGTAATCTCACTTTACAAAATATCACACAAAATGTCTAAAAGCTCCATGTGTATAAGGGAGGAGTATTCTCACTCAACAAAACACACATAAAACTGTCTAAGCTTCCTCAAGAAAGAAAGACAAGAGCTATTTATAGTTCGTACAAAAGATGGGCTTGAAAAGCCCAAAAAGGCCATTTTCTCCCATGTCTGGCGGTATACCGCCTGGAGGCTTGAAGTCCTGGCGGTATACCGCTAGCTTCGCTCCCAAAATGCCAAAAAAACTGATTCCTGGCGGTATGCCGCCCCAGACATGGCATTCCTGGCGGTATGCCGCTAGGCTCGTTCACACTGCGCGCTGAAATGTCGACGAGCATAACGTTTGATCCACCCGTCCGATTGGCCTGAAACTTGTCCCAAACAAAAGCTAATATCTTGAAGTTTCCGTCAAGCCTCTGTTCTCTCAAATCGGACACCATTTGCTTGTCCATATGCTCATGATGATTGGTCCTCTTGGATGGAGCATTTGTCGACGAGCCTTATTGCGAGTTGAGGAAGTCCGGCTTTGCGGGAGGCCTTGGGGTGGTGCGCGTGTACTTGGGACTTTCTAGGGCTAGATGTGCCTCGACTTCATGGCTTGCTCGGCCATCTTGGGAGTTCCGCGTGTCTAGGCCTAGGGATTGCGAAGATTTAGCACTCGATCCTCGACCTTGGGCATGATTTAGGATCATTTGTAAGGCTCGACTGCTCATGACTGATCCTTTTGACAATGTGTAAGGTTGTTCTATTTCGAAGGGACCCGTGATCACATCAACCTCTCCCTCTTCAAAAGGATTCGTCCTCGAATCCATAACCTCAATCGTCTCACCTACACACTTAAAAACACTTGGAAACAAAGGTGAGATACCAAGAGGGCGCAATCGCGCATGTGTATGTACTTGTTGGTCCAAGGAAAAATCAACATGAATAGCACATTGATGCACATCGTTTTGTAAAATGTCATGTAAAATATGGATGGCATCACAAATCGTAGAACAACCGACAGGATGAATATTCTTCTCTATTCGGCTCACAATGTTAAACCAAGAGAATTGAGCACTACACACAAGCACAATGCACTTGAAAATACCAAACAAATTTCCAAAGAGGAACCACAAATTTTTGTAAGAACTAAACCAATTAATCCTTGACAAATTCGGCTCATAAATTTGTGTTCTCCTAACACACAATGCATCCATGGTATTGAAGTGTATATTATTCACAAATAGCTCATGTAGGCTACACTTGGCAACACAAAATTCATCCAAATCAAAATCATGCACATCCATTTTATATTTATGCATAGTGGTCTTTAAGACAATATTAAGGATGCGCACGGTATCACAAATCATTAAACAACGTAGACGGTTTATTTTCTCAAAGTGGCCTATAAGGACCAGCCAAGAAAATTGGGCCACACGCCCATGCACAAAATGTTGTGGAATGCCTAATAATCGACACAAAAAGGAATACAATTCCTCGCGACAATTAGGCCAAGAAAATTGTGCACTATAAGAAGGCATCATACACTTGGAAATACCAAACAAGTTCAGCAAGAGAGAACACAAATTTCCATAAGAATTGAACCAATTAGTCCTCGACAAATCTAGTTCAAAAATTTGTTGTCTCTCAACATACAACATATTCATGGTATTCCAAGACATGTCACACATAAACACTTCATGTAGGTTATAAACAGAGAGGTACAAATTTTCATGTCTGGACAAGGATGGTTTTTCCTTGTCAATTCGGCTAATGATAATTAGCCAAGAGAATTGGGCTTCACACGCCCGCATACCACACACCGGAACCATAGACATTTCGCACAAAGGGAAGAGCAATTCATTGCAATATTTTGACCAAGACAATTTCGACAAGTTGGAGCAAAAGAATTGTCTCCATGCTTCATGCAAATTGATCATAGATTCCAAGTCTAAACAACATACAAATAATTTATACATACTATCCGAAAAATTACAAAATTAGCACGTTTGAGCAAGAAAGGGTCATACTTGATGAAATGCAAATTAGGATTCTTAACACATACCACAAAATTTTCGTTCAAGTAATTTTCATGCTCAAACCAATAAGATTCATGCTTTACGAGGGGTACGAAAAGATTTTTAGTGCATGTAATAAAATTCATACCCAAGTGGTTCTCAAATACACAAACAAATGGATCATGCTCATTGAAATGTAAGAATGATTCTTTATCACACAATAAATGTTTGTCATAAAAATTATCATCATGTGTATAAA